>OY776285.1:10501085-10921085 GCA_963675345.1 Trididemnum clinides
CTATTCAAATTTTCAAATTTTTTAGGGGTCTCAAAACCCCCAAAAAAATTTGTAGGGTAAGTAAAAAAAGTTGATTTAGTGCGCAAAAAATATGATATGTTGCTTAATACTAGTCTCATTTAAAAGCTTAGAAAATTTGCTTTTCAGCAATATATAACTTTGAATAGTTGAGGCTAAGCGATATATGATATTTACTGATCAAAAGTGGATACTGTATATCATGTCAGTTCAAAACCCCCAAAAATTTTTTGACTTACCTTCACTAAATTATAATTTTTAGAAAAACTACACCCTTTAAAAAGATAAAATAAATTGCAAATACTTCACCACTAAAGTCGTCATTTTGCATCAAGTTTCTAAGGAAACAAAAACTGAAATACAAGTTTAACAGCTAGCAAAAGTTTTGCTTCTCTAAATAAAAAGTTTGCTGTATCCCCCTTGTTTCTCAACACATGGGAGGGATGTAAATAAGTTGCTGTTTCATTGTTAGTGACAGCATATTCTATTTAAACTTGATATTTTCTAAATCTTCAAGAAATTTCCTGTTCAAAAATACTTAATGTTACATGGTTTAGGCTAACCTGTAGCAGATAATAACTGATCTTATTATAGATACTACATTTGACTAACAAAATTTGGTACCGGTCAGTACCGGTTAACAAAAAGGTCATGGGTCTCAGAAAGTAGCAAACTGCAGAAAACCTAGGCTTTTTGGTAAGTTTTGACTGATGTATCTTGAAGGCTTATGTCCTTAGCATCATCTAGCGACCATTCCTAAAGAAATTGGTAGAAAAATGAAATCTGTAGTGATCTTTGAGGTAAGGGTACTTTAACTTTGAAGACAACTCAGCACCTGTTGGGGGGGGGGCTAATTTGCATAAAATTTGCATATTCAAAAAAAAAATTTTTTTGTTTTTATTATATTTGAAATCCTCAAGAAATAGAGATTTCAACGATATATCACACTTGATGTAGAAGTAAACAGATGAGTAATGATTTACAAACAAACTTGGGTATTTTATAATGATTAATTATCATTAATTATGATTGATTATGACAGTTATGATTGATTATGACACTAGGAATAAACTCATTGAAAAAGAATGTGACAATGCATTAAAGCATGAATAGCAAAAAAGAGACGCTTAACAGGTTAATATTAAGATTGACTCCAAGAACTTTTGTATGTACTAAGGTGATGTTTCGTTCCTGATTATGAATAAGGCAGTGCCCCATGGTAGGGGCTTGGAACCAACATTTAGCTAACCAAAATCTATTTCAGACGGACTTTACACCAGCAAAATTTTGTTAGTTTTCATATTTTCAAAAAAGTGGACAGTTTCTCCTTTGTACGTAGCATTGATATGAAAAAATATATTTTGCATTTTTGTACCTTATAAGCCCTAGTTTTGGTTTTGCACTGGAACTGAGTTAAAAGTAATTCTAAAATAAATGTAACAGAAATATCAAAAACTATTACTCCATTTTAAATATTTCATTCGTGCTACTGGCACATTTACTGGTACACAGTATTGACTGCTATTGCTTGTTGAACAACCCAATCAGGACGCCAATCCTGAACTTTCATAACAACACAGTAAACAAAATTAAAACTGACTTGTCTGATCAAAAATTGAACCATTTTGCTGCTTGGCATATTAGCAATAAATTAATGATAAACTACCGAAAAAGAATTTTGACTTTTAATTAACCATAACGTACTATAACATATTTATTTCTGAAGTAATATCTCAGTTTTTTAAATTACGTAATTGTCAGATTGTCAGGTTGCTGAGTTGGTAAACACAATGACAAAAGGTTACACATTGCCTAAATCTATTTTAGATTTACATTCATATTGCAATAAAAATAGATAACAGCACTATTATCAGTGTAAAAAAGTTAATTTGATTTAAAACGTCTAAAATTGTTATTGATATTTTGTTCAAATGTTTAAAATTTTATGGCAAGCAACAAAGTGAAATTAAGCTTTTTCAAAGTCAAAAGAAAGCTCCTTTTTAGTCAATTGAAGACGAATCCACCATCTTCAAGAAGCTTTTTATTGGTTATAGGTGTGAATTATCTTTGCTTTACATAACTATGATAAATAAATTTCAATTGCAACATGAATTTTACAATTTTGGAAACTGACACACATAAGTTTTTCCAAATGTCATTAATTCTAGTAATAACACTCTGCAATAAACTATGACTTGGTCAATTGAAGAGTACATAAATTTTGATTCAAACTTCTCAATACTTACTTTAATGCATTCTGACATGTCTATAATTTTGCCACAAAGTCGTTCACAGCTATCTCCAACAAATATCACTTCATCACAGGTTGACAGTTTGAAAGGCTCTCGTCTTTCTTTCAAAACATAACAAAAACTATTGACATCAGATGAGTCTAAATACAGATAAGGAATTATCAAATTTTCTGGAAAACGCTTGACAACTTTTTTGGTCAATGATAGGTCTTGCATTTCATAAAGCAAACTGCAAATTTCCAAGTACTTGTGAAAGTATTCCGAAGATTGATCTTTGTAGTATAATGACATTGAAGTGAACAAATCTTCTACATCATTGCAAACTAACTGTTCAAGAAACAATCTTTTTTGTTCAAAATCTGAATTATCAGGAAATGAACATGATTGCAATTTCATCAAGCGTTCATGACTGATCATGTTGCACAATCCAAAAATAAAGTGTTTGACACCATCAAAACAAAATTCCTTCCATAGCATAACTTTAAAATCATCAAGTGGTAAAAACATCAATAGCCAAACTGCAGAGAAGAACTCTTGAAGCATCAAGTTAGAAAAATATGTTTTTTTTCCAACATGTAGTAGACAAAGTGAAGTGTTTCCTTTTCTATCTATTGTTAAAGCTGTATTTAAGCTTTCTCTTTTTAACCCTAAATCTTTCATTTCTTTTTCACTGAATTCATAGTTTTTGCAACGCAATCCTTCCCAGGCTAACTGTGACAGCTTTCTCAACTCAAATTCACCTTTTGAAATTTCATGCCTGGCAAAAGCTTCCATAATGTTCAATATTATGTTTGTTAATGAGGTGAATGCAACTGTTTGGTCGGGATTGAGCAATTTTTGGTGTAAAAAATGCATTGTACATAAACAAATTATTGGAATATAGCATGGCCCCAGAAGTGCAGGATGATTCATTAATTCATTGTGTACTTTTTCAGTGTCAGCTCCAGATATGTCTTTGCATATCTCATACTGTGCTTTATGATTTATACCTCGAACAATAACAATAAAAAATGATTTGTATTGTTTCAGCAGTTCCAACATCTGACATGGACGGGATGTGATCAGTTTTTTGGCTTTAGGCAATATGTTACCATTCAAAAAGTTTTTTAAAAGTATGTCAGGCTTAGCCACGTCATTCAACTCAGCATTTAGACATTGTTTATCTAGTTCTATTGTTGCTTTATCTAAACCATCAAATATTATCATGACCTTCTCACTTTTGTCCAGCTGTTTCAGGATTTCATAATCAGAAGCAGATTCATGTTTCCAATTTGAATCTAAATTTGTCAGTAAAAACTGCAAAACGCTCATATTTTCATCATAATTCACTTTATTTAAAGATACATAGAAAACAAAGTCAATGTCAAGTAGTTCTTTATCTAAAACTTTTTCAAGTAGCTGCTTGGTGAGAGTAGTTTTACCCATTCCACCTAGTCCAGTAACTGCCACCCAATTTCCATAAGTAGCTATGTATTTCTTTTCAGCAATGGTATTCATGGCTTCCTTTTTTGCATGTTTGGTTGCACATTTTTTGGCTTGATCAAATAAGTCTTCCAGTCGTGTTGGATTCCATATCTTAGGAACTGCTTTCCGACTCGAAAATGAATAACACCAATCAAAAATTTTTGATATTTCAGTTTCAAAAATTTCAAATTGTTCAAGTTCAAATGTTCCAAACCTTCTGTCACTAGGCATTTGATTTATTTTTCCTGAAATCACCATCGCCGTATCCATCAGTTGATCTTTTAATTGGTCAAGCATTGAGGAATCTAAAAAATAACAATTAATTACTGAAAAGCCCCATTTTGGTGCAACTAACTAAGAAAATATCAAGATAATAGCAATTACGTTTCTTACCAAATGTTTATGATAAATACCACTTACTTTTAAAACAGTTATAATTGCCATTAACATCACAATGCCATTTTGTCATTCAACAAAGCATTGCCTTTTGATTGAATCATTTTATTAAACAAGAGATACAGTGATACATCAGTGTTGCCATTCACTTGTGTCAAAATTTTTGTTGATAAATGAAGATTTTTTTTCTTGTTTTCCCATTTACGTTACACAATTACTGCGAGTCTCATGAAAAGCATGAAGTATAACAGTTTTATTGCAAATAGTGATTTAGAATCACAATATAAAAGACCAACAAAAGCTGTTACAATTATTACTTTAAATGCCAGTGCATTGCCAAGTTTTATTTGTTTAAATTAGAGCTAGTTGTAACTAAAAAAAATAATACAAACGTTTTGAAAACTGGTTGAGTAGTTTTTCAGATATTGACTGCCATTTGAATTACTAATGATTTTACTTTCCACAGCCAATAGAGCATGAGCAAACTGCAAGGTTATGACATCGTAAACACCAATTAACTAAAGATTATAGCAGGGTTTCTCCACTCGTTTGCACATGTGGACAACCTATGACAATTTAGAAAGCTTTGTAGACCAGACTGCATTTTAGCTGAGTCTGTTTTGCAAATAAGATCTTCAGTTGAAAAAATCCCCTTGTATGTGGTTAATGTCCATAAAAAGTTCGATTTAAAAACTTGGCTTGTTTTTTGTTGTTTTCTTTAAAAAAGTCTTCAGTGTGGCACCTGACCAACATCTAAATTATCTTGAAGGAAATGTTTTATTTTATAGCAAATCCTGTGAACCCCTAAAGGTGCAAGGACTTCCATTATGAACCTCTTGTGAAAGGCTAACTGAAGGTTACTTCCATAAAATCATAACTTTAAAAAAAGCTATTTCTCCAGAAATATTTCATGACACCATTACATCAGTAGTGGTAGCTAGTTACACAGTAAAAGCTGAAGCAAACATGTCATTGAATGCCAAAATTAATATTTCGCTTTTTTTGGTTGTTCTGTCTCCTACTATTAACACAATTAACTAGTTAACCGCAACGCTTGTTTTTTCAAGTTTATTACACAATGCAGTTTACTTGTGTAATTGCACAATCTCATTATCTTGTTATCTCATCTCCTCTTGCTAGCCATCTCATTATCATTTTTGTACCTGATACGCTACAGTAAGCAAAAATAACTCAGCCTGGCATAGTGTTGGATTACCAAACTATTCACTTTGGCATACTGCATTTGTTTATCACAATTACACAATTCTAGAATTATTTCATCGCACCAACTATTGCTTCTTACATTCACATCATAAGGTTATACTGATATACATACTACGAAGTCATCCACAATGTCCAAAGCATTTTGAAGCAAAATGTAAATAAGTACATCATCTGCAACACACACGCACTATGCTTTCATGGATGTAAACATCATCCACAGTTAACTGGTTAAGTTTTTATCTCGTCTTTTGAGAATAGGAATTATTTTGTAAGAGTGATCATTTATTTTTCATTCTTTCAAAGTGTGTCTTCATTTCTAACTCTAATCTTGTTAATTTCATTTTCCACCTGCCTTCTTCATGTCGTCTTTGCTCACTCTCTATTGTTTTCAGCATCTCCAAAATCAAATGTTCACACATGATCTCAAATTTGGTTAAGAAAAGTGATTCCTAACTGATGATCCATGGACCACGAAGTAGTCTACATGGTTTTTTAAGTGGTCCACAAAGAGGTTCTTTCATGAAAATGAAATACCATAAAATGCTTATTCTAAAAATTCTATATGAGTATCTCAGTCATTTTCAACAATAGGCATTACTGCATTTGTTTTTGGTACAACACTGTCAAACAGACAAGTCTAGCTGCTAGATAGGTTCAGGGTTTATGTATTAAGCAACTTCTAATGGTTGTCAGCATTGATTAACACCAGGTTAGAGTGGAATATGTAGTAGTAGTAGTAGTAATTGTAGTGATTCAGTTTTTATCTGGTGTTGTCCCTTTAACAGAGATGGCCGGATTTACCCCATTCCTTCTGCAATTGCTCGTACTCCGTCCCTCCACTTGTCTTGTCTCAGGGCGTCCTCCTTCTTCAAACCAATCTTCTCTGTCTCCTTCTCCACTTGCTTCTTCCAGGTCTTCTTTGGTCGTCCTCGCTTTCTCTTGCCACTCACTTCAAGATCCAGAGCAACCCTCAAAACACTATCGTCATCCCTCCTCAGCACATGTCCATACCATCAAACTCCATTCGCTGTTGCCAACCGGTCTATAGTTTCCTTCAACCCCAACATATCCACCTGTTCTTTAGTCGTCTTCCTGCCTACCACTTTCTGACCGCACATGGCTCTCACCATAGCTCTCTCCGTTCTTCTCAAAATTGCTTTTTCATTTTCTTTTAGACACCATGTCTCACTTTCATACAGTATTGCTGATCTTACACAGCAACGATAGACTTTACCTTTTATCTTTAGAGGAAACCTATTTCCAAGCAACAATTCTCCACATTCCCTGAATCTTACCCAACCGATTCTTAGTCTTGCTGTAACTGCCGCTTCACAACCACCACTAGCATTTAGTCTGTCTCCCAAATAACAAAATCCATTCACTGCCTCCACTCTATTGCACAACTTCTTGATCAAATTCATCGTCCCTTTCATTATTTCTTTACATTTCAAGAAAACAAAATGCATTGCCAACCTAGTGGTAACTCTCTTTATTTTTGCACATTTGCCATGAACCCAGCTTCCACATTTCGTGCACAACACTGAATTGGCCATGACTCTCCTCCCACAAACTCCACATGGATCTATCTTGCTTTTGTATAGTTCTCTTTCTGACCCGCTTACCATCAATTTTGTTTTTCTGGTGTTGACCATCCAGCCTTTACTTTCCAGTGCATCCTTCCAATTCCAAAACCTTTCCTTCAAGTCTTCGCTCATGATAACAAGGTCATCTGCATATAGCAATTCATTAACCACACCCCTTCTTGCATTTTCTGTAATAATGTCCACCACTATTGCAAACAATAGTGGTGACAGCGCAGATCCTTGATGTACACCAACTTTTACTTCGAATTCCTCTGAATATGCAGATCCCACCCTCACTCTTGTCTTTGCACCATCATACAGGCTCATAACTGCCCGAACTATTACTTCCAAAAAACCTTTTTTTCTCATGGCCCATTCCATCACTTTTCTTGGCACTCTATCAAAAGCTTTTTCCATGTCAACAAAACACATATACAACTTCTTGTCCTTCTCTTGATATTCCTCCTGCATTCTCCTCACAATGAATATCGCATCCACTGTTCCTTTTCCTGGCATAAATCCATACTGCATTTCATTCAAATTGACTAGTGTTTGTATTCGCCTCTCTAGTACTCTTTCAACAATTTTCATGGCGTATTCTAGCAGTTTCACTCCTCTGTATGATCCACAGCTCATCACATCACCCTTTCCTTTAAAGATAGGTACAATCACACAAGTTTTATACTCATCAGGCATTCCTCTACCATCCAATACACGCTGGCATAGTTCCATCATCACTTTAACCCTGATTTCACCACTTGCAAGTATCATCTCCACACTTACTTCAGATGTTACAGTTGCCTTTCCTGATTTCATGTTTTGAATTGCTTCCACAATTTCATTATGAGCCACTTTTTCCACTGGCCCTTCTACTAAATTAGTTTCCACCATGCGGTCCCATTCGTTCTCTTCATTCATGATCTTTTCCATGTGTTCCTTCCAAATTTTTGCCCTATCTTCTTCAATAAAACCCAATCATCCGTCTCCTCCTCTCAAGCACTTTCCTCCTTCCACATCCTTCCCTTCCTTTTTCATCCTTCTAAGGAAGTATAAAACACTATTAGAATTCTAATATAAATTGTTCAATTCCTGATTAGCTTCCATTCTCACAGCTCTTGCAACAATTTTTCTTGTTTGATTTCTTATATGTTTGTATTGAGTTTTATTTTGCTCTGATGGAAATCTGCACAGCTCTTTAAATGCTGCCTTTTTTCTTGTTATGGTATCCTTGACTTCTTCATCCACCACCACCTGTCTCCTTGATCTCTCCTAGACTTCTTCTTCCCACACAGTTTGTCACATGCCTTTAGAAAACAATCCCTAAAAGTTTTCCACAAATCAGGCGCATCTGTGCTTACTAGTTCTTTTACTCTTTTTTCAAATCTCACTTTTGTTCGGTTTTCATTCAACTTCCAAATCTTTCTTCTTATGATCCGTTCCTTTCTCACAACCTTTTTTAGAACCTTATTATCTAGATCTACGACCACCAGCCTGTGCTGAAGTGGAATCACTTTTACATCCCTTATATACTTTCTGTATTTTTACCCCACAAGCACAAAATCAATTTCTGTTCCACATCCACTGGCACTATAAGTGATTTTTCTTTTGTTTGTCTTTTTAAACCAAGTATTTGCCACGCACAGCTCTCTTTCATCACAAAACTCCAGCAATCTTCTTCCTTCTGCATTTCTTTTCCCAACACCATTCCCCCATGTACACCTTCAAAACTCTCAGCATATTTCCTCACGTCCATTAAAATCCCCCAAAGAAACAACTATTTTACTTAAAGAAGCAATTATTCACTTATGATCAACATAAACAAAATCTTCAGGTGGCAATGTATTACATTTTAATGCAGCTGAGTTAAAGGTGAATGGTGCAAAGTATGTCACAGAAGCACCATAATCCAACCTTTGTCCTGAGGTCATCATACATTTCAGCAAATAAAAAATAAGGTCATTATAAAGAACAGCTCAAGGACTTACAAAATCTGTATCATTTGCATTTAAATTCGTAGCATAAGCTATATTCAATTGCTTTGAAAACTTGTTCCATAATGGAAACATTTAGCATTAACAGGTCAACCCTTATTAAGACAGCAAATTTACATACATAAGAGGTATAATCAACTACAATTTGTAGACACTGTCTTAAACCTTTTTTGTCTTGTCGTTAGTTCCTAACTTGATTTGATCACGATTACAAATAACTAGCAGCTGCAAAAAACTCAAATGTGGCTAAAAAGCGAAGCTTGAGATTAAAGATCATACAGAAAATTTATGAATATGCTTTATTGAAGAAACATGAAATAAAACCCAAGAAAACATGTTTTAAGATACCAGCACATTTTTGGCATTTGCATGTTTTTATAATAACTTTGTGCAGCAGGCAAACAGCTTTTTTGCAGACATGCAATCAATGGATACTTTTTTTGCATACTGTGCATCTTTTGGGGCAGTTTGGCGTAGATGGTGTGCTCAATGTATCACAAATGTTTCAGTACAAGCAATTCCATTTGAGTGGCTGTATCTTTTAGAAAATGCTTCTGAGCAGGATTGCTAAGTTGTGCTTGAATTACAGGCTTGGCTAAATCCAAACAGAGCTGATTGAGAAATTGTTTCCTTGAGTCTCTGTCTGCTTTTCAATGACAGGAAAATTCTTCTATGTTTTGATTGAACATGTCCACTCCACTTTTTCTTTCATTATAATCTAAGATTATGAGTGTTTTTTTTTGTTCATTGTCTACAGATGCATCACTGTGGCTTGAACTCAGCAGCATCACAGGATTTTTCTTCTTCACTTGATAGCCTCCAAGCGTATGCCATTGTGATGGTTGAATAAAAATGAACTACTGTAAAGATCAGCTTTGGCTCTCACATGAATGGTGTTTCATGGTGATGTTGCCGCACTGTGCCTAACAAGGTTAAATTTTGCTGCAACAATTGTTGGGCAAGGCTGTAGCTTGTAGAGTAGTTATCAGAGCACAGTCTTTCCTGTTCCATACCAAGGTTGCAGCACATTCAGAATAACATTTTGAGCCAGATTGCAGTGAACAGAATTCCTTTCTTTTCCACCATCTGCAATTGCATTTAGGGCATAGCTGGCACTAGATTAGCATGCCCAAAAAATCTCGGGTCCATATTTTCAGAGTTTTGTTGGTATATCAGTTCAACTACGAACTCACCTTCAATAGCCTAATGGCTGCTCATCCACAGTGATGCATTTACCAGGAATCAATACCATGCAAATGTTTTGGACAAAAATATTCCATATTTCTGAAATAACAGCAAATTTATGAGCTTTTCTTTCTGGGTTTGTATGCCAGTTCATCAAACTGAAGGCATCTCAATAAAAACTTGAAGTGATACAAACCCATCACAGCATTGTAAAACGGCTTACTGTCTGCTGGTTTCCACAAGTCTTCTAAAGCTGTAAAATTATCTCTGTCACATTCATCTTTCAGTACTATTGCTAATCCAGTTTGATGCTTGTACATGAAAGTGTTTTTACTGAGTAGTAAACTTTAGGAATGTTCTTTGACTTCCTTAACCCTTCAAGAATCAAGGTAGCACATATGTTACATTATTGTTACATCATTTTGCTGTAATAACCACTTTTCTAAAATCTGTTATAATATCGTTGTCACCAAAAAGTTACAGAATTGTTTCAAATGCTTTGAATTTAAATCTTATGATCCTTAAAGGGTAAACCTTTTGGTTGGTGTGCATCAGGGTAGTTCTCAAGTTTCTTCAGTTACCATCTGTTAAAAACTTTCCTTTTCACCTAGAGGCTGAATAATTACCCTTGGTCCCTCTGTTAAGATGTCTCTTGTCGTCTTCTAACAGAAATTGAACGTGATGTGTATAACATACTGTTTGGATTTGTTAATTTATCTTCATTTTCTTTGTCACTTTCACTTGCATTTTTTGACACTTCACTATCATCTTTTTCTTCAAACATTTCCATATTTCCTTTGCCATTGACAGCATTCTCACAATTGTTATCTTCAGCCACATGTTCTTCTGCATTAATCCTAGACTTATCATAATCATCAGCTTCTTTTTGTGCATTATCTTCATTATTATACTGATTGTTTTCGGTAATGCCCATTTGTGCACACATGCCATAAAAAGCCATGCGTCTTCTCATGATCAAAAACTTATTTTATTTTTTATTCAATAAACAAACATGATTTTAGCTGTAACAGCAATAGCAACATAATTAATTGTAAAATAATGTAGTGGTATCTCTATTTCTGTATGGTTGCTGCTCAACCTTTGCAAAAACTGGCTTCAGCTCTGATACTCAGCTAGTCTCAAACATAATGAATCAACAACTGACTAAGTCTAGACTCTGGCTGACGCTTGAAGTATGAACGTATAAAAACTGAACTATTGCTCACAAGCAACTCTGGATGGCATTCAAGCTAAATGAGATCTAAAGTTCAAAACTGGATAAAACGAGTCTTTCCACCTAATTCAACATTTCATCTGCTTCATATGTACAGCTTGCAAAAGAACCCTTCTTTTCAAAACGTTTGTTGCAGTTCTTATGATAAAATGATCGTGTGAAAGACCTTCTTAAACACTCAAGTACTAGTCTTAAAAAGAGAAGACTATCTTTTTTTTGCAAAAGATTAGTCTCTGTGCTGCATTATGTGAAACAAATTCTGTAAATCATGCTGCACAATCACTACATTTTGTAGTCAATCGTGCCTTTGCATAACTTTTTTCATTGCAAGAAAATGCAAGTAGTGAAAAAATAAAAAAATGATACACAATGACATACAAATAAAACTCTTCATCATAGTTGGAGGACAGTTGTATTAGTGCTAAGCTGTGGGAACTGCTGTGAAATATATAGTCCCAGGACTACAAAATGTTGTCAATTGTCCCTTTAAAAGCTAACATCTAGTCTGTTTGAAATCTAGGAAATCATGAAGATGGTGATTAGAACTAGCTTAAACCACTTTCACATTTTGCTCATATATTTAGTTTCTTTTACACTAAGCATATCAGTCTAATTTTTTAAGAAATAATTTTACAACACACACAGCTCATCATTGCTCTCTCCATACCTCTCAAAATCATCACCTCATTTTGCTTAAATACCACTTCTCCTTTAGTAGTGAATCAAAAACTTCATACATCTACAATGAAATCTTTCTTTCAATTTGCATAAAAATATTCTTCCTTAAGGGTTATTCCATTTTTAATTGGAAACTTGTTCACTTATGTTTGAGTTTCTTTTTTAAATTGTACCTGTCAGTAAATGAAACTGCATGATTTGGTTTAAAAATTATTTCAGGATTCTAGGTCCAGTATTGTTTGAGATATTTAATATTAAAATTTTGCCACTTAATGGTGCATTTTGATCATGCTTGACAGCCAAGAAAAAGGGCTCCAATGCTGGTTCCCATGTTGTTTTAGGTGCTGAATACAAAAATGACTCTTAGAAGGTAATATGTCAATTAGTTTAAGTAGCACATAAGAATATCAATGTAGGTTTTGACTCAATAACGCATTGCTGCCCAGCAGAAAATGATCTGCTTTTTCAAATACTAATCTTTCAACTAAATATTTCAAACTTATATTTAATACAGTTTTAGCAATTGAAGTTCAGCATTACTCTAAATTACAATACCGCATTTTAACTTGGAATGCAGCTAAAAAAATGAGCTAGGAGCTTTGTCTACTCGCCTTAATAAAAAACTATTACTTTCACAAAAAATTCTGTCACAAATCACTTATATTCAAAGTGCTTAATCTTTTGAAAATTGATGACATTTACCAATTGGAATTAGGAAAGTTTATGTACCAGACATTTAATGGTAACACCCCACAAAAAATTGATAAGGACTTTATAAAACTCAGTTCTGTACATAAACATTACACCAGACATACCATCAATAAAATTCCCTCCCCCGAGTAAATACTTGCTACAGTCACAAAATGCTGTTATTTGCTGGAGTTAAGCTTTGGTCTAAACTAGACCCTGATTTAAAGTCTTGGTTGGCTGTCCTTTAAAAAACATTTCAAAAGAAAACTTCTGGAAAAGTATGATGATTAGAGCTTGCTGTTAATTTTATCTTAAATCTCCTGATTCGGATCGTACCTTTTATTGCCAGGTCAAATCATTGTTTGTTGTTACTGTAGCTGTCTTTTTATAAGCTCGAAAAGGCTTTTGGCTTCATCCAATAAATATTTCCTTTGTTTGTTTTTTACTTTTTTTTTTACCTTTTTTCTCTTTTCAATTGTTTATTACATCTGAAAATTGCACATGTCTGCTTATGTAAGATATTCTCAGGAGATACCTGACTTGACAACTTGGCAGTTTTTTTGGTATCTCCTGGTCTGTAAATACTTTTGTTTTTGTGTGCACATCTTCATATTTTATTGTTATTTTGTATTGCATCCACGTCTTTACAGACAAACCAAATATTAAACTGAAACTAAAAGGAGTATTTGGATAATCCAAGTGGTTGTAAGACTTAAGACTTAATTTTATTGTTATTATAACACAAAAAGAACTATCACTAGTATTACATTTTTAAAAATACTAATTGATTGCCAGTGCACAACACAAGTAATACAGAAGAGACAGGGTACAGAAGTTGACTGACTAACATTTAAAATTAATTCAGTAGTCTTCGGTACCCGATAACTAAACAAAACTAATTAGGCACATGCACTTAGGTGCTAATCCAATGAAGCATTGGGTCAACTTTGCGCTTAATCACTACATGCCAACTTTAAATAAAAGCGTCACAAGCAAAAACATCCCATACCTAATTCTCTAATGGTTACTACTAGATACATAAGATTTTGGATGAGCAAGCATAAAAACAATTATGATGCATTGCTCTCTCCAATCTCAAATTCTCAATTATATTTAGCACTAGTGTTCCCTTTAAAGTGCTACAGCACCACATTTCTTTTATTGTACTGACAGACCTTCCACCAAGTGGATCTAGTATAGATCCCACAAGTGTGGCAGTCTAAGCTATGCTTTATTAAAACCCTCTAACTTTTTGTCGGTCACCAAGTGCACTGAAGAGACCTGATAGATTAAAACTGTGTCACTGTCTGCAGTTTTGCTAAGTGCATCGCTAGCCTCTTGCATCACTATACATGTAAGACCTTGTGACCACTAGGCTGTGACAGCACTATTGTTCTAGCAGTTGCTAGACTTAGTGCACCTGCGAAAACCGCCACTCATTCACGAGTGATACAGGCTTTGCAGAGTACTGACAGACCTTCCACCAAGTAGATCTAGTATAGATCCCACAAGTGTGGCAGTCTAAGCTATGCTCTATTAAAAGCCTCTAGCTTTTTGTCAGTCACCAACTGCACTGAAGAGACCTGATAGGTTGAAACAGTGTCACTGTCTGCAGTTTTGCTAAGTGATAAGAACTTGTTTTAACTAAAAAATGATACTAATTTTTACAAATTCAGTTCAGCAGTTCTGGAGAAACAAATTTTTAAACTATAGTTATTTTTTCAACTTGAAATTTCCACAGCCAAGCAGTTACCAAAGTGTGATGACAAAGCTGCCAGTCTGTTTTCAAAATCCAATTGAATTTCAGTGAGCTAGAAGGAGTAGGCTTTTAATTTTATCTGTCAGGTTAATACAAGGACATAAATCTTGCTTTGGTTGTTATAATACAACAGGTTTTGAAAGGTAGAAATGTTTTTCACTTTGGGTGTATTCTCTCTAGGACAAAGATCGTGTTACATAATCAAATTAGCCTTAGCATATAGATAAAAGAAAAAGGCCATAACTGTGCATGGATTTAATATGTAAGTCTGATGCAGATGAATAACCATGAGGTACCATTAACATACAATAAAGGCAGAAAGAGTTGTATGCTGATTACAAGGGACAAAAATATGGTAGTGAATACAAATTTGTAACCAAACCTTGTAGTTGCTTATTATCAATTTGTGTATTTTAATGCTGATTGACATTAGATGCAGAGCAATCAGACAGTGCAGAAATTGGACATGCAAAATTTTCTCACACAGAAGAATCAAAGACGCTTTATTACCATCAATGACGTAATAGACCCACAGGCTATTTGGCTGCATACAACTAGCGTGTCTTTAAATAGACACATATCCTATTGCTAGGTCAGTGTTAGGGTGGAGTGAAAAATAAAAATTTTTGAATTTCAAAAAGTGGTATTGATATATGTCCCCAAATATCAAATGATATACTTCTATCATGATTTTGGGTTCTTGCACCCTCTAGTGGCCATGCAATTTCATCGAATGAGCTGAAAATAGCCAATTTTGCCATATCTCACTAACCGCTTATGCTAGGAAGCTAGTTTTTGGCTTAAAAGTTGCAGAAGTAACACATTCCTATCTTTATTAAAGAGAACTTTCTCTCAAAAATGTTCAGAAAAAAAGTTACAGGCAAATAACCGATTATTGACCTGCTTCACAAAAGCATTGGTGTCCAATCTATGATCAAGCATAAAAAAATTGCTAAAAATCTGCTATTATTAGTAAACTATTGTCCAGTTCCAATTTTATTATAGCTGGCTAAAATCTTGTTTGGTATCATTTATTTCAGTCATTAGTATGCTATTCATAACTTTTAGTAAATGTTAGCACGGTTTAGTCTTCATAATCATCACGATATCTGGTAAGCAAAAGCATTATGTGCTGTTGCATTGAACTCTAAATTTAGCCATCAGTTGTTGACTCTTTGCAATTGTAGTCAATCTCATGCAAGAATAAACATTGCTCCACACCATCTATGGTGAAGAATTCTGTTGCAAACAATTCGAGCTGTGATCTAATTACCTGAAGTGATTGATATCTTAAGAATACACTCATTACTTGCTGCTGTTGATTAGGCCTACTAATTCCATGATAAAAGATTAAGTCAAACTTTGGAAATTACCATGTTAACAAGCAAAAGATCTAAGTCAACTGTTGCTAGCAAAAAACTGCATGGTGGAGAAGTTTTCCAAAGTTCTGATAATTTTCCATCTGGAATACTGCCAACAAAGCAGCAAGTCATTGAGTGTATGCTAAGCTTCAATCACTTCAGGAAATTAGATACAGCTCGAATTGTTGCAAAAGAACTTCACCATAGATGGGTGTGGTGCAATGTTTATTCTCTGCATGAGTTGACTATTGCACAAAGAGTCCAACAACTGATGGTAGAATTTAGTGATTTAACAAGATATCCAAAAAATCGGACCGATACAAAGAGCTTGAAAGTGTTTTCTTAATAGATGCTGATAAACTTTTTGACATTTTTTGCCACAATGATCAACAAAGACGACAACTCGACCGCGGCTCGTCTTTACTTCCACACGTATTGATTTCCCAAGAATTCCAATACCAAGCGGATAGAAAATCCACTCTTCTCCAAATTCAATCAATCAATTTTACCAAAAATTACAAAAATCTTATTCAAATAGAATATAAAACAATAATAATGATTTGTACATACACGTAAAAACAGTACAATACAGTTCCTAAATGTATCACTAAACATTACACTCGATAATTCATTGGGTTATAGACATTAGACTGAAAATAATCACTGTTTTTGTGTTTTTTAATTCTACTTGATAAAAAAAATTTTATGTGAACAATGAATACAATAATAGTGAGAGGGGTAACACAAGCAGTTACAGTAGTGACCCATGCTACTTCTCAACTACTATGGCAAAACTTTCTTGAACATAATAAGACTATACATGATTATACGTGAAAAAACATTAAATGAGCGTGATAATCGCGAAGCACATTACGTTATAGGTGAGAATATTTGAGCAACACTGATACTGGCAGATTTACATGTCATATTACAAATATGAACACCAACAACTGGATGCAGTTTTACGTCATACCCAGGACGCAATTACACATCTTCAAAGGTATGATAGCGTGGCAGAAGCAGATTTCTAGTGAGAATACAAACATATGAACATGAGCACAGAAATTAGCGCTACATAAACAACATTTCAATCTGTTGAATGAAGAGAGTGGTGCGAGAGAAATAGGTTTTTAGTTTTACTTTTTGCGAAGTGTTAATTTGGGGGTGCCTTAATTCTTCCGTCATCTGTTTGTTGTAGATGTACATTAATCTCTTTTTTTGTCTGTCATGCATCTGTCTTATGACAAGTATCAAATATGAATAGATAGCCCCCAATTCTTTTTTTGTTTTATTAGAAGGATTCACAGATGATTTATTCGATATCTTGGCGTAGCGAATGTTGTAATACAGGTCATGTAATTTTTGAAAGTCTTTCATTTCATTATCCAATGTTCGTTCTTGTGCTTGTATGCATAAAATAATATCATTAAATTGAGGCGACAATTGTTCTGCCACAATGTCCAATTCACAATTCATTTTTTTTTATATATAACAATTCTTAACTTTATGGAAACAGCATTTATATTACAATCATTACTCGAAAAGCAAATTTTGTCACTCTTATATACAATTTTTAACGAAGGACATTAGTTCATAGCCCTTTATTGTTTTTTTAAGAAATAAGGTTTTAACATGGGAAGTATTTCTGTGTTCCAATTCGGATTGTGGTCCTCAATCTTCCACATTTTCAATACTAGCGTGTTCATTACTTCGACCGGGATGGTGGGATCTTTCAGAAAATCATTCCTTATGTTATACAAAATGCACCATTCTATAATAGCCTGATTTGATGTAGTGGGTATATTCATTTTTATTTTTTTTTTTATCGTTGACGTATTGCTTAATAAACAAATAAACTTTAAACATATAGGGACAACATTCTCAAATCCTTTGATAATTCAGTTAGCTCACAATAATATTTTCTCAGCTCAATATTCAAAGCGGGCATGTTAGAAGAACTGGAAAGTGCATTCACGCAATCAATAATCTGCCTGTTCAAAGTCATCTGCATTTGTCTACAGATGACTTGTATCCATCTACGCATAGGTTCGTTGAGGTCATTACTACGAATCTCCATACCCATACTATGAAGTCGACGAAAGATAGCGTAATAAATGTCATATGTATCGTCGATTAAATCACGAACAATTTCTTCAAAGAGGGCCATTATCCGCAATAGTCTCGTTTTATGTCAAAAAATTTATCAGTAATTATCCTATGACACATTCATATCATCAGAACGAAGCATAATATAAAATACTAATTCCTTTAAAACGCTGGTTCAAAATTTTCTATTTCTAAAAATGAGGTTTCAATGGGGATTATACAGTTATATTTTTTAATTTCAAATAACTGACTGCATGGGGTGATAATAATTTTTCTATTATACAAAAGGGAATCCCTATAGAATGATTAATTCTTAAATGTGTGACTTTAAGGGATGTTCCAATTAATTCTTTTATAATTGTTTTTTAGTCTTGAGAATAAATGAATTACTCTCCCAAAGGAGAGATCTTTGTGTCAAAGCGTGAATAATATGTATTTCTCCAGGCGAACATCAGCACTGGTACATATGTTCTTCTTAAAGCACAAAGTATCCACTATTCTTTTCTATTTATCACTCTTTCTGAATTTGTTTAAATTTCTTTTAAGTTGTCCCTCAACATTTCACATTACTTCTTTACTGACTTCAAGCTTCACACATCTTTACTCAACATAAGACTCCATTCATTTGAAGTACACCAGACAGAGACTTCCAATATGTATCTACTTGAAACTTCTTTTTTTATCAAAATAGGAGGTTCAAGTGTCTCCTTTTTTAGAAATCAGGAAATCATAAGCCTTTTACAAGTCTGGTATTGATAAGATATGGGAGTGCAATGTCTGGTGTTTTTCCATTACAAGTGCAATCAGCGCAATCAAAGCATTCAATTTGTCTCTGTAAGTTTGCTGCAGTTGAATGTATGCTGCATTCTACAATGAATATCCTGTAAAGCAAATAGTGAAGGCAAAAGCTGCAATGAATATTTCAAACTAAATTTTACAGCAAAAGTAGATAGCAAAAAGCAAAGATACGGCAACAAATAGCGCATTAAAAGCAAAGTTTATTATGTTCTGTCAGTTCATTGTCTTAAATTGGTGGGGTTCATCATTCTTTGCAAGGATTCATTGTTGCGGTGGTTTTCCAAAGAGTTTCTTTTCTTGCACTTTGAGTGGTATTTGCAGATACATGTTCCTCCAAATATCAGGACAAAAACTGCTAAGGCTGGGAGCAGATATGGCAAAAGAGGTTTCAGAATATCTTTTCCAACAGTAGAAACAACATCTCCCACAGAGTCAACAACAGTTTTTGGTATTACTCCAAGTCCCTTTTTTAAATTATTTATAAATTCTGAGGGGGTAACATCATCGATTGAAAAATTTATGGATATATTTGATGGATGCCATTTTTTAAGGGTAATGTTAATGTAGGCAGGAATGTTGTCATTTGCGATTTTTATTAATTTTTTTATAGACTCTGTTTGATTTCTCCAACTTTTCGTTTTATTCATTTGTTCTTGAAATTTTTTATCATCTAAAGTTATTTGTTTCCCTAACACGGTTGTTGAATTGACGATTTGTTGTGCTAAAACCTTTAAGTATAAGTTTCCCTGTGTTATTTTCATTAAGTAAATTTTAGAGGGGTCAAATAGTTTGGCTCCTGTGGCATTTCGTATTTGTTTTAATATTAGACGATCAAGTTCTGCCTCTGCTGCGGTGATTTCACAAAAGGTTTGTATAGATTTGAGATAAGCGCCTAAATTCGCCAGTAAGAGTCTTCGATTTGCGTCAATTTCTGATTGTAAGAAATCATCGGTTGTGGATTGTAGAGTTTGCAAGGTAAGGGTTTGAGTAAGTGATCTTACGATGGCTTGATTTTGTACTGTATTTACAGCTTCCAAGGAATTTATATGATCAGAAAGATCTCGTATGTTTCTTTCATCTTCAAGGAACCTATCGTTAATTCGAGATTCTAGTTCCATCAACTTATCATTAATTTCTTCTTGCAGGGTTAATCTCGTTGTTATCCCTGTGATAGCATTGCTAATGAGACTAGTGAGAAACACGAGGAGAACTACTCCTCCCGTTATTTGTCTCTTATGTATTTTCTTTTTGATTTCTTTCGGTGGATCTCCCATTTGTTCATTGGAGCCAAAAATTTTTAAGGGGAGTCCTGGAAATTTTGTCAGATTATGTGCTGGGTCGTACTTGACTTGTTGGTAAAAAGCTAATTTGGGGTAGATACCTCCAACAAGAACATGGCACTTTGGTTTATTCTTAATTCTTTGATTACATTTAACGTCATTTGCTACCATGCTAGGAAATGTTTCGTAGTAATATTTCTGGACCTTTGATAGGAGGGGGGGTCCATCTCTATATGCTCTGGCTTTATCAATTGTTGTGGGCAGGAGTAACTTTATTCGTTCAGAAAATGGTATTGTCATATGTCAGTCATTATTTATTTTTTGAAGTTGTTTTTGTATGAGGTTCATAGCCGTAAAATTGTCATACTGTTCTTGGATCATGATATCCGTAAGTATAGGTTCGAATGGAAATTCTCTTCCTTTTATGTTGCACGTTATCTTTTGTTTATACCAGAGAGTCCTCACATCCCAGTTATGACATTTTTCTCCGTTTTGACAGCAAGGGGACCAGTATGCTGACCGGTATTCGCTCGACTCCTTTCCATAACTAAGGGCGTAAGAGGTATCACAACATCTAAGATTTTTTTCAGTAGGGTTTACTTCGACAAATCCGTCATCATCCGGCGCACATACTGATATCCATCGGTGATTGGCCGTTAAGGTACAATTTTTTGAGAACCAATATTGTTGCCAAAAAATTCCAGTTATAGTTATGTGCTGCTTTATATTAATCAAAGGTTCATCTTCATTGGGGTCGTACGTTATGTCTCCAAGACAGTCATAATTGTAGATTCCACATGTTGCCTGTTCTATCTCTATTTTACAGTTTGCTTGTACCACGGCGTATTGATCCAATAGGGATATTACTCGTTGCTTGTACATTGCTAACAAAGCAAAGATCCTCTCTTCGGGGAGGGTAAAGTTCCATAACCAATCCATGAATATATTTGGTCTTCTGTCTAGTTGTATTTTCCAACGATGTCGAGCAAGATGACCAGTTTGTCGTGTAATTGGGGTACTAACCGTTAATGCTCTTTTTGTGAGTGGGGGAAAAATGTCTCTCACTTCTCGTGCACACAAGCAGGTTCGTTCCATGGCATCTATCTCTGTCCAATATTTGGATCTGGGGTAATATTTTTGTGTGAAGGTTTTCCCTTCGGCCACAGCGTATCCGAAGATTTTAGAATGCATTGGTATAGGATTTCTCCACGCATATTCCTCCTGGTTGTTCCCAGAGGTGATCAAAGGATATGTGTTCCCAGGTCGCATTTGGTGTACGGTGCATTTTTTCTGGGATAGGAGTGGACGGGTGGACAAAGGTGCCTTCCGTTATTGGGGCGAGAGAAGCGTTCGTACCTGAGCCACAAGATAAGAGTGTAACCAAGGATATTTGAGATAGTCGTTTGCGAAGAGTCGTTGATTTTGAACTTTTCATCGACGAGTTGGACGAAGGCGATCTCCCCCCGCTTTTTGAAGAGAGGAAGAGATAAAATACCATTGAGAATATAGAAATGAGGAAAACAAGAATCATATATTCATAGAATGCTTCGGAAGGTCGGTATTGCAGAAAAGGGAGGAAAATACCATGGTCGTTTTCCCATTGTGCATGATTCCATAATTCCAGAAGTAAATTATCGGGAGGTAATGGTTTTGCACAAGCCGGTAAGGTTAATGCGAGCATTATAATGTGCTGCATTGTTCGTGCATATTTTCCGGGCTGGTAACTTGGTGGTTTTTGGACAGGAGTTGCAGGTCGATCTTTATCAGAGATGAGGTAAAAGTGATACAATCGTCGTGAAAGACAACAAGTAAGGAAAGCGAAAAAGATGGAGAAAAGAATAGATATAGCAGCTAGAGAGAGCATAACATATTCGTAGTAAGGAAAAGGAGGGGTATATGCTGCGAAGCTGTAATTTGTAGTTGTACAAGTTGTGTTAGCAATCTGTTGTACATGAGTTCCTAATTGATAGGAGAATTCTTCCAGTCTATCATTAAGTTGAGATTGAGCATATTCAAGTTGATTCGCTGTAAGTAAGTTTCCAGCTATAAGGGAATCTAATTGATGGAATATCTTCAAAAAAGAGGTAACGTTAGGTGATAGTATTAGGGGGATCTGACGTTCAATGTTAAAAAGTAATGATAATTGTGTAGACACAGAGTTTGGGGAAGGGTGCTCACGATATACAATTTGAAAACCTTGTTCGACCTCGGGACTACGCGCCGTGAAACGTAAATAGACTATTGGGCAAAAAAGAGGGAGTATGATAGGAAAGATATGGTTGGTACCATTAAAAATTTGTGGAGTTTGACCTCCACCTTCTATTACCAGATTATCCTGGGGTTTAGTCCGGAACTTTACTATTGTTGTATGTATGCAATAATTTCGTCGTGCTGCTATCGTCCATGTACATGTCACGTTATTAGGGTATACATAGGGGGCAAATGGAAAATAAAGGTTTTGGTCTTGAGAGGTGGCCATGTGTTGATATCCACAGCGTCCCAAGGGATAATATGGGGCTTCTGAGGTTTGTTCAAAGATCAATTGGAATCCATGGAAATTATCTTCCGAATTTGTTTGGAAAATTATAAGTAAACGTCGGGATGTGAAACAAAAGGGTGTTCTAAAAGACATAATACCGCAGAGGGTGTATACTGGTCGGTTGAATTCTATAATTTGGAGATAATCATCACATGTTGTTCCAAAGCGAATGCTTTCAATCGTCAACTTAAGAGCGGTGTTAAGAGGTACAACTGTACTGACTTCGTAATGTCTGTTTAGGTTTGAGGGATAGTTATGGGTAGGGAAACCAGGAGAAGTAAGATTAACAGGTTGGTTTCCAACCTTGATGTATGTCAGAATCGGATCAGGTACTTGGGCGTACACCGAATTTCCAAAAGTTAGGAGGAACAAAATCCACATCCTGCAAACAAAGACAGACTTCAGTCGATGGGGGTAAACAGGTAATATGGAATGGTAGTTGACACAAGATATATATTCATAGATAGTGTTTGAAAAACATTAATATTGTGTTCAAGCAAAAGGCGTGTACTAATAGATAACACTTTGGGGATTCCCTTGCGGAGCGCTCGTTGATATATGTGCGTGTCATATAGCTGTGGAGGGGCAATGGAGGTAAAATGAATATACCATTGTGTCATGGGAGAGAGACCTCGTAGTTTGATGGAAGGCAACGCTTCAAGTGTGGTAACGTGATAGAGAATGAGGGAAGGGCCATCATAAAGGTCCGGAGAAAGAGGATCTCCACCATGACTGTGGCCGTATTTGGCCATTATCCATTGTCCAGAGAAATTCAATCGTCGTTCATTGTGCAGTTCTCGAAGAAGAAGCTGAAATTGTGGATTAGTTAATCCGGCACACAGAGGATGCAAGCATTTATCAATAGGGTGTTTGCCTTGTTTACTGTATTTACATTTGGAGTGGCGCAGATGACGAGTGACTTGACGAGAAATTGCTTCCATCAAGGATGGCGCAATGAATAAAGTGGGCCATGCAATAGGATCATCAGAGGAGATGGCCAATTGTTGCCATGCCATTCGTGATAATGCATCCGAGGTGAACACTTGTCGCGAGGGTTTGTGTATTATTCCCAAGATGGGGTGAAGGCAAATTGATTGTAAATATCGGACTACAATAAGGTCCGTAGGGGGTTTTCCTTGTGCGAAATTTTGCACCAGATGGAAGACGCCCATGTTGTCCGTTATTATCATGAAAGGATAGATGTGCAAAAGATAGTGATATTTAAGAATCACGCGTTTTAAAGCGTCAAGTTCCTTTCGACAAGGGTGTGCTGCTCGTTCAGATGTAGTTTTCCATGCCTGTGAGGAGTAGGCTAAAGGAAGAACTTGCGCCGTTTCCAAGGGTTCTTTGTCTATTTGGAAAAGGACTGCACCGTAACCGGTATTGGATGCGTCTGTCTCCAGGTACAAAGGCCGTGTAGGCACGAAATGCGAAAGCACAGAGGGATTCTGTAGAATTTGTTTTACGACATCGAATGTTTGCAGCAACACAGGTGTCCATTTAATATATACATGGGGAGCTTGGGAGGCTGAAACACCTCCAGTATGAGCATCAAAAGGATGCAGGAGTTCATTAAGTCTTGGGATATGTTCGGCAACATAGCGCAAGGCTCCTAGGAAGGAGCAAACCCGGAAGACTGTCTGTGGAGGAGCCAAAAGGGTTAAGGCTCGTAATCTTTCAGGTTGGATAAGGCGTTGGTGAAGTGAAATTACTTCTCCCAACAAAAAAACGGATCGTTTGCCGATATAACTCTTGCCAATTGAAAGCGTCAAGGAGTATTTGGTGAGATATTCGAAGAGGATACGAAGAAGGTACAAATGCTGTTCCGCCGTTTTTGTGGCAAGGAAAATATCAACCATATAAATGGCTAAATGAGAGGATGATTTTTCCTCGGGGTACTGTTTGTGAAAAAGCTGCTGTACAGGTTCCCAAATGGCTGCATTCATGTTTTTTTGCCAAATAGAGGGGGAGTTAATAAATCCCATTGGCATACATCTCTGCGGATTTCCTTAGTTGGATGTGATATGCCAAAAAACTGTCGATCGTCTTCGGCCACTTTGCAGTGAAAGAATGCCTTACTCAAATCTAGAAGGGAAAATATCTCTTTTTCAGAGGCAATCTGGAAGACGTCGGCAATTAATGGTAGAGTGTTTTCAATTTTTTGTACCTTTGTGTTTAAAGGAATGAAGTCTTGGACAACTCGCCATTGCTGTGAAGGGTGATAAGTGGGTAGTTGTCGCTGTTCCTCATTCACTTTCTGAGGAACAACAAAAAGTGAAGTTTTCCACGAAGATGGGCCGTATTCAATAATGCCCATATCAAGATATTTGGCAATGTTATCCTCCAGCGCTTTTTTCTGCTCAGGATGACGCATAGGATATGCGGGACAAGTAAATGGAGGGGTTTTAGGATCCACAAGGTTGACTGTACAAAGATAAGGAAGGGTCTGCAGCCCGCGCAGATGACCTTTCAAATCGGTAAGTTGAGAGTGAAAGGGTTCGTAAACAGTATACCACTGTTCACGGGGAATAATTGTATTGGTCGGGGAGTGTAAATCCACACTAGAGGGTTCTTGAGTCGATAAAATCTCAACATTCTTTTTTTGTGAGATTAGATCGCGCAGTAGGGTTTCAGCTTGAGGTGCTGGGAGTTTTTCATTAGTCACAAAAAAATATCGTTCATCACATTCATCACACTTTATCCTACCCCCCTGCTCGCATTGGGTGACCTCTTTGTCCCCTTTGGAGACTTGTGCGTCTTGGACGCAGGATGGACTGACTACAACAATTCCATCCTCTTCGGAGGGGATATACTCCGGAAATTGCATGCGTACGTTACAAACTGGCACGTCTTTAACCGCATACTTTTGTTCATTACACACTGTCCTACCCCCCTGCTCGCATTGGGTGACTTCTGCATACCCTTTGGAGACTTGTGCGTCTTGGACGCAGGATGGACTGACTACAACAATTCCATCCTCTTTGGAGGGGATATACTCCGGAAATTACGTGCGTATGTTACAAACTGGCACGTCTTTAACCCCATCGGCAGGTTGTCCGGCTCCCACCGGTTCCTCCGAAATGTGCACATCTTCAGGAGGCGGTATACTCCTGGTAACAACTTTCCCTGGTTCACAACATTCACACATCACATTCATACATTTTGAAGAAAAGGGAGGAGTGATCAGGTCCATCCCGTGGAGTACAGTCAAGGCCGTGGAAACTTCAGAAGGTCGTTGGTAGGAAACAACAAAATTTGGCAAATTAGCAATTACTGGAATCCAATCAATTCCGATAATATTAAAAGGTACATCTTCACTTACACAAAATGGTACAACTACGTCACAGAATGATATATAGACAAAGGATGATAATGTTTTTTTGCCACCTACCCCCTGTATAGGGAGAGAGATGGTAGTTTTGTTAGCAAAAGCGCAAAGCCAAAACTTCTTAAGAGTTTTTAGTTTGATAAGATTGGGAACGCTGCCGGTATCAGCAAGAAATGTTACTCCAGTCGGCGTATGTGTAAAATAGCAAAGTTTTCCTGAAAAAGCATCATAAAAGAGATGTCGTGTGACTTTATTTACATATGTGGAGACTAGAGTATGTGTTGGGGTGAGGAATTGGGTTACCGGGTTATCCAATTCCTCCTCTAGTTTTCCGGTGAAGATTCTGGAGAGGGGTTGGGGTTTGTTGCATGCCTCGGGAATGAATATGAATATTCGGGCACTTGATGAAAGATTGGGGCAGAGGTTCCTGTCGAATTTGAAGACAGGGAAGTATTAGAAGTTTGGGGAGTCAAGGAGTAAGCATCATCAGAGTGATTTGCCGCTGGAGCATTGCGGCTTTGGCCAGGAACAACCCATGCATGGTCTCTAACTTTTTGTCTCGTTCTCTGCCATGAGTTGTTGTGGGGTCGTTGGTAAGGTTGGCGCTTCTCACGGTAGGATTTTTTATTGTATTGTCTCATTAATACATCTAGATCTCGTAAGGTCATGATTCTTTTTTTCAAAGTATTTTGTCCCCTTAGAAAAGGAAGCCATTCGTTGTCATGTCTTAACTTGTAGGTCGTGGTCATAGGAAGCCGATCTATAATTGTCACATAACCCGTGTTGGGGTCAACCTCTAATCTCTTTCCACATTGGTCGAGAACAGCTTTTACCAGGCATTCTGAACTCTTGTGTCCGGGCCTACCACAAGCATAGCATTGATACATCTGGCCTGTCGGCAACTGCAAGGCCTTTTCCATTGCAGTTTCATTGTTTTGAAGGGAAGACTGGGAAGAGGAGGGATGCAAAGGGTTGTTGTTCAATCGAAAAACAGATGTAGATGGATTCCTCGACTGTCGTGAGTGACTATATCCTACGTTTTGGCCATATCTGTTAGGCGGTTGAACATTGCGTGTACTTTTCCTTGGTTGGGGTTGTATGGGTAAGGAAATAGGTGGAGGAGCTGGTTCTTGGAGGTAACGTTGTTTATCACCGCGTATCATATTTTGGTATCTTTGGAGTCTATTGAAGAAGCCACTCCAGGAACCCTGTTCCGCCCCCAAAAGGTTCACTTGTATTGCTTCTGGTACTCGGCGGCGTATCCGTGACAAGTAATCGAGGCCATGGTCCGTTCTTGAGATCATTTTGTCCTTCATTGGAATTCCTGCTTCCATAAAGACAGGTGTAAAGTGGAGAGTGGCATTATCCTTTTCCCAATCAAATTTGTGTATACAAGAGATGATTTGGTCAGACAATTCAACTATTCTGCTGGGGAAAGATTGTGATATCATTTCGAGAAAGTTCTGCCATGAGGGGTTGTCTGTTTGCAAGACGGTGGCCAGAGCATCTGCCACTTCTTTTCCCTTGGGCAAACCCGATTTTTTTAAAAGCTGTATCATCTTGTTACACAATAATCGGTCATGGGGAGTGCTTCCATCACCGTGTGGAACCATTTGCAGAATGCGGTTGATCCATTTTGTGACGGTAGTGCCCTTCGAGAAAGGAGGGAGGGCGGCTAAATATTCGGAGTATTCTCGTAAGGGAACAAGTTCTCTGTTTGGTTCTCTAGGTGGTATTACTGCCATTGGAAAATCTGAGAGGGAACTTAAGTCGTCCATTTCTTCTGGAATGGAATCATCAAATAACCCCAATCGTGGTTTTTCACTCGGCAATTTCTTTGGCGAGGATATGGAACGTAAAAAAGGTAATGAAGCAAAAGGGCTTGATGATGCGGCACCTGACGCATGTGGTACGTCTCCTAATATGGTTGAAAGTTGTTGCACTTCCTTTGTTAGTGCCGGGATAGCTTTCGTGAGGGCTTTTGCTTGTTTCGAGCAAGTACGAGCAGCAGATCCTGCACTTTTAGAATGTATTGTTTTAGGTCTTATTGTTGTTATGTTTTCTTCTTCTTCTCCCTCAGTTTCGAGGACAAAAGAAGGGACAGGTGCAATCTCCTCCTGTCCTATTCCATCCGTGATCACAAAAGAAGGGATGGGTTGTGAAAGAGAAGGATAGAGAGAGGTTGCCTTCTCGTAAGGAGGTAAGGAAGATGTGTCATCAATATTTGATGGTGCAGTCGGTTCTGTATTATGGTAGGCCTGATGTATCTCATCTAATTCCGGAGGCGTTACTTTAGTGGTTAGTTTATCAAAGGTCTTTTCCAGGGCCTTTTGATCTCGTTCTAATTGTTTTGAACCTTTCTCTAAAATTTTGAGGTCAGTTTGCAATTTGGGTTTTAATTTTTGAATTATGTCCTCATCGTGCCGCATTTGTTCTATTTGGTTTTTAAGGGTATTCCGTAACTCGGTATGTTCTTTGAGGCTATTAGTTAGCTTGCGATTATCATCTAAGATTTTAGTAATTAAGTTGGCACGTTTTGCCTTTTCTTTGTTCACACTTTTCTTTTTGAACAAGGGCATAGTAACGATCTAACCTGTATTGGTGGTTGACTTTGTTTGGTAGATTTTGTTTTGAATTCGGAGAAAGTTCGTTCAGTTGAATGTCCGTTGTCAATTGGATATCCCAGGTCTGGGCACCAGTTTGGAAATTGCGTAGCGGGGATGAAGTTCTACGTATTTTTAGAAGATCAAATTGGAGAACGCAAGGCTAAATGTTTGGGTGAAGTTCTACCATTATCTTCCGCTGATGAAAGATTCAGACGACAGTGGAAAATTGTGCAAGATGATGATACTAACACAACAGCTGAGCAGATTGGCTTTCACTCAACTGATGCAGAGTCAGTGGAGTCAGTATCGTCTGGTCATCATTCAACTTTCATGGAAGATGCTCAATCAGCAAATCAAAATCGTGTGACATGGACCAACTTGGCAAGAGCATGCAAAAGGTATAACTTGTTGGACCGTGCTGGAGCTGCTGTTGCAACCTGCGCATTACAAGACATTGGAATGATTGATCAAGAAAATAATACATTTGTAATTGACCTTAGCAAGTTACGAAGAGAAAGAGAACAGTGCAGAAAAGAAATACAAGAAAAAGAAATGGAAAACTTCAAACTAATTAATGGGCTCTACTTTGATGGACGAAAGGATGCAACCCTAATGATGGCTAAAGCACCAACAGGCAAATCCTTCATAACAACAGAGCTGGAGGAACATTATGTATTAGTGGGAGAACCTGGAGGATACTACCTCACACACTTGTCACCCCCAAATGGAAAAGGTCGTGTCTTGGCTAAAGAAATATTTGACTCTATTTCTGACACTGAACTCTGCAGAAACTTAATGATATTGGGATCAGATGGCACTGCGTCAATGACAGGACGATTTAATGACTGCATTCGTGCAATGGAAGAGCTCGTACAAAAACCACTCCAATGGGCCATCTGCTTACTTCATACCAATGAGCTTCCTTTACATGTTTTTACCAAACTAGATGGAACTACAAAGAGTCCGGACAGCTTTAGCGGCCCGATTGGCTCAAAATTAGATGGCTCTGTTTCTGAATGGCCTGTTGTTCAATTCAAAAGAATCATAAACCCTAATTTTCCAGAATTGCCTCAGTGTATCGTGGACGACTTAGACACAGACCAAAAATATGCTTATCAAATGTGCACAGCTATTATGATTGGTTCAGTTGAACCAGACCTTCAGTATTTAGAGGTAGGGCCAATCGTTCATTCAAGAGGGTTGACATTGGCATGCCGCATATTGAGGTTTTATGTGTCACAGAGTAAGCCATCAACAAATCTGAAGCATCTTGTGCAGTTCTGTATGGAAGTCTATTTTCCATCATGGTTCGAAATCAAGAGGAAACATACAATTGTGGATGGTGCAAAGAATTTCTTTAATATTGTAAATCATGTAACAAAGCTGCCCAATGCGCAAATTTGCACTGTTGCACTCAATGTGCTTCAGAGAAATGCATATTTTGTGCATCCGAAAATGTTTTACTGGGAATGCTAGGTGACAACGATGAAAATCTTTGAAGATTAGCAGTCAACAAAATTGCAGCTTTGCGAAACTCTGTTTTTCAATGTCAAATTCCAATTGATGATTTTGAAGGTGGTTACATGAATGAACCTCATTCTCATAATATCCAAATTGATATCAACATCAGGTTGTTTCAAATTCCAGTGATCAACATCAAGGCAAAATCTTTTCACCAGATCGTTAACTTAAACCTCCATTATATTCAGCAACCTCCAGCAATCAAATGTTTGACAGATCTTGAATTGGACAACCTTAGAAACTCTCCTCTGAAATTAGACCATCCTTGCCACAATCAGGCAGTGGAAAGACATGTGAAAGCTGTAACTGAGGCATCAGCTCATGTAACTGGCTTTGAGCGCAGAGATGGTCTAATCAGACAAAAACTAAAATCCCGAGCACTGATGCAATTCTTCAATACAAAACAAGACTTTGCGGTTTGTGAAGAATAATAATGAAATTGACATAAAAAGATTGATTAACTGTACAGGCACTGTAATACTGGACCAGTGTCACAGCCAATAGTGACGAGACACTTATAGCTTTGATTTTTCAGATGTTATCAGTTTTTAAAAAGTAATTTGTTCTACATACCACAAAGCGCTAAACACCACCGTGATTAGATTTTATGTGACATACAGTGGGTGCTCCTTAGTTCAATATGTATTCACCATGTTTTCAAATTGTTGAAATTAAGAAGAGGACTAGATTCAATAAATTTCAACCACTTAAAATTAGGTGTAACAAGTGAGGGTGGGAAATAGCTAGACAAGACATCAGTCGTTCTTATGCAAGGACACCCACTGCATTAGTATTTCATTCTATGTTCAAAAATTTGTTATTTGCCTGTAACTTTTTTTCTGAACATTTTTGAGAGAAAGTTCTCTTTAATAAAGATAGGAATGTGTTACTTCTGCAACTTTTAAGCCAAAAACTAGCTTCCTAGCATAAGCAGTAAGTGAGATATGGCAAAATTGGCTATTTTCAGCTCGTTTGATGAAATTGCACGGCCACTAGAGGGTGCAAGAACCCAAAATCATGATAGAAGTATATCATTTGATATTTGGGGACATATATCAATACCACTTTTTGAAATTCAAAAATTTTTATTTTTCACTCCACCCTAGTCAGTGTTACCACTGTGTGGTAGTTAGTACCAATGATTTAGATCTAAAGACCAGTCTTGGTCTTAAGACCATTTTTTCAAGGTCTTGGTCTTAAGTTTCATGGTCTTGGTCTAGATCTTAACCTTTAAAGGTCTTGTGGTCTTGAAAATTTTCTGATTTTAAGATCAAAAGGTCTATAAGACCACTGTTACACTTTTAAATGTCTTAAAATCGTGTTTTATTTACATGATGATTGCATTGAATCATTTCAAACTAAAAAGTTTTCAAAAAATTTAGCATGATTAAAATAGACATAGTGCTAATTAGCAGCAAATCTGAGTCTTCGTTTGGCATTTGAAAAGGACAGCCTTTTGCAGGAGACTACAAAATAAAAAGATAGGTAAGACGAACTTTTGAGTGACATCATGAAAAAATAGGCAGAAAAGATAGAAACTTTTTGGTAATTGGCAGATGCAGCTGTGCTGCAGGAAATTTAAAGCTCTTTCAATTCAGGTAGAGAAAAACATTGACTTTTGCTTGTCAGCTAATCCACTATTGAGATCTTCAATGACATCGGCTTCCACAAAATGTAAAATGGAATTAATAAAACACGATCAAAGAGCAAACTCAATTTCATAGCAATTAAAGTCATGATTTGTAATTTAGAAGCTTCATGCTTGAACAAAAAATCAACGATTTGAAGGTGCAAGCCACAATAATAAAATAAGAGGTTTGGGAAAAAATTAAGAAATGCCTTACTTTTAATCAATTAAATGTTATCAATTATAGATTTGCTAATAGGCCAATTTATAAACTAGCATCAGCACTAATTGAACTATTTGTCAGCTACATAGAAGCAGACTCTCTGCTACGATGTTGATTGCCTATACCAGGGATGGGCAAAACTTTTCAGCTGGAGGGCCACATTGTTCATTCAAAAGTTGGCCAAGGGCCAGTGCTTAAAATCTTGCTATGGCTGTTTACAATGCTGGTGGCCGGTAAAGGGTGCAAATGTATAATTTTGGACTTTGAAAATTATGGTCTTGCCTTGGTCTTGGTGATCGCCCTTTATTTGGACAAAAAATTATCAATTCAACCAGCAATCGAGTTGTGGCTCTTTCAATGATAGCTTTTGTCATTTTTATCTTGTTGGTATGGCAAGTATGAGCACCCCTGTTATATTAAATTAGGTACAGCAGTACCTCAGAATACGAATTTAATTGGTTTAGAGACAACATTCATAAGGTGATTTATTTGAATGCAGAAGCAAGATTTACACGTAAATATTTTAATCCGTTCCAACCCACCCAAGCCCTGTCTAATAAAGTGTGAATATTATACCCCCAAGCAAAAATTAGTCATTATAAGCACATATTCATTGATACACCTCTAAACAAACAAAGAGACATTAATAAAATAAATAAAACAGCAATGATAATGCACATTGTTGTTATGAATAATGTTGGGAGAGCAGCTTGTACATTTAAGACAAACAACGAGGGCATCTATCCTGGTGGAAAATCACTGCACTGTATTTACGATCAAAGCAAGCTCTCACTTGATGCAAATGGGCAATCCTGGAAATCTATGGTACTGTCACATCATAAAATCTACAGTAAGAGGTACGCATTTTCAAAAATTGTTTATTTGTATCTCACAACAAATATTTCTTTGAGACTCGGTTCTCAACATTTGCTATGAATCTCAAAAAATCTCAACATTGCTATGAAACTAGATAGAGTCAAAATGACAATTACTTCATTAAAAAAACTAACACTCCATACAGGGGGTGCTTAAGAATATGTGGACCTGCAGTATGGAGCAAAGTATCTAATTGACCAAAATCGTATTCTATGATAACATTTTTTAAAAAATCAAGAATTATCTTCTGACAAAATATGAGTTTATTTTTTTGATTTTGAGCATATTGCTTTGCCTGTTATGGTATTGTTGATGTAAACAAATAAACTGAAGCTGCACAAAAAAATACATTGAAACTAAAAATAAATCTTACCAACACAGAAATCCATTGATCCTGAAGTTGAAGCCACATTATTGGCTAAAAGTTGATTTTGTACTATTGTTTGCTCCTTTCCTTCATTGACTATTGCAATCTTTGGTTGTTGCTCATTAACACCATCAGTGCTAGATAAAGGTGCACTTTTATCATCACAATTTGCTGAAATATCACATTCATCAATATACTCAATGGACATTATAATATGTTTTGCTAATAAAATACCAGTGCAACATCTGAAATACCAATAGCTCACACATTTAAATATTACGCAGTGATTTTACATCCACTGTCATTCTGGCAGAATAGTTTTCTCATTTTGGAAAAAACAAAAAAGAGTAAAAAATGAAAAACACGTAACCAACATAAGCACAAATAAACAATAAGCAAAATCAAACACTCTAAATAGTCAACCAATGTCTTTCCCAGTGTTTGTTCCTCTCAAGTCATATATTTTTTGAAAGCACATCAAACTTTGTATCTTCCTCATTATGTCAAGTGAGAATCACTTGTTGCTTTCATACAACAGAATTCTAGTGAAATAGAGCAAAATAATAGGCTCCCCTTCTGAAACTCGAAATATTAAGTTACTTAGGATGGCTGTACACAGTCATAGATTAAACGTTTTTCCCCACATTTGTTCCTCTCTTAAAGTCATATATTTTTGAAAAGTGCATCGAATCTCTTATCTTCCTCATCCTGTCAAGTAAGGATCCCTGGTGGGTGGTTATAAATAGGCGTAGTAGGCATAATACAGGCATAATAGGCATAGTACAGGCATATTAAGCATAGTACAGGCACAGTACAAGCATAGTAGACACAGTACTGGTACAAAGATAGTAGGGGAGGTGTGCAACCAAAAACCAGTCACACTAATATAAAGAAGCCTTACCTCTTTCCTTCCAAAAAAAATTGAATTTTTGAGTTTTGATTTAAGCATTGAGTGGGTGCAATGAGATTTCACATTAAAAGGTCTAGTTATTATCATTATGCCTACTATACCTGTACTGTGCTTAATATGCCTATACTATTCCTACTACTGTACTATGTCTGTATTATGCTTACTATGCCTGTACTATGTCTACTACGCCTGTACTATGCCGGCATTATGCCTACTATGCCTGTATTATGCTGTTGCAGCCACTGCAACTTCGATGCATACATACGCAGCTATCGCGACAATGAGATCTAGCTACTAAGAGTCGTATGAGCACGAAGATTTTACAAACCACAAACGGAAAGTTACCAACAACAATGTTAATATATAAACCGAAAGGAAATCTACGAAAGTAGCTATCATGGTAGAAGTGACTAGTCGCCGTATGGAGTGCACTCTTTTGACATCTAACTACAGCCAGATGCCTGCCGTTGCGCTACAATGGTGACCCCGACAAAGAAGCTACATCTCCCCCGATGTAGTTGGACCACAAAGAAGCTACATCTCCCCTGATGTAGTTGGACGGCAGCGCTTTCAATCAAGCAACAGAAGCCAGCGTTGAGTCGCCGAGCCCAAACCTCAAGACCGCCTTCCAAATGAAGTCTTGACGGAAATCTCATTCACTTCAACGGCAAGCTCATCTCTCTCTCTCGATGGCGGGGAAGGCATGTTGCAGCCACTGCAACTTCGATGCATACATGCGCAGCTATCGCGACAATGAGATCTAGCTACTAAGAGTCGTATGAGCACGAAGATGTTACAACCCACAAACGGAAAGTTACCAACAACAATGTTACCCGATGCCAAGACAACCCGCCTGATGCCAATCTTTTACAAACTCTCCAATCTGAATTTCCAGAGGTATTCGACCCTTCCCGCCGCTCACGCATTATTAGACACTCGATTATTGCCTCAGTAGAGACTACTACCGAAATACCCGTCACTGCTCGTTCGCGCAAATTAAGCCCAGAAAAGTTTCGTGGGCTTCAGGCCGAGATAAAACGATTACTTGACCAAGGGATACTATTAATAGAAAGAAGCCAAAGCGCATGGTCTTGCCCAATTGTTATGGTGTCAAAACAAGATGGTTCATTCCGACTCTCCGCGGATCTAGTGGCACTGAACAAAATCCTCAAAGTTCAAAAACATTCCTTGCCCAACATCAATGATTTCGTGTCGTTGGCACACGGCTGCAATTGGTCTTCTTCTCTTGATGTAAAAGACGCGTATTATAATATCCCTGTAAAGGAATCCGATCGCCATAAATTGACAATTACGTGCCCCCTCGGGAACTTTTCTTATAAATATTTGCCGATGGGCCTCGCTTCTAGTTCCGCATATTATCAGCGCTTAATGAACGAAGTTGTGACTGGAATCAGTAATGTTTTTTGTTATCTCGATGATATCATAGTGATGACGCGTGACCTTAAGGAACATAAACGGGTTCTGCGCACCCTTTTGAGTCGCCTGCGAGACCACGGATTGATTCTCAACTCCCGTAAGTGTGTCATTGCTGTTCACAGCCTACTTTTTCTGGGTCACCGTGTTTCTAGTACGGGTGTTGCTCCATCAGAAGCTAAAGTGGCTGCAATTCAAAATTTGGACTTGCCTCGTACCAAACAGCAATTACAACGGTATTTAGGAATGTATCAATTTTAAAGTCAGTTTGTCAAAAACTGCGCTAAATGGCTGCAGCCACTGCACGACTTAGTAGCTCAATATCCGAATAATCGACCGTTGTTGTGGAGTAAAAACCAAAAACATTATTTTGAATTGAGTAAGGCCGCGTTGGTGAAAAGGACCTTGCTAGCTTTTCCGGATCCCACCGCCAAACTCGAACTGGTCACCGACGCCAGCGGAGATTTTATGGGAGGCGTATTGGAACAGGTTCGAAATGGAAATCGAGAGCCTCTTGCCTTCTGGTCAAAAGCTTTTACTCGAAACCAGCGCCAGTGGTCAACATTTGATCGTGAATTGCTAGCATGCTATTCTTCGATTCGCCACTTCCGCCATTTTCTTGACGCCAAGGATTTTGTTTTGCGCACTGACCACAAGCCAATTGTGCGTCATTTCCATAACACCTCGAGTTCCTTAACACCTATATAGGCACCACCGGCATTTCGATTATATTCCCCAAATGACTAACCAATGCAAGTCGAATATGTCAAGGGAGAATCCAACGTGGCTGACTTACCAAGCCGTCCGATTGTGCAGCCAAAACTAAATGCTATTCTACCCACTACGTCAGCCACCATTAACTTTTTGGAGCTTGCAGAAGCTCAAGCAAACGACTCTGATTTAATGGAGCTGTTGTCAAACAACACAACGTCGCTAGTTTTGAAACAAGTTCCCCTTGCCGAACGTCACACCACCATCTTATGTGACCAGTCCGCTGGTAGACTGCGACCTCTGGTGCCTCAAAGTTGGCGCCATAAGATTTTTCAGTTTTACCACTCCTTATCACACCCCGGAATTATGGCCAGCAGGAAGTTAATTCAACGGTCTTTTGTATGGCCTGACATGCGGCGAGATATTATCAAATGGGCTCGAAAATGCCAACAGTGTGCCCGAGCAAAGATTGTTCGCCATAATGTTGCTCCATTGGAAACGGTTACTCCCCCCCCTCAGGGACGATTCACTCACGTTTGTGTAGACATTACTGGGCCTCTGGGGTTGAGTCATGATTATAATTATTTGCTGGTCATCGTAGACCGTTTTTCACGCTTTATGAATGCAATACCCATGGTCGGGATCTCAGCTCAGGAATGTACCGATGCATTTATTCGACATTGGGTCGCGTGGGTAGGCTGCCCACAGCATCTCTTCACAGACAGAGGAATCCAGTTTACGTCATCGACATGGAAGTCAATGTGCGAGTACCTCGGGTGCCAGTTACATCATCCCACTGCTTACCATCCTCAAGCGCAAGGCATTGTGGAACGCTTTAACCGAACCTTAAAATCAAGTTTACGTTGTAAAGGCAATCCGTCTTTATGGTACGATCATCTACCTTGGGTATTACTCGCCCTGCGGAACACTCCAAAAGAAGACCTATGCCACGCTTCTCCTTGTGAGCTGGTATTTGGAGAATCTATGCGACTACCTGGTGAGTTTTTTGAATCGAAAGATGAACGCCTTGAACACACACTATTTGCGAATAATCTTGCCAAATATATCGCGTCCGTGTGTTATCACTCCCCATGTCAACACAACCGTCCTTCGTACGTTGAAAAAGCGCTTTTTCTGCCGGAAACAACCCACGTATATTTAAGAATAGACAGTCATAAACCCCCGTTGCATCCTGTTTACAAGGGGCCGTTCAAAGTGCTGGACAAAAGAGAAAAGTACTTCATCATTGATTTCCGCACGCACACAGACAAAGTCACTATTGATCGCTTAAAGTCTGCCCAATTAAGTCTCGACACGCTAAACCAAGACGCTCTTACCAACTCCATTGCAATGTCTCCTTCGACACAACCTCCTTACACTTTCGACCGCGACACTTACACAACATACACGACACGCACTGGCCGATCCGTGAGACGGCCTATTCACCCGACAGATTACACACCTTAATTTCAGAAGCACTGGTCGTCACCCTTGCAAATTGCCATAGGCTCATCATGTTTAGTTGTGGAACAAAATCAGTCCTTGTAAATGCTATCGTATGTGCTGTAAATTTACTTTGTGTTGCATTGTGTTTGTGCTGTAAATTTGCCTTGTAAAAATGCTTTGTGTATTCGCTGAGTTGCTTAAATATTTTGCGGGGTGGTGGAGGACTGTAGCGAACGCCATGCCTTCGCTCCCCATATTTGTATTGTGACGTCATAACGCCGACTAACTATATAAGCGCTGTACAGTATTATTCGCTCTCTTTTCCGACAACACGTGCTGTTCAAGAAACACCTACTGTGTGCTGTATTGCCAGCTAAAGGAAAGACCGTTGCACTACAATGCCTACTATGCCTGTACTATGCCTATTTATAACAACCGTCACTTGATTGCTTTCACACAACAGAATGCCAGTGAAATAGAGCAAAATAATATGCTCCCTCCAAAATTTGAAAAAGCACGTAACTTAGTGCGAATGCTATTCTGCATGTCTACACCAATTAATAGTCGCTGCAACGTGGTTACACGTTTTATGACTCGTTGTGTAGAGCCAAAATGCCTGGTAGCCTCTTTGAGGTTTCCTTTTTTTCGGCAGTACTCTGTACTGAGCGAAAGCAGAAGAGCAAGACCCTCTCTTTTTAACATCGGCCGTCAGTCTTTGCGTATTTTGCTCTGATCTGGGTTGGCTCTGGCACCCTTTCCTGTTTTTTTGCTATTAATACTTTTAAAGAGCGGCAACGTTTATTTAAATCCTGGTCCTATCTTTCTCCGAGTTGTGTGTACGACTACGTTGGCAATATGATTTGGAGGAGCAGGTCAGTGCAATGCTGCCTCCGCTAGAAATGGGTAAGGTTCAAGTGTAATTTCTCTTTTCTTTGGAGTTTAACTCTGACTTTTTTGGGATAAAGCAGAAGGTCTTCGTGCCAGAATAATTGAACTTCTTCACTCTATTTTGCCGATATTTTCTGTGTCTAGAAATTCAACATCAACTCAACTTTATCTTTCAGCATCTCGGGATACTCTACTCTACAATCTGATCGAACTCACACAACATTTAGTTTTCTTTACCTGATGAACCGCATGCTGGCGGTAATGTGACAAGGGATGTGGAAGCGGAAGCACGAAAATTCTACCACTTCCGCTTTCACATAGGTTATTTGACTTGAGAGTATCGACGCGATGGCGTAGTGGTTAGAGCGCCCGCTTCGCAATCGGTAGACCTGGGGTTCATTCCCCTTGTCGAGTCATAACAAAAGACTTTAAAAAATGGCATCGGCAGCTTCCTGCTTGGCGCTCGGCATTTAAGGAAGGTTGTGGAGAATAAGCCGGCAAGTTCGCTTGTTGTGTCCTTGGGCAAGGCACTTAACGGGACGCCCCACCTTTATGTGGAAGACAGGTGGCCCATAAACCTCGAAAAAGGCAACTCCCAAGCGAGTGCGGACTTCCCGTCCAAAGTATAGCGATACAATTCGCTTTCTCGTGAATGGAGGATAAATATGGCAAATAAAAAAAATAAAGCAAAGCAAAGAGAATAACTTGGCCAAAAAGTTTTGTTCATTTCCCGATGTGGATTAAACGGTAAAGTTGCACTATAAGTCTGAATATAAACGCGCAATATCACTTGCGCGAGCGAACAAGAAAAAGCATAACTAGCATCACATTTTACATCAATTACGGGTAAGACAAAGGTAGTTTGGACAATGAAATGTAGCTAATAAAATGATGATTTGATTAAACTTAACTGACCTTGGTTAGGGGTTTGAAAACGTTGAAAAAGAAATTACTCCCGACGGAAACAACTTGATCATTCTACATCAGTGCTCTTCAACAGGGGTTTCACAAAACATGCAGTTGTGTTCCTTGAGTTTTAAGGGTTCTGTGAGGGGACCGCGAAGATTCTTCGTTTATTACTAGTATTTTTTTTCAGTATATTGATTTCTTATACCGGTATGTACCGGTAGTGGTGTTCCGTGTATATTTATAGTTAGTAAGGGAATCTTGTGGTAGCAAGTTGCAGTTTGTGACGTAATGCTGAACGTCTGAATTTGCTAACTCCCTTTGTGACGTATAAGTGCATCAGTAATTTCAATTTTGCTGTTGTTGTTGTTGTTTTTGTTGTTACTTGACCCTTTCCGAGGGATGAGGGCATGGCGGAAGACCATGGGGCCCCAGGAGCCGGGCAGCTCTCCAGGGCCAGGACCCGAGATCATAGAGAGAGAGAAAAATGTAAAAAAGCGAGCGACGCAGAGAGTCCATAGCTGGACAATGCAGAATGAGATGAGAGGCAGTGCCGTGTGAAGGCTCTTGGAGGCCTCCCAAAAAATTCTAGATGGGGCCCTTTGATATCAGCAAGCATTTAGGCAGCTGCGTGCTTTTTCGAGCCAGTTGCAAATTTGTCTCCTGAGCAGTGCTATTTCGAAACGTTACCAAGCTAAACTAATAATCTTGATTCAGGAAGAAGTTCTTAACTAACTACCTTGCATTGTTTAAATCAATCTAAACAAACTTAACCCATTTTCATTACACATTCAGATGCAAGCAAACGCATGCACCGCAAGAACGGTATCAATATTCAAAAATTTTTTTCGCACCTTTGTTGTGGCAAAAACATCAATGATGTTGTTGTAATCCAAACTGCGAACGCAAGCACTTTCAATAGATATTAAAGCTAATGATGTAAGTCTGTCATACATAGTTGTTGATCGGTGGAAGGTTTTGATAAGTTCACTAAATCTTCTTTCTGCACTGGCAGCGGAAATGGGGCATGTCATTACCACTCGTAAAGCAATGAACAAATTTGGGTAAACTTCGTAATTAAGAAAATCTCTTGTTGTTGTAAGACTTTCTTTATTTTCGTTGATGACATATACAAAATGTTTCAGCTCTTCTTTCATTTCAAATGAATCGATGTCTCCCAGTTTGTCATGAAATGTTTTACAAGTATCAAGAATATTTTTTTCATTAAAGGCTTGCAAAAGTTTTTCTTGGCTAAGCAAGAAATCAAAAATTTTTATTTTTAATTTTTATTATTGCATGATTTGTCCACTCATTAACTTTGGTAAATCTCGTTTTTGCGATCTTCTTTGCTCTCGCATTGATAGATCTCCTGTTCAGTGAATTGGACTTGATAGAAAATCAATCATACTTCTACCGGGAATAAACTGGCTGGAGGAACTTAAGTACTTAGCAGCTCATGAAATTCCCAATAAAAAGTTGAAGGTCGCAAGGCCTAGTTAAGCCAGGTACTAACTGTTATCGCACCAACATCCTATTTAAACAAGCGTTCTTCAGCTGAGTTCGCCTGGAGTCGCACTGCCGCCCTAGTAACAATAGTCTTTTTGGACGTTTTGTTTATCGCACTTCACTACGTTTTCTATTTTTCACTTGATTAACTTGAACACAAGAACGCGTGGGTTTAGGGTTTTAGTAATTATCTATACAAAAAAAACAAAAGAAGTGACATTTGGATTGGTTATTTAAATTTGAGTTTGCTGCTGTTGAATCGTTCGGAGAATAAAGTTCAGTCAATTCTCCCGTGGTGGTCCATTCAAAGTTTTTATTGTCTTGCTTTCAATATACTCATTAGGATTTTATTTTTGCAGTTTGATTTTGTTCGTTGGATAGACAAGAGTGCGGGGGAGGTCCTGGCCGTCCGTCTGTGACACATACGAGCGTACATCAGAAGATTCATCGCCGTCGTGAGGTGAATGTTTACCACTAGCACACATACACTCTGGTGTTTACAGCTACCTAACTAACCAGAATACATAAGATAAGCAACTAGGCAATGTGTACTTTAACCTGCCTCATTCACAATTGTAGCTAAATCATACACGAGACAGCATATTACTTTACACCGACATTATGATTGCAGCTGTTTATCACAGCCAAATTTTGATTAAATGAATCAGAAGTAGCACTAACAATAGACGTAAGATCTATCTATTATGGGTAATTAAATTTGGTTGCCATAACCCCAATATTTGTTTCTGGATCGCTTTTGAATCGTTCTTCTGTAGTTTTCATAATTTCTAATAATTCTGCTGCATATTGGTGAGAAGATATGATTGGAGAAGGTTAGGAGCAGTTTCTTCGCAAGAAAATATAGCCTATATCATAGTTGACCCTTGTTGAAGGTAATCATGAATATTGCATTGAGTATAATTTAAAATAATTTAATTGCCATTTCCAGATTTTATGACGTATTTTAGTTTTATTGTTCACTGCTCGCATTGTTAGTGAGTTAAGAAACAAGTTAACCCTGCTCTGGTACCATGAAAAAATCACGTTAGCAGTACCTTGGGGTCAATATGACCCCATTACCGAAAATAGATTCTGATACCAGTAGAAAACTCAACTTGTTATCATTCCGTGTTTATTGCTTGAAAAAAGTAGTGGAGTGCGCAATACAAGAATATTTTACTTCTGGCACTGGTTGCAGACCATCTTGCTGTGCTCTTCCCAAGTGGTGCTATGTCATCTACTGCAGGTGAGTCTGTACTTTTTGTCCTTCGATCTTGGACAAAGGAAGATCTCTTGCGCCCTGATGGACGATGCTGGATGATGTTTTCAACAGCAAGAGGTGCTGCTGGTGAAATCTTACAGCTGCAAATGATTTGTTTCACAACCTGAGATGTTTGAGGGGTCACCAATCTGCGCTTAGCTTGAGGAACAATAAACGATATGAATAGTTTTTTACGGGGTCAATGTTAGGGTTACCATATATGCAAAAGCAAAATTCCGGACAGTGCATGGCTACTTTTCATGAGACCAAATATATGCTCTACCACATTTTGTCACATCGAAATTTGACCTATAAAATTAGCAATGCAACACACAAGAAGTTTCTACCAGTGACATTACATACCAGTGAAATTGCTTACCCAGGAAATATAACCACGGACTGTCACTGAAAAATACTCAACTTCAGAGTGAAAAATAATAATGAAAATTAGGTTGTGCCCAGAAAGGAAAGAATAGCAATCATATGCTTAAAACAAATTAAATACACGCTTGTATGTCAAGTCACTACAAATTTACTCTTCTGACCATGCATATTTTTCTGAAGATTTAATTCTATTCAATAGGGCCTTGTCTGATTTCAAAAATGAAAAAAATTCACTACAGCACATATCTTTAAAATTATATAGAAGAGTCAATATGCCTTTCATAGTCGCAACGATCAACTTGTTTCTCTCTTTAGTCCACCGACTTTGCATCAGTGAAAATACTCTCTCTACATTGGCATTGTGGGATGTGACAGCAAAAAAAACTGTACAATCAATAGAGCAAAAATTACGGTACCTGTTCAACGGACTATCTCTTCCAAAAAGAAGTTGCTTATTTGAAAAATCTTTTTTACAATTAACGGTTATCCAATCCTTTTTTTTAACAAAATTTTATGCCAATTTCAAAACGAAAAAACAGACCGTAACACCGAAAAAGAATTTATTAATCTTTTGATCATTCCCTACTTCGGAAAAATCTCAAAAGAATTCGGTCTACAAATTCAGTCACTAATAAAGAAACGGTTTGACACTAAAATTACAGTTGTCTACAAAACAACAAAAGTGCAGGAATATTTCTCTTTGAAAAGCAATACTCCTCTGATTTTATACTCAAATGTCGTTTATAAGTTTACCTGTTCACGTGATGTGAACGTCACGTACATCGGTAGGTACGCAAGACATTTGAGTATAAGAGCAAGGGAGCACTTAAATGTTTCAAGGTCAGGTAAAAGTGCCATCAAAGAACATATAAGAAAATGCAGTTCGTGCAAAACTCATCCGAATAACATGCAGCAATTTGAAATAATTAGAAAATGCCAAACATCCTACTAAGCCAAAATTCATGAAGCCTTGGTGATCAAAAGGAGTAACCTTGTGCTATGCTATACAAACAGCTGTATGCAAACGGAGCGTCATTTTTACTAAACGCGTTTTAATCAAAGATATTTATTTAATCATTTAAGCAAACAACTTTGCACCAAAATTTACTGTAATTTTAATTCATTTGAAACAATTATTTACATGACCTTAAATCCGATCAACTACTAGCAGGCAATTGTTTCTATTATCAGATTCTTTGTTAGCAGTAACCAGGCAATTACGGAAACCGCAGAATGAAGCTTTACTGTTTTTTATCAGAACTATTTTCAATTTATTTTGTGTTTTTTGTGTTTTCGTTCAACGAAAGCTTTAATGCCATGAATATTTGTGTATAGATCCTGATGAGGGCGATATGTAGCGCCGAAAACGTTTGAATTTACTAAATATATTGTATTATTATGTTCAACGGTGTATTGCTAGTAGCAATAATATCAACTTGGATACTAAAAGTCACCTCTCTACCGAAATTGTATTTCAATTTTTCCTAATGATTGCCGAAATGTATGGGGGGCCGTAGCCTCCAAGCTTCCCTTACTTTTATGCCTGTCCTTAAGATTATCTTGGAACTTGTAGGCTGATAATGCGGTACTTTAGCGCAGTGATTCTCAATCTTTTTTGTGACGTGGCCCACTTTAAGCGTTCACAGATTTTTGTGGCTCACTCTCATGTGATGATGACAATGTCACTGGGATCAGCGTCAGATCCGGCAGCGGAGGTGATCTCCAAAAAAAAAGATCATTGCCTTCCAAGTGCCGAGAATGGCCGGTTCGCATGTGGAATCAGAGTTGATTTACAAAGGAAAATAATGTCATTGCACCTCCAATTTATGGGTGCTGGTCCGTGTGGCTGTTCATGTGGACCAGTATTTCTCAACCTCATTCGGCATGCAAACCCATCTTTAAAGTACGCAGATGTCCGTGGCCCACCCGTTTTACGTGCTGTGGCCTACCGGTTAACAACCAGTGCTTTAGCGTGTTCGATTCGTGAGATTATCAGCATCCACTATACATTGAAACTGCACGGTGGTGTAGTGGTCACAACATCAGCTTTGCAATTGGAAATTTTGAAGTTACAGGTAATTCCCTTGTCGAGCCATAATGCTATTATAAGATTAAAGATAGTACATACAGCTTTCGTTCTTAGCTCTCAGGACATAAGGAAAAATCAGAGGCGTAAAGATGGACCAAAAACACGGAAAAATATCAAAATGGTAAAAAATATGTAGGCTACCGTACTTTCTGAAAAACTTGATCACCGTGAAAAGAAAAGATTTATAGTTTGGTTTTAAAGCTAAAAACGGCAAAAAATTACTCCAAAAAACCTGATTTCTGAAAAAAGTTTTTAATTTTGAACAAATTTGCTTTCAACTTTCTTCTCATTCTATACAAAAAAAAATATCACGGGTATGCGAACAGTGTAGAGAAAAAGACGGTGATTTTGTGATTTTTGAGAAATTCTGGTAATTATGTTTTTGGGCAGAAAAGTAAATATTTTGACCTGTATTTGAAGGTTAGTAAAAAGTTGTAATATTGTTAAAACTAAGGATGCATATTTGATCCCTGCACTTAAATAACTATTTAATCAGGTTAAGTATAAACATTTTGAAACGTAGTTGACCTTAAGATCTGAGGAGGTAAAGAGTAAAAAATATTGCTTTGAGAACCTTTGAATCAGTAGCTTAAGGCACCTATGAACCACTAGTTCAATGATCCCATCCTACTATTTTTTTCATTTTGTGTCATACTAGTGTTTTATGTAAATTATACTTTCAGACTTATATTTTCAGGTTTTATAAATGCTATAGATAGATCGGTTCATTGATCCCCCAGATGTGAGACCAATAAACCACTTGGGAAACCCTTCTTTAAAACTCTGCAATTCGCATGTTTTTAGCGTTACGTAATTCAAAACAAGAGAATATGAAACTAAGTTAATGAACTTCAATTTGTGCAAAATAGGAGGAATTTTGACTTAAAATGGTGGTTCCACTGAGGAAATGTGAATTTTGGTTCTTAGGTCCCACATCTCCCCTAAGGAGGAAAGCAACTCGCAACTTCATTCTTTTTTCTCTGAGGTTTGACCTAGACCGATAGGCATGAACCGGGAAAGATCTGCGTCAGGCTAACCCGCATTTGAGCAGGCATTGGTCGTTTACGCTCGGCCATTCATTAAAACACATAGTCTAACAAATGTTGACAGCGAGTCTGCATAGTGGCTGCTTAATTGACAGCGGCTGCTTCGATGTATACTCTGTTCAGGTTAACTGTAAGCTGTTCAGTTGACAACGACGAACATTGAAGCTAAAGCGAGCCGCTCACTTGACTTGATCACGGGATCATTCAGTCAGGAGGCCAACTTCAAAGTTAGTTTAGACTGTCAGTTACCAGAGCAGCAAAAGCAAATTTCTGGTGGAGTTTTTAGTTTTCTGTGCATTATTTTTGATAAAAATAATTTTGGAGAAAACATTGCTATCATGTTCTCCTTTTTTGAGCTCGGTTTTGCGTATGGCGAACTATATTATTTTGTACTTAGCGTGATTGTAATTAGCGCCACTATTTATTCATCAATGATGAGCAGATTTTTATTGGTTTCGTTTCTTTTACAGGAATTAAAAATTTTTTCTCCCTGACAAAACTACTGCAACAAAATTACTGTGTGGCCAATCTAGACAATATGACGGAATAATGCAATTAAAAAGGCAAACGCCTTGGGTAGCCAACGCGCTTGTCATCTCCATTACGCTTTCACTTTGCAATTGCAAAACAGTTTTTGTTGCTGGTTTTCCGTGACCGCGGACAAAAGATCCAAATGTGCTCTTTTTTATATGTATAGTAATGCAAGAGGCTAGCGATGCACTTAGCAAAACTGTAGACAGTGACACAGTTTTAATCTATCAGGTCTCTTCAGTGCAGTTGGTGACCGACAAGAAGCTAGAGGCTTTTAATAAAGCATAGCTTAGACCGCCACACTTGTGGGATCTATACTAGATCCACTTGGTAGAAGGTCTGTCAGTACTCTGCAAAGCCGTATCTAAGCTATGCCTTATTAAAAGCCTCTAGCTTCTTATCGGTCACCAACTACACTGAAGAGACCTGATAGGTCGAAACAGTGTCACTGTCTGCCGTTTTGCTAAGTGCTCTTTTTTACTTTAATTTTTGTAATTTAACATCTTCCCGCATTCCCGCCAAATTATCATCACTCATTAGAATTTTAAACGTATCGTACTGTATTAAGTAATATGGTAGGCTTAGCACTGAAGAAATGATTGCCTCACAAAGATATGGAAGAAACAGTTTTTCTTAATGTTTACCAAAGTTTTAAGGACCTTTTGATTGGATGAAGCTTTGTTTTTTATGCATTAGGGTTAAGACTTCCGCAATGTGGTAGGCTACACCAGTAGGTTACAACTGTACAAAGGGTTGAGCTTTTTTGTATAATTGCAAGTAAGGTAGTAATAATGAGTTAGAACCAAAAAATATATCTGTGGCAGGAAGCGACCGGGGCAGCAAATTTGGCCGCAGCCTGGTTTTCATTCCAACTTGTGCTGGGGACGGAGCTCAAAATGCACATGAGAGTGTGTGCATATGCAATGTATCAAAAACTTTTCTTGAACCTAAGCACGTCTGACTCGGTGACTTGCCTCCCCGCAAGGTAGAATTCAGTAGGCATAGTACAGGCTTAGGGTTAGGATTGACTTAGTAGTGTTTGACAGAAATTAGAGCAAAAATAGTAGGGTTAGGATTAGTTTGTACAGGCATAGTAGGGTTGGGGTTAGTTTGTATTAGGTCTGTGCTACGCATATTTATAACCAACTTTGAGGAGAGCATACTTACTTTGTCTGATACAAATAGCTTTTGCATCATAAGCACTTAAGTGTCAATGCATCAACTGCTGTGGGCAACACTGCAACACCCCTGATCCAACCTTTTTTAATTGGCAGTGGCTATTTTGCCATTGACTGCTTTTTACCCTTGGAAACTATTTTGCCGTAAGCATTCACGTGTGCTTATATTGCCATATTTGCTTCTTTTCAGCCAGTGACACTGTGGTGTAGTGGATAATGCGCTGGTCTTGAGATACCATGGTTGAGGGTTCAAATCTCAGCTGGCAGGGCATTATAAGAAGGCAGTGGCTATTTTGCCATCAACGGCATTTAACCCTCAGACACTATTTTGCTGTGAGTTATTTGTGATTGGTCAATCTTAATGACGTACTAAACATGTGACTTTTGGTCGTTTCTGATTGGTCAATTTTAAAGACCAATTAAAAAACTTTTGCACCCCAGGTGTCTATCCCCCACCCTGTACACTCCCTTCCAGTGTACACCAGTACACTGCCCCGTACATTTTTATATCGGGCCTGCCCCTTTGGTGTACACTGTCTTTCTTTTAATGCCCTGCCAGCTGAGATTTGAACCCGCAACCATGGTATCTCAAGACCAGCACACTATCCACTACACCACAGTGTCACTGGCATAAATGTAGCAAATATGGCAATATAAACACCTGTGAATGATTATGGTAAAATAGACTCCAAGGGTAAATTGCTGTCGACGGCAAAATAGCCACTGCCTTATAAGAAAGACAGTGTACACTGGAGGGGCAGGCCTGGTATGTAATTGAACGGGGCAGTGTACACTGAAAGAGAATGTACAGGGTGGGGATGTAGACACTGGGGGTGCAAAATTTTTTAATTGGTTATTGAAATTGACCAATCAGAAACAACCAAAAGTCACATGTTTAGTATGTCATTAAGATTGACCAATCACAAATAACTCACTGCAAAATAGTGTAAAATACCGTTGATGGCAATTTGCCCTTGGAATCTATTTTGCCGTGATCATTCACGTGTGTTTATATAGCCAAATTTGCTATAATAACACTAGTGACACTGTGGTGTAGTGGCTAGAGTGCTGGTCTTGAGATACCATGGTTGCGGATTCAAATCTCAGCTGGCCAGGGCATTAAAAGAAAGGCAGTGTACACTGAAGGGGCAGGCCTGGTATGTAAATGTACGGGGCAGTGTACAGGGTGGGGGATAGAGACCTGGGGGTGCAAAATTTTTTTTTTGGTTTTTAAAATTGACCAATTAGAGACGACCAAAAGTCACATGTTTAGTACGTCATTAAGATTGACCAATCACAAATAACTCACGGCAAAATAGTCTCTGAGGGTGAATTGCCGTTGATGGCAAAATAGCCACTGCCTTTTGATTTTGCTCTGGCTGGGACTGATCTGGAGCAAAAATGGCATCCCTGCCCAGAACTGAGGTCAGGGCCCCAGCTGATCTCAATCCGTGGTATCATTGACGATAAATGTTTCTAAATTATACATGTGTTTGATATCTGCATATAAACCCACTAAGCATTCACAAAACGTGTATTAGTATTTGTGGCAGCTTTATTGAGTACTGTCGCTATTTTGCCATCAGTAGCATTTTATTCTTGAAATCTAATTTACTGTTAGATATTTGAGTTACTTCAATTTTGATAATGTATGAGAAAGGTGATTTTTGGTTTGTAATTTCAATAATGTAAGGTAAACTGGGGTAATTTGGGACAGACTACTATTCTTCAACTTTAATCTATCGCTTTGGTTCTTGCAACTTTAACCCCTTTTTTTAAACATTTTCATGTTTATTTGCCACCTTGCAACACTATATTTTCAGTCTCTTGGATCCAAAATTATGAATTCTTAAAGTAAGTGAATCTGCTGTCACAAGTTTCCCATAAAGGAGGTAATTAGACCCTAAGTTAAAAAGCTTAAAAATGTTGAGGGTAACTGAGGAGAATGTTGTGATAGTTGAAGATATTGGTTTGATAACAATGTGGCTTGATTTGTAAATTAATTCAGTTTAAATCCAATCATGATCTATTGACTAATTCACAGCCACTTTTATTGGTTACATTTCACTCGTGTTAAAAGCATCGCAAGACCTGTCGCACATTGTTACATTGCATCTGTGCCAGCTGAAGCTTGATTTGCAAAAAATTGTTCAGAATTAGGCAAGGTCACAGTCAGCATGTTTCTTTGAATTGTGTGAAACATGACTGGATTTATATTAACCTGTCCCAAATTGCCCCAGTTTACCAAACTAATTCTAATCTTAACCAAAACCTTCATGCTGATCTGCAAAACCATCAAATTGACATTGACATCTATTAGCAAATTCTCTCCCAGCACTTTTTGTGAATGTCAACATGTTAGTTTCTTTTGTTTTGTTTTATGTAAAATTTAGTAGATTTGTGGTATACATTACTGGTATGCAACCATCTCATTGGCTAATAAGAATTGACAACTTGTGGCACACATGGTAAATCACTGTGTATAAAATTTGACTACCTGAAACCTATAAAATTCATCTGTGTTTACATCAGACTGCCTATCCTTTAATTATGCTAGAGCAATCAAGAGCTTTAGTATTTAAAAGATATGTTTTTTCCACCTAAGCTTACTTTAGAGTTTAGAATTAAAATGTGATTTAATTTTCACTATGGTTGTACAAACAATTGTGGAAATTTCAGAAATATACTATTTAGAAATACTGTTTGGTAAAGGCATTTTATAGTGATTTCCCTTGCTTGGTTGTAGTTCGCCACTAGTACCTTAACCTGCTAGTAGCTTCTGAAGGAATGTGAGTGCAAGATGTACAACTTTCTAAAAAATACACCGTGCACAGTTGCCAAAGGTTTTCCTGCAACAGTGTAGGGTAATCAACAGTTAGTTTATAAAAATCTGCTCAGGTGTTAATGCATGAATCTACTACCAACCTTAAGTGTTGAATTCGAACCCACATGCATTGGAATTTTTAGTAAAGTGCTGTATCATTGCAAAGCATCATTTGTTATAACCAAACTTTTTTTTGCAAATTAGCAATGGGAACTGGTCTGTGTTCTCTAGTTTTTAGACAACTTGGCACATGTTCAGCAATCTTGGTTTTCTCGAATGGATTAATCATTTGCAGAACTAACTAATGGCTGGAAATTCATGAAAAGTTATGAAGCATGCATGGGAATTCTTTCAAAAAGAATGTTTTGAAGATAGTGGTAAACTCACTGTAACACCCTGCATTTGCTTTTGTAGCTTGAAAATTAAACTTTCTTCTTGTTTCATTTTGCTTTTGATCATTACCCTAAATTTTTTCGTCTGCTTTTGCTTAGTTATTCTGCACTTTTTTACCAAATCACTCTAGACTTAATTAATATCAAGAAGTAGCTTGACTAGAAAACTTTTTTGGTTTTTGTTGCTTCCTGGCTTGTATACTGCTGCATCATCACTACCACTTTTCTTGTTATTGTATTCAAATATGTAGTGCATGTTGTATATGCTTTCCAATAAAAATCAATCTGTCACTTTCTCCCTCACTATTAGCGAAAGACTAAGTGTGTCCAGCTTCTAAAATTTAACTAACTACCAAAATACAAGGTCACCACACAAAATTTAGAGCCATTGATAGCAAATCCTTCTTAAAATGTTGCTATGCTTACAAAGTGCATTTAGTGTTGTTTTAAAAACATCTGTCTTGTCATGGAGTGGCGTTAAGCCTTTGCCAGAAAAAGTGACCTGAAAGGAGCTATTGCACTCACCAACATGTTGTCAAAGTGCATGCTTTCCAAGCAAAAGCAAATTCTTTTGATGTCACACCTTCATTTTCGAATATCTCTGTTGTCAAATGTATATAATTTTGTACAGTAACCAGTATTGAAAACAAGCTTCCCAAGTTGAGTCATTTATGCAAATGGCTAGATTTGAAATCAAAGTGATGTCTTTTCTTGCTACCAAAGTTTTTTCAGCACTAGTTGTCAAAGTTAAGCTTTGTGTTATATTTTCAATAAATGTAATTGAGGGTATTGGTATAAAACAGTGTTTTTTACCACAAGCATTGGACCAAGCAAGTAAAGTTGTAGCTAGAACACTTTTTTTTACGACAGAACTACACAGAATGCACGAGGGTTCTACTCACAGATTATTTATCCTATCCCATCAACTTGTCACACTAAACTACTCTTACCATCTAACTTGGTTTTCGAACACTTGCTTATAGCATGCTTGTTATTACATTACACTAAGCTACTTTGTAATAAGCACTTGTGAAACGCTGCTGCCAAACAAAGAAATCAAAAACTATCATTATTTTACCAGTACTAAACTTGTAATTGGCCAATTTCTATGTCATTAAACACGTGGCTTGACAAAAGTTTTACTACAGGGCACAGCCCCTTATGTTTACATACCTGCTCTTCACCAGTATACGCTGCCTTTCTAAAACTACCCTGTGTTTTGCAATAAATCGAACTTGTGACTATCATATGCAATACTACTCATTAAGCCACAGCATCACTCAGTGCAATACAGCAAATTTCCATATTTAAAGAGGCAGTAATCATATTCTGCAAAATAGATTACTGGAGTCAAATGTCGTTGACAGCAGAATAGCCACATCCTAATTAAATATTGATGTGAAACAACATATTTCCAAAGCTTTTCATCAATGACTACTCTTCAGTGGGGAGGATGTTCCGAGACAAAGTTTCTCTCTGATTTTTTCAAAAGAGGAGTCACAGACGAATAGCCTCAGAAATATATTATTTTAGGCAATCTTTATCGTAAACTAATTTTCAAAAATTAATTGGCTCTGAAAGATCTTGCAATATACTTCTCAAAAAAACCCTCACTGGTTTATGATCTCATTGGTGTAAATACTCATGTTATGGTCAAGTGTATAAATACTGACAATTGCAGTAAACTCAAGCTGGTCTAAGGCTCATTATTTTCAAAGTTACAAGTCTAAAACTTGGTATCTTTGATTGACAAACACTTTGGTCATTTACCTAAGCGTATTTTGGTAACATTTCAATAAAATATTTTACTGAGCATATTTTTGTTAATTCGGTCAAAGCTTGCAAGATGTCGTCCACAGCTTAAGATATAGGTGCCACTTGTAGAGAGTAATTTTTCTATGTGTAGAAACAAGAATATGTGTAACAACTCGTGGAATCAAATACTTATAAGTTTGAAGTGCAATATTAAGGATGTTTTCACGGTAGTTTCTAATGAGCTTTTACACACAAGTGTTTTTTTATTTTATAAGTTATGTGTGATATCACATAAAAATCTTAATTGTTAGCATTACTTATGACATAGCACAAAGAGGCTTCTTATTATTAGTTCCTATGTTTTAAATCACACAAGGTTGTTAATCGTTTACAGTTAAATGTGACACAAAAATGTATTTTGTAATTTCCCATGCTCTATTTACCATTGCAATCAACTTTTTTTCTTGCCACTTATTTTGTAATTGCCAAGTCATGTAAACTAAATTTGAGTTTGAGTCGTTGTGGTTAAGTCTCCAGTCGCTAGCATCGAGTCATTTTTTTACAGCGACAGAAGTCTGTCTTTTTTTTTGGTAAATCAGCTAGACTTTAAAGCTGGCCTCATTTCATCTTTAGCTTATAGTTAAGGATTTTGAGCGCAAGCCAAATTGTTAAAAACTCGGAAACTGGTGCAGAGTGCGAGCTGTTGATTGTTGACTTTACGCGTAGTTTGAATGGCATTTTTCATATTTTCTGCTGTTTTGTTAAAGTTCATTTTTAGTTTAGGCTTGCTACTGTGATAGTAATATTTTTTTGTATTTTGGTAATAGGTCTACACATTTTCGTAATGATTTCCTTAAGTAAAGGAAAAGATATTGAAAGAAATGATGATTTACGATCATCTGCAAAGAAGTCGCAGAGTACACTTAAAGTCACTTCAAATGAATGTTTTCGTGATGATACCCCTGAAATACCAGTAAAAAAATCTCGCCGTTCAACGTCAAAACGTAAGTCGTTACTTGAAACTTTGCAGTCACTACCAAGTTCACCAACAACACAAATTTCGCTTGCTGAAAAAGTGTCTCAGAATGTTGAAACAAGCAGTACACCTACAATGCAAGCTTCTGTTGTCAGCAATGCTCTTCCTTCCGGCATTTTGGATCGCCAAGACGCTCAGCCTTGTGATCCATCTGACAATATTGGAAATGAAGATTTGCAATTTGTCTTTGAGTGGTATTCCACGTTAAATCACGAAGCAGATGATTGGAGACTTCTTTTAAGAGAACATAAAGAAAGAGAAGTAGCAGCTAAAGAAACACTAAAGAGGATTACAGAATGTGATGAAGTCTCGACATATTTTGATGTTAGTGACGATGACAGATATATTACTTCAAACTTTGCTGCCAAAATAGAGACTTTAGAACAGCGCCTTGCAATTGCTTCCAAAACAATTAAATGCTTTTTCACCCATATCCGTAAAATCAGAAATGTTCAGCAAAGCATGCTGGAAAACATAAAAAAGCGAGAAATCAAAAAGCTGCATAAGTGTTGTGATCCCAAAGACATTATTGAAAAAATATGTTACTATAGTGATATGCTTTCAAAAAGTTTTATCGATGAAAGCACAGTCAGGTGATGCGAAGTTTGTTATTACATTCGTATGCTGTAGTTTACACTAACATAGAAGAATTTATTGCCTAATGCATAAGTGCTCTACCTTTTTGCTATTGGAGGCCGCATTACAGATTAAAGTTCATCTACTGCCGCCAGCGATACAAATTAAGTATTTTTATGTTCATTTAAAAGCAAACACTTGCATTTTGTGGATCAATTTTTTTGAATGCAAAACTTCGCGTTTTTCACCGAAATTAGCCTTCAAATTCAAGTTTTTTTTATCTTCCTGCATACCCGAAGGCTTTCTTCCATCAAAATTGATGTTCAAGTTGAGGACTTAATCGTCATCATACGTAAAAATCTTTTTTGGTTAAATCAACTTTAATCGAATTCAAGAAATCTGTGCACGGCCGCACAAGCTGCCAGTGACGGCCGCACAAGCTGCCAGTGACGGCCGCAGGTTGTGCACCCGTAGTATAAAGTGACGTTATAAATTTTGTAAAAGCTTATAAAAGTAACTGTGCCCTTTAATTGCTCTAGTAATACTGATTTCCCTACAGTTATAATAGTTTGTAAAAATAGCTGCTACTGTAATAGGCCTGTACAGGTAATTCTGTCTGTGGAAAATCTTATCGAATATACGTCAGAACAGTGCTTGCCATTCTTTGTGATAATGGTGCAAGTTACTTCACTCTTTGAAAAATCTGTAAACCTCAAAGTTGAGTATTTTATGCGATGGGTGCTGCTCATTTTTAGGTTGATCTTCAAATCACTTTAAAAACTCCGTTCAGTGCTCTCATAATCAAAGTTTTTACTAATAAACTGTTACCCTTCATCACGTTCGTGCAATTGGTTGACAAGCTATGTGTTGGAATATTTTGTGTTTTTCCCTACTTGGTTGTACGCTTGTGGCAGTAATGCGTTGGGTCAGTAGTTGTGGCAACTTTGAAAGTGGCCTTAGCAGGTTTTTCTTTGCATTACCGCAAAGGCTTACCCGTGACCCGGAAGATGAAATAGAAAAAATAAAGAAAATTTGCATCAAACTTACCGTTCCTGATGGTGCAGCACATTTTTTACCACGATCAGTGCAACCAAACTGCGGCAATTAGAGCTGGTTTCCATCAGGTGTAGATTGCACGCATGGCGCGAAAAATTCTTTGTTTCTCTATTTAGGTTTATCCGTGGAGCGCGCTCGCTCCGCGCATAAAACTAAATAGAGAAACAAAGAATGTTTCACGCTACGCTTCCAATCTGCGCCTAATGGAAACAAGCCTTTAGTGTGACGCTTTTTTCCAAGGACATTATTTTCGATTACACTGATTGTCGCAACTACAAAACAGCTCGGTCTGAGCGTTTTCGTTAGCATTTGAAGCCCTTTGTCCGTCATTATCTAACCAAGTTGCCGCTTTTTTTAGGGGCAATGTTGCACCTTAAATGAATTGTGGTGCATGAAATAATAGCATTTTAAATATTAACATAGTTTAGATTTTTCTATTGTTGTGTACTGTGTATTTGCTCGGCCGTAACAGTTCTATAGGTCTGCCAGTTATGTTTACTGAACGTCATTGTGTGGGGGAGTGCGGTCAAAGCTTTAATAAAAGCTGTTGTCGGTTGCTTGTTGTAGATAGTGGAACGACGGAAGAGTTTAGTGTCCGCAGCGTATGCGGCATGACCGAAGTAGGCTTGTGGCAGTAACGCGTTGGCATCGTTGATGGCGCAAGCTTTGTAACTACACTGCAGAATGCTGCAGTCACCTGAGATACAGGGTGTCCATAAAATATCGCTAGAATTTCAAAAATTCTGAATTTTATTTGTGATATTTTCATTGAGTTTGCTCTACAGTAACTGGAAATACTTTTTAAGTTTATTTAGATGTACTACTGCGCCGTCACTTGCGCGAAGGATATTCAGTCGGTGCTCCATTTCTTGCCATAATGTATACCTAGCCTCCCATCATGCTCATTGCAAACTCTTTTTGTAGCTGCATATTTTCTGGCTTAGGGCGTGTAGTAACTGCACTTGATATGCATAAAGTCGCGAAGCAAATTTTTACGCAAAACTATGAGTATTGGAGCGTGTTATCAGTAACTGCGTAAAAGCCTTGCAAATGAACTTTCTGTAATTTCTTGGACGCACAGAGTCAATTTTTGCCGCATGCAAAAATTCAATTTCTTCTGATGATTGAGGTCGGTCAACTCCCTTACTTTGCAGCAGGCTACCAGTCTACAAACTTTTTTACGTCATGATCGAATTCTTATAAATACCACTGTCGCTGCTAAATCCAAAAGATTCTACTTAACACTAAAAATTATGATTTCAAACCTGATTATTTCAGAAAGTATCTTTCAGCAGAGAAAAAACCTGGGATATTTTCCATCACTATAAAAATATCTCAAAAAATAAAATAGTTCGTAGACATCTTGTAATTAATCCAGAAAATACGGCAGCGTTCCCTCTGTAACTGACGCAGGAAACACTTGTAAATAGTTAATGATTTTTTGTTGGTCACGTGATCGCATGTAGCGTCCTGGAAAAGAAAAAAAAGGTTGACATGGCAGTTTGTTGAGACAAGCTGTTTTTGGAACATGTCGGTTGGAAGAAGCAATTTAATTTGAAACCGCTCTCCTTAAGTTTTGTTGCGCTAATGGATTCAAGTTTGACCATTGATGTGTAATACAGCAGTGGATTCATGGTGAGCGCGTCGCAGATTTTTGGTTTCCTCAAGTAAACGTTGCCGGCCACCTTCCAAGCTTAAAGCAGCGTTTACACCTTCTTATATTCATGCATGCTTCCATAACGCAGACGCGCAAACAAATGAGTAGAAAAGTTGAAGTGCATCTATTTAGTTACAAATTTTAGGGGAGCAAAGTTTTGCAGTTGGAAAATTAACGTTCTGAAAGTGAAAATTTCGCCATTTTTAATCTCCAAAACAGCATTAAGGCCTTTTTATTTTAGAAATGAAATTATTGAAAATGTAAATTTCGACTCCAAAAGGAATATTTGTACATCTATGCTTCTCTCAAATCGTTTGGGGGTGCACTGCCCTTCATCCCTCCTCCTTAGTACGCCACTGGTTGTAGCCTTCTAAATAGAACTCCAAACAAAATACTGTTAGTTGCATAAAAGCAGATTTCTTATCACACCAAAAATTTTTCTTAATCACCTAAAATAAAGATGTTATGAAAACTTAAACCCAAAAGTGATCATCTCACCCCGCTCTCTAATAACCTTCCTTTCCTATTCTATGCTCTATTGCTCACTCCTGCAGAATCTTCTTTCAAATCCAGCCTATTTTCTTTCTTGTTTTACTTCCACACCTGATACGCTCAAGAGTTCATGAATAAAACCTGCAGGGGTTCGCCTTTATATGAGTCAAACTATTCAACTTCATCACTACCACTTCTTTTGTCCTAATTCGTAACCAGTAGTCTGACTTAAGTTTCTTTTTTAGAATTTTTAAAATCATAAAAGCCGCTTCTTGGTAGTCTACCGAGGTCATTTGCAAAAATCTGTTCTTGGTCTTACGCTGTTTTTTTATCAGTAATCTCACTGCTTTTCTTCTTTTTTGGTTTCTTTATGGAAACAATCTGGTCTGCTCCAGTTACTGGGGTGGCTACACAAGTCCAGCTTCAACCGGAATTTTGGTGACTAATGTTTTTATTCCAGGGCCGAGCAATCATAAAATATTTTTCTTTCAGTAGACTACCTGTCTAAACTTCAGCCTCACTTTCCTTCGCTTAACCCTCCTTTCTGCTTTAAGCTCACTCCCATCTCTGTTATCACTTGTGATTGCATTCATTCTTCTAAATAATTTTTTCGCCAATTGCCCATAATTATTTCTCGTCTTAAGGCCTTACGTTGTTTTTATGCTTCCTCATGAAACCTTTCTAAGAAGTACATTTCTATATTCTAAAAAGTTTTTTTGGACCATTTGCCGCCACCAACGTTACTAAGTTAATTAAAGCATCTTTACCGGGTAGCTAGCCGCGACGTCACAGACTATTTCGTGTCCTCGCCTGTTCCTTTCTTTTCCCTAGAATCTCTGCCACCTTTAGATTACCCTAACTGATTTTATCCTGATATCTTTTAAACGGCCTCCTTGTCTGTCGCCTACAGTTCCTTTTGGGTGGTAATTTGACATAAAATCAAACCAAGGCTTTTTAAAAGCTTTTAAGGAAACTTTACTTTCACTGGCCCTCTCCTGCTCTCTCTCCCTTTCATCTCCCAAAAATTAGATTCTGCTAGCTTATTTATTTCTTTTTTCCCGGAAATTCTCTTTTTGACAATTTCCACTCAGAGCCCTCGTTTTGACGATTTCTTTTCTCGTCAAGATGCTTCTTTTGCTCACGGAGATTTTTTTCCTAACCATTTATGGCTCTACTCTTTACTCGCCAAAAAAGAAAACTCTAGTATCCTTGCCAACTGTGTCACTGAATTCATCCTTTCTTATTTGGAAAGCCACATTTGCTTCGGCTTTTCTGCTTAACCTGTGTTATTTTAAAAACTATTTGCTGGTCATGGCAGCACCAACAAGTATTATTTTTTTCTCAGACTCTTGTTCTGTCCTTTCTACAGCCTACATTCCAAGTCTCCGTCACTTTTTTTTACCCTCTATGGCTTATCTGGCAAAAAACACCTCATCCTGTCCTCTCTCAGTTTTCTCAGACTGCAATGGGTTCGCGACCACTTTCTTATATCGAACAACAACCTGGTGGATTAAACAGATCAAAAAGTTGTGATTGTGTTGCTTTTTTCGTCAACAATCCCTAGCAGTCGCTCTTCTGATCTCTAGCTAGTATTCGCTGATCTCTAGCTAGTATTCGCTGATCTCTTTTGTCGGATGGGAGGAATACCGTTACTTCCAGTTTCTTTGACTTACCAGCACCCTCAATCTTCTCTAAAAAACTTGTGCTTTTTTGTCACACTTGCTGTGTTCTCTAACTCGTGTTCGTTGCATCAGACAGAGGCTCCTTTTGAATTCCTATCTATCTAAAATTGAAAATTCTTTGCACCTGTCGTTATCAAAACACCTTTATTCCCATTTTACCTTTCCTTATTCTTACTCTTCCACCGCACTCTCTTAGGCAAGCCTTACTATTTATAACATGGGTGTGCAGCATGCAGTCAGCGACATGAAATTTTTGTTCACCGCGGAAAGGATTACAAATATGGTAGTAAATGCCTTTTTCCCTTTCTTTGAAGATTAATAGTGTTAAAGCAACATTTATGCCACATTTTTCTAATTTTACGACCAATTTTGATATGGTGATCGGTTTGAAAGCATTGATTTGCTGATTGTAAAGTGCAGATCTCCAAAACAAAAAAGCCACTTTATCACCACTTTATATGGACACAAATTTTGTAAGCCCCGCTAAATACTGACAAAGGCAGAAATTGACTCGCCTGCAAAAAAAGTCTCACACTCCCAATATATGCGTTTGCTGGTCTAAGTTGCCTGATTTCTGCGAATTTACATCGGACCTTTATCCTCAAAATCCGGTTGGATACCAAGACCAACAACAGATTATTAATCTTTGAAGGGCAACAGTTTTGTTGTCTCCCCGAGCTAACAATATATTTCGACCTGCTTTTAAGTAATTTTTTACATTTGTATAAAACATACTAATTGAGTGGAGCTGCGATTACTACTCCGACGAAAAGAGCAATCGGGCTTGAAAAATTGTATTGCGCTCCTACCAATCGCAGTAACATGCAGGATACACCATTTTGCAGGCATCTAAACTCTCCACGATAAAATTGGTCTGTCACACGAAATGTTTCGTATCCATAAAAGCAACCAATCCCACAGGTCGGGGTAGCTGTGGCCATTGCTCTTTTTTCAATCACGACTGAGTAAACACAGTTTCATATTTAACTCTTCTCGTTACTTCTATTGCTGAGCTCCAAGTTGAAGACCTGTTTTAAAGCTTTTGGTATGACTTGGAAGGGAAATGAACCCACGTCTACAGAGTCTTAAGGGGACGCTCTAACCACTACACCATTGCGCCGGTAATATTTTGGGCCGTTGATACTTTACATGAAAAAGTGCGAGACTAAAAATGCTTTCGCTGTTTCCTATCCAAAGTCTCTTTAACTACCGGTCAGATACTCTACCGTTTGAGCTTCACAATATTTAAGCTTTCGCACTGTTAATTTGCTTCGTAAGCGTGACATTGAACGATTTCCTTTTGCTGAAGGTGTAACTCCGCTTTTATGAGTAAGTAAATTCATCACCAAGCATTATAATTTAATGAAAGTAGATCAAATCTCTTTGAAGAAAACATAAAATTTGAGCACAATAAAACCGATTTTGCGACAATTATAGGTACACAGTGAGCATATTTTTTCTTATACTGCTAACACACAGCATTCATACAACGGCACAGTCATTTCACATGTAAGATCAGCAGGCAATTACACATATTAGTTGTACAGATGTAGTGCAATAAGTGAAGTGTTGGGAACTACAACTAAATCTCTTGTCGGTAATGCAAAATATTGCGATTCGTACAAAACTTGCTGCTGGTAAAACAGTTTTTCCACCGGAAAGCTTAGACTTTTGCTTCGATTAGTCCAAAGAGGAACGTTGTGGTAGGCGGATTTGACACAAAAAAGTTTCTGCATACAAGTCCAATGTAAAAATAAAATCCAGTAGTAAACCTCAAAAAATATATGCAATTGCATCATCATAAAGTATTTTCTATGGCATTCCGATTTAAACGCACAGCATTTTTTCATCTTCTTAGTTGCCATTGGGCTAGTAGAATTATTGAAACCTATGCAAAAGGCTACCGATACCACTAAAACGTGAGCATTAAGTTTATAAAAGTGGATGTCTACAGTTCACGTTTTTTCTTTTCTTATGCATTTTGGTACGAAAATTTTCATTCGCTTGGTATCAACGCATTGTTACACAGGACACTCTGTGGTCCGAATATCCGGTTTTGTGTGAAAAGTACGCACCAAACGCGTTTTGTACGTTTTTATCTACCAAAGAGTTTACGCTGCTGAATCGTACTTGGCGTACAAGACCGGATGCGCGAACAATGTATACTGTGGTGCATCATGTAAACAGCCAAGCAAATGAAAATTTTCGTACAAAAATGCAAAAAGAAAAATAAAACGTAGAAAAACGAATACTGTGCACATTCGCCTTAAGTTAGAAGACATCAAAAAATGCGCCCAGAATTAATTTTCGAGTGTTTACCATTATTTTGGGCAAGTTTCTTGACCTTTAGACTCCATGATTGTACGCTAATTTATTGGATTGCTCTAACAGTCAATGCAAACGTATGCATTGCTTGTGATAAACATAGACTTAGCAACCTTCAATATCCCAAACAAACAAATTTAGACGAAGAACATGAAATTAAGAAACAACAAACATTAATAGATGAACCAGGTACAGTACATTTTTTGTTATCACATACCGGTACAAGTTTTGGAAAGGCGTTCTTTTTGAAATCAATTGCACCAATTATGGGTCGAAGGGGGATTTTTTTGATTTATAATAACCAAAAGGCACTGGTGTATTGTTATCCACCGGTTTTGCTTGAGTACAAGAAACACTGCCAGTGGGTGGACCACTTGATGCCGTGAGAGATCTATAGGAGCTGCCGTCACTGGCACGTCCCGTAAGAGCCATGTTGCGTAAGCGAGGAATTTCAGCGAAGGGAATATAAGCGGTTCCTGCAAGTACACAAGTTTGTTCCATAAAAGATGAAACATTAACAAATCGTTATCAAAAAAAGAAGCGTCAAAGTGAGACGATAGTGACGTCTGAATGAGGTTGAAAATGGAAATAACTTAGTTTGAAATCAAACACCTTTGTATCTTTTAATAAAGGCAACGCTTATAATCTTGTTCAGGGCTTCTTTGGTTAGTTGGTTGATTTCCCTCCCCTCTTCCTTAGGATCGAGGTACGGAGCGAACGGTAATCGGGTTCATGCCTTCAATCTAATCGGATGAGACTACGGGAAAAGTGGCAGCCCCTTTCGAACCAGTCATGAATGCAAATTCCTGACTGCTAGCCCCACCACCAACAAGATGGACTGCCATCAGTGGGTACCCAAGAATCGCCTCTTACGACCTGCTGGGTGAGCAGCTTCACAATTCTAACCCGGTGAAGCACGGTTATGTCCAGGGCTTCTCGCAATATGGGTCGCGACCGTAAAATGAAATTTTGGGATAGCGAAACAAATTGGTTGGATACATCAGAATTCAAAAGTTTTTGCACCTTCACAAGAAAATTAAAAGTAGGCCTATGGTGAAATAATTTCACAGCATTTTTATGGGCAACTTCGTATGTCACGCTGTAAGTAGTTTATTAGGATGTCTATCTGAGTTATCGAATAAAAATAATCGATCAATTAATCACAGCAAGTTATGGTTTGTTACGTCCATCCTAATTGTTGATGGTAATGACCGATATTAACCTTGTTGCCAAGGCTTCTACTTTGGTTCCTTAATTAGGCAAGCTTCACTCTAAATGAATGGAAATTAAGGAGGATATAATAAAAAAAAAGAAATCAGAAAAAATAGAAAAATCGGTAAGAAAGTAATTGATAATTCTAACTTGCCACGAATACAGGAATTATGGAGAAAACGTTTTACCTAATTTTCCATGGTCGTAACACTTACGGAAAAAATACAAGTTTTACCGTCTTATTTGTAATTTTAAGATTGTATTTTCACGCCTGTCAAGGCAGCTTTGACCTAGTTATTTTTTATAGCTTATGGCCGTTAATTTGTTTACGTAGAGCCAAGCGGGAGCTAATCAAAAAGTGCACAAGCTATGCAAGCTGGCCACACCGCCAGTAGTGTGGGTAGAGGGGGGGCACAGTACCGTGTCCTCCTCTTTGGCATCCACACAAAAATTCAATACCTAAAAAAATTAGTTACATTAAAAACAACGTTTGATTTTTTTTTATTGTATTTAAAAAAAAGTTTTTCGAGAGCAAGCAGTACAAACGTATCAGTTCATTTCATTCACAAATCAGGCAAAACTATTCCATTAAAAGTGCTTGATAAATTAAATGTTTATTTTTGTCAATTTTTTTTTATTCGATTTATTGTTTCTTTTGTTATTGTGCGGTTACTTTCTTGGATTATGTGTATTTTGTATGATCTATCCACACATACAAATAACACTTGAGATTAGTAATCAATGGTTATTTAAGGGAAAAGACAAACGGAGATGGCCCCATAGGGGGCAAAAATTGCATAACAAAAGCTGTTTTGGGGACCAAATTCAGCAAACCTCTTGCTTTCAAAAGTTTATTTTCATGCTCTGCCCCTTACAAAAGATTGAGCTCACTTATTTTATAAAATCGCTGAGCAACAGATTGAGCTTACGTAATGCTTTAACACCCCTCAATTTGTTTCTCAACAAGCCACTGTTTGCAATGGAACATTTGTCGTTTCAATATCATTAACGTGTACGCTACCCATCAAGGGGTCGCATAGAAAATTTTTTTCAAGTTAGGGCCACAAAACAGTTTGAGGTGCTCTACTCTAGTCAACTAATGCACGACTTTCAGAGTGCATACAATAAAATGCACACACAAAATTTTATATGCACTTTGCCGCGTGCCCCAACATATTCATTACGCTATAATTTCGAAAAAGTCTTCAATTGCCAAAAATGAATATTCGGAGCTGTAACAATGTTTTTTCCATAATCCTGATTTTAATACTTGATCTAGCTTCTTAATGAAGTGTCTCACCAGACACACGAGGAAAAAGTAATACCAAAGAAGTAACAAAAAAATATTAAAAGATAACTTAGATTAACCTGGGAGACTGCGATTATTTTTTTCAGTCTGTAGTTTACTCTACTTCTTTCCATTAAACGCGATGCCGCCAATGACAGCGTAACGAATGGCTTTTGGCAAAACAAGCTTTTCAAAGTTAACCAAAGCAATTTCAGAATCCTTCTCTACACAAACAAACCACATAACATTTTAAATTTCGTTTCAGAATGCTTACCATGAGGTAGGCCTTTTTCTTTTCTTGATTTCTCAGTGTCAAAATAAGTTTCGTGATCTTCCCAATGGCGATCGCAAGCAGCACAAAGAAAGTTGGATTCAAACTGACCACATCTAGTGTAAAAAAATGTTCCATACCGGATCATTGTCGGCAGCCTGATTTGAGCTTTAGCTAGAACGTGACGTCAAAAGGCCAAACGGAAAGGTCTTTGCTTTTAAGTTCGCGCTTTTAGTTCAAACTGTAGCTCGCGCCGCGGAAGCGACAAAGGTGGGGGGCGGCTGACTCCAAGACTACAAAATCACTTCGCAGTCTTCCCAACTCCTCATTTATCTGGTGCTTGGAAGGATGAAAAAGCTCTCATCAACTGATTTAGTACAATGCGGCACTAACATCGCGATCGAGAAAACAATAACCACAATGCATTGCCGTTTTCTTTTGAATAAAGCATTTACTCCAATTTTTACAGCCTGTTTGTAGCAGAAACGTACTTTAATCAAACCGCAACATAAATGCAAGGTAGAATTGGAAGATTTACCAGGAAGTAGCAACCTACCTGCACCCTTTAACTGTACAGCTTCGTATGCCAGTAGGACTATGATTGATGTGAGAATGCTTACATCTGAATACAAAATCAATAAATACTTGTAGAAACAGTGATAAAAAACAGAAAAAACAATAAACAAGACTGCAACATAACACTTTCAACCGTGAAAAAACTGTCAAAAAACATCTTTAGATAAAAGTTATTCTTCTGAAAGGTTTTACTCCATTACAATCAAATGTGAAAGACGTGTTTCACGAACGCAAACCTTATCGTTAAAAACAGCTAAGAAGTCAGCACACATGTACTTCACCATAATCATTTGCTACAACATTCTTCTTGCAATTACATTATGGTCCTTTGTCGGGTTAGCATAGTAGTTCACCCCGCATGCCGTAAGCCGAGTTTTGTGCAACCCGTCAATGGCAGTCCACCTTGGTGGTGGAACTACCAGCCTGCAATTTGTATTTCATGACAGGTGCGAACGGACCGTTGCTTTCCCCAAGCTTGATCTCGATCAGGTTCGCGGTGTGAACATGAGCTCCCGTATCATGCAGCGCCACTATCATAAAGCCTGGTCTACACTGGCCAAGTGCGGCTTAACTCTTGGCTCGGCTTGTTATTGAACCAAAATTAAAGAAGCAGAGAGTTTAAGCCGCAATTGGCCTCGGTATAGATCGGGCCTAAGGAATAAGAGCAATAAACACAAACACATAAACGCTTCTTGGGAAGGGCACGTAGCGGCAACTATATCTGCTTGATTGGCAACAGGAAAGCAGTGCCAGCAGCGAAAGTTTTACGTTGCCACGCGTGTGCAACACCATATGTTCAGATTGCTTTGAAGATACTAGTAATAATCGGAGTTGGCACAGGATTTTCATAAAGAATAGAGGAATTTATCGTTACGTGCCCTTCCCAAAATCAAAAAAAAACACTCAGACCGAAAATTCAGTCTTAAATTCGCAAGTTAGCTTTTGGTCAAGCTAGGCTACGTTGTCAGCGGCATTGACAGCTCCAATGCTAGCTTGAGCAGAAGTACTTCTAAGGGTACTGTATAATTTAAAATTTTTCTATCATTTCAAAACAGAGATAACTGACCGACACTTTGCTGTCCATGTTTTAGGATCATATCCAGGGCGACGTTGCAACCAGAATTCGCCGACATCTTCAGGTCGTGAAGGAATGAAAGCAAATGCGCGGCATCTGCACGACTTATATGAACAGGGAACTAACGACTTTGGACCTGAAATTTGATAATCTGCTTCTAAATCAGTCTCATTAGCGTAACGCAGTGTTTCCCAACCTGTGGTCCATGGACCACCTGGTGGTCCATGCAGGTTCTCAAGTGGTCCACCAGAGGTCCTTCCATAAAAAACAATATATTCGCCATTAACAGTTTCGCATTTTTGTTAACTCTCAATAATTGATGATGTGATAATAAGCATTGTGTTTCGTTTTATAGGCATGCTGGTAGAGTCAAGGTTAGTTGCCAGATAGGCTCAAAGCTTGTGAATTAGGAAAGATTGTTAACGATCGATTAAATTAGAATTCTAGTAGTATTTTATATACCTTGTATATAATTTGTTTCGGATTTTATTTAGAACAAATCTAAGCTAAATCAGTGATTTTCGTACAACCCTGATACGTCGAAACGAAAGTGGAGTGAAAATTACGTTGCATTTGGCTTCACCAAAAACATTGAAAAAGATGGGACAGAGAAGGCGCAATGCATCTTTTGCGATCAGGTTCTTACAAACTCGAGTTTGAAGCCTTCCAAACTAAAAATACATTTTGCAACACATGGTGGATCAGCAGCTTATGGTATTGAAGCCCTGAAAACAAAGCGAGCCCGCTACGATCAAAAAGGTACTCTCCCCCAATTGCACAAAACAACAACAACCATGCAAAAGCCGATCTTGATGGCGTCGTATAGAGCTGCTTGTTTGATTGCAAAGAGCAAAAAAGCACACAACATTGGAGAGGACCTTATCAAACCTTGCCTCGTGGAGATAATCAAATGAGAGTGTGTCTCTCAGGCATCGTTCCTCGCTTTGAATTGTTAGTTGAAAACCATCAGATGCATGAGAGTCATTAAACATTGTTTGGTAGTGGTGATTTGTGATGTTTAGAATAAATCGTGTTGTATATATAATAAAGTCCAATGTTAATAACTCTTTTAAATATTACAACTTATGAGGGAAGATCGGAGATACTGGTCCAAGGTGATGTAGATTATTTTTGAGTGGTCCACGGGCTCAAAAAGGTTGGAAACCACTGGCGTAACGGTTGTTTGAACGTCAGCCTAGAATGCAGTAAGATACTAGTTTGAAACTCAACCGAGTCATGGCAAAGACTTTTAAAAAAGGTTTTTACAGCTTCCCTGCTTGGCGCTTAGCATAAAAGAGATAGAGTGAGCGGTAGAGAACCCAGAACGTTTGCCTGCTGTGTCTTCAGAAAAATATTTAATGGGATTTCTCTGCAGTTAAACAGAAGAACCGCCAGCAGGACCGGGTAGTCTACTCATCACGATGGCTAGGTAAGTAAGACTAGCAAACCGAGCATGAACTCTTATTCATAAATGAATCTAAAAGCAGCAATTTTTGAACAGATTTGCTGATCAACATAGTCATAGGCTTAGTACAGTAAAGTTACGGCTGATTCACATTAGAAGTAGATGTAAAAATCACCTCTAGTGTAAACCAGTCATTATTTCGGCTCGAAGGCCACCATGAAACCCAATGATCAAAAAGTAGAATTAGTCATATATAGAGAAACAATATGCTAATCAACTTGGGTTTAAAAGGAAGTCATTTTGAAGCAGTCATAAACATAGAGTAATAGCCTTATCACCAACAAAACGAACTGCCATTGACTCGTATCAAATAGTTGTCTCGCATGGCGTGCTGAATAAGCAACTTCAACTGTCTGGTAAGCATAGGGCAAGGAGAAGTCACTTGAACTTGAGTTTGAGAACTACGGTCGGTAGCAATAGTTTAGAACATTAGCATAAAACCTTAATAAAGTTTAGTGTGAGAACAGTGCTTCCAGAATAGCCATTTTACAACTATTGCTTTTGCTTGAATGTAATACGTGTAAAAAAGACGCTCTGTGCCAGCAAAAATTGAAACTTTTGGAAACAACGGAGCACATGAGTTCTTTCCACAGTGACATTTTTTCAAATAACTTACAAGTTTCAAATACATATAATGCAACTAGCACATCAAGTTTTAATCTACCATTGTATTGCTGATGTTGCTTGAGTAGATGGCCACAGAAGCACAGACCATTTTCACCCACTCTGATACAATCCCATGTGTATTCTGCACACCTCCAACCAACATATACTCCTGCATTAAAAGTTAAGTAACTCATCAATAAAACATAACATCATCTTACGGCTCGGTCACAATCTCAATTAAAAGACGATGAGTTCAAATTGATCTACAATTCATAACCACCAGTTTCACTTGAATCTTAAAAACCGATATTTGCTACCACAGAGCAGCAATATTAAAAAAAATACCCAGATCTATTACTAGTGATAAAATCACAAAAAATTTTAAAAGGCTACTTAAGTTGGGTACCACAAAAAAATAAACCTCACACAAAGATAGAGACAAACAGATACAATTTTTAAAATGGCAGTGGATATTTTGCTGTCAGCTGCATTTTACTCTTGGAAGGCTATTTTGCCATCACACATTTGCGATTGGTCAATTTTAATGACATACTATACATGTGACTTTTTTTGTTTCAAATTGGCCAATTTTAACAATTAAAAAAATTTGCACCTCCAGTGTGCACTCTCCCACACTGCACACCACCCTGTACATTCACTTACCACCCTTCCCCCTCCAGGGCACACTGCCTTTCTATAAGTGCCCTGCCAATCAAGATTCCATCTTGTATTCATTGCATTTCAAGGCAGCTGCACTCTCCATGCGCTACAGCCTCATTGCCAGAATCGCAGCAATTATAGCTGTTTAAATACCCAAGAATGGTAACAGCAAAACAGCCACTTCCTTTTAAAATTCGGTTTTATCTCCATTTACAGAGGTAGCTGAATTTACCACATGTTCCTTGCAATGTCATATGCAGCACTATGCCACTTCTCTCTGTTGATGGCATCTTCCTTCTTTCAAGCAATCTTATACATTAACGGACATATCAGTACATCAATAGCAAATTAAACTTTGTAATCCCAAGGGCTGTCCACAAAAAATCATTGAGCAAATTTTAATCAACCTCACCTGATTCAAGTGCTTTAATCGCTGCTTCGGTTTCAGGAGCAAACAAATTTTGCAGTTTTTCTCCAAACTTCTCACGATGCATAGCTTCTGCCACTGCAATCAACTCTGGCTTTTTTGCAGGTACAATAGGCCGTGCAGTGTAAGCTGTTAAAATTCAATAAAACGATGAGAAACTCATGATAGCTTTTGCTCACTGAATAAAGAAAAATCTTTACAGCTATTGATATTGCAGCACCACAATACAAACTAAACTTCTGCTTGAAATAAGAACACTTTAGCAGTTTAACTAGTTTCATAATCTACATCACCCATAGTTTCAAATAATCATGCCATGCTAAAATGTATTATTTTACAACAAATTTTTCATGTTACTAATGATGTGATTTACTGAGACAAAAGCACAACATTTTCTTTGGCATCACAATTCTTTGTCTTGTAGCAGTTCAACTGTGAACTAATTAGAAAAATGCTGGCTCACAAACTAGAGTTTAGGAATTCAGTGTCCAGTTACTTTGTCAAGTCTTCTAACAAATCAGCCATATTGCTTGAACTAGCCTCAATTCTTATTTTAACTCTTAACCCTAATTCCAACCCTAAAACACTGGTATGTAATTCTGTGCCATTTTCTCACTTCAGTAGTATTCAATTTTAGACACCCAGCTAATTCTTTAATACAATGCAGCTAATTCTTCAATACACCAGATTTCCTTAGTTTTGACATAGGCAATGGCTGTTTCTTCAATTTGTGATGCTGTTAGTAAAAATGCTCTTAGCTGAGCCAGTAACTTCAAATGAGGTCTAAGAACACATCATTCGAACAATATATGCATAAAGGATTTTTTGTCACAGTGTAACTAACTAAATATGGTAACTCTTCAAATAACATACTTCTCTGATTAAGTTTTAATTTAGTGCCACTAAATCCAGGTCTTCCAGGACGAAACATTTCAACTTCTCCATTGCTATCCCGTCTACTAAGAGAACTTGAAAAAGTCATGGAGCTGGATGTAATTGGTCTCTTTTCAATATTCTTCCTGAAACAAATTGATTTCTGATCCATGTACATTCATGAGTATTGTTTTGATAAGTCACAAACTGGTTACATGCTAAGAAGGCAGCAAAAAGATCATACAGTCATTAAGTCTTTTGCTTCCTACACTATACTGAGAACAGTAAAAGTACACTTTAGGTGCATAAATTATTAAGCTCAAATGATGGGTCCAAAAGTGCGTTTTAAGGGCATAAATTATTAAGCGCAAATGATGCATCAAGTATTGTCACCAGGTTCTAGATCTAAGATAGTAAATTATTTTATACTTATTTACTTCAAACGCAATTATTGACATGTTATTGTTGTACATTGGGTGTAATAATGAATGCTACAAAAGTAAGTAATAACATGATACTGTTGCACATTGAGTCTAATGACTTACGCATCTAAAATGCACTTTTACCATGAGAACTTATTCAACCAATCGATTGTAAGCAAAATAAGTGGTTAAGAAAACGCAAAAGACCTTACAGTCTTTAAACCAGAAGTCAGCACTACATGTTGCTGTGGTCAACTCAAGGCACAGTTTGAACACAAATTGTCAGTTTTAATGTAAATGTCAGCTTTTCTAATGCACTCAACTGCTTGACTTACTGTCTTTCAATGCCAAGTCTTGACAATCAATTCATGACAACATGCTGCTAAAAATATCTCTAGTCTATGCCTATTAGCTAAAACTATGAAGTGGCTATTTTGTCATGACAGCATTTTACCCTTGAATTTTATTTTGCCATTGCACATTTGTGATTTTCAATAAGCGCATTTGTAATAATACACAGATTGAAGCTGTGGCATAGTGAATAGAGCAGATGCCCATAAGTGCAATGATTATGGGTTCAAGTCTTCACATGCAGAGTACTTTAACAGAGGCAATAAGTAATAGGGGGGGGGGGGGAGTCTACTAGTATGTAAATGCAAGGGGAGTGTACAATGGGGATCAAATTTTTGTCAAGTCACATCTCAAGTGTTCAATTCACCATAAAAATTGACCAATCACAAACACACAAAAGTCACATTTTTAAGAAATCATCAAAATGTTTAATGGCAAAATATTCTGAAGGTAAAATGTTGACAGTAAAATAACTGCTGCCTAAAAAGTATGCAAAATCATGCTGTAATGCTAAACTATTTTGATAGTACAAACTTTTGTTTGCTATTGATGTAAACATTTTAGGCCAAGCTATAGCAAAAAAAGGTCTAGTAAGCCTTGGAATAAACAGATAAACAAGGGGTTCTACCTGTTTAGGGGCACGGAATGTTCACAGGGGGATGGGGGCCACAGTACCATGATTTTTCCCTCAGAGATTAAAAAAGTTTGTCAAAATTCGCTTTCAAAGAAAATTGATTTTCAAGAAAAAAGGTCTAAAGGTTACTTTGGAGATCAAATAATGGCCTTTTTAAGAAAATTCATCTAAACAAAAAAATCCACTGTTTTGAAGAGCAAATGAAGGAAAATAACAACCATTGAGAACAAAAATTTCTCCAAAAAAGATGTTACGTATTGAGCAGCTGAGGGGAGCACAGAATTTTATTGACATTAAAAGCTTAAGACCCCTAAATTTTTTTAGGAAGTGGCTATTTTGACATCGAAGGCATTTTACCCTTGGAGACTATTTTGCTGTAATCATTCACGTGTGTATATATTGCGATAATTGCTACATTTCTGCCACTGACACTGTGACGTGTGGATAGTGCACCAGTCTTGAAATAAAATGGTCAAGGGCTGGAATCTTGGCTGGCAGGGCAATGAAAGAAAGGCAGTGTACACTGGAGGGAGAGGTCCAGCATGTGAACGTACAGGGTAGTGTACAATGGAAGGGGATGCCCAGGGTAGGGGAGTGGATGCTGGGGGTGCAAATTTTTTTTAATTACTTAATGAAATTGACCAGTCACAAATAACTCATGACAAAATAGCCTCTAATAGTAAAATGCTGTTGACAGCAAAATAGCCACTGCCTTTTTTTAAAGATACCACTATCTATCTATGTTGAACAAGACTAATACAAGAAATCAGTTTACTTTTTTTCTTTTTTGCTGTTATTCATTTCCAGATAGAAAAGTCGATCATAAAGGCTTAATTTAAAAATCAAGCTCACGTCATGACTAGTCAGCTAATTTCGTGTTTTTCAAAATAGCTTAAACCAACTTAGTTAAACGATAAAATCTAAGAAATTCGACAGCTATTGCTGTAAATGTTTGGAAGACCAAAAAATTTAAAAGCCAAATCTTTTTGAAACGTAATTTTCTGGTCTGAGTCATCAATCAAGTTTTATTCTATCAGCAAGGAAGCTTTTTGAGAGCTAAAACTTGAAGGTATTTTAGCACTTAACCGGAACTGACTACGACAGCTGAATGAAAACACTGTTTTGTATTGATTATCGAGCGACGTTGGCATGGACCAATACGATTAAAGGAAAATTAAGCTGCTGCATGTGTTGCATAGCAGCAGTTTAGATATATGGATCAAGGATTCTGGATGAAAATAAATTACAAGGGCTGGGGATCAACAAAACTTAAAAATCTGTAGCGTTCTGATACAAATTGATCAACGCAATAGACAATTTAGTCCTACGATACGCAACGGGAGCGTAGTGCAATGAAGTTAGTGTCAACCTTGCAGTAAGTTAGAGGATTTGAAGACTCCAATCGTTGCGTTGTATGTTAATTCAAAGGCAAGTGAAACTGTCGTTTGCTTTCAAGCATATAGACATAATTAACAGTGGGGGCAGGGGTGGATTTAGAGTGAGGCAAGTGAGGTAGCTACTTTAGGCTCCCCTTTTTGAATGATAAGTTCTCCCCTCTTTCCAGACTTGTCCGATAAGCTACTTTAGTTCTTCGAAATAGTGGTGATCTTCAAAAAAAAGGCCTTTACCGAGAACTTGGGCAGTTATGTCCACACACTAATTTGGAATAAAGATAAGCAATTTCATCCCTTACAGATAGTCGTATTTACCAAAAAATAAAAAAGGTCTTCATCGAGAATTTGGGGAGTTGGGGGGCCCACATTAATTCTTGCCTCAGACTCCTAAATTCCTTAATCCATCACTGCCTGTGGGGGAAGAGAGAAAAGGTAAGGGGAATTCATTTGCCAATAATTTTGATGGGAGAGTGTTACTGCATATATTCTTCAATGATATTGTGGAAAATTTTGAAAAATAAAGAAGTTCATTTGTTACAGAGTTCGATTTTTGCTTCCGCATTTTTTCAGAAATTAACCAGTAATCGGGACGTTGTTTTGAATGAAAACCTTTCGTCGGAGATCAATCTAAAATAGGAAGCCTTTTGCAGAAAAGGTTTTTTGGGGATTGCTTTTCGACATGTGCCTCTAAATGGAAAGTAGGCTAGGGTACAAAATAATGTGTGAACAAAATTACATTGCTTATTCACTAAATAGGCCTATCTCTGATGGAATTGCGCCATTTTTAAAAATCACGCTTCGAGTTCAAATTATTGCTTACACCAACCACAATGATAGACAATCACCATCTGCAGGTGACCATTGTCTTGAAGATCGTTACGTAACTTCTCATTCTTGCAAATTTTCCAGAGTCTAAAAATCCTCGTTTGTCTTGCATTTAAGGATGTGCTTTCTCATCATTTTCACGTAGGCTACAGCTGATTACAGCCCACCAAACAGTAATGAGTTTAGAATTTTAGGCAAGAATTCATGGGGGTCGCTCTAGCCGCCCAAGTTTTTTTGAGCTTACCACTATTAGGCTATGTCTGGAAAAAGAGGCCAGAGGCAGCTTTCTCACTTGCCTCACCCTAAATCCACCACTATATATTGAACTTCCGAAAATGCATAGACCAAAGCCTACCTGTGATTTGCAGATAATGAACGAGCTTTTGTTCCCTCTAGCTGCATCTCAAAATTATCTTTTCCAGCTGAAACAAGTGGTCGTCCATTCCGTGATTGACTTTTAGCAATTCGCTTCATGTTCAATCTAAACGATAATCTGTAAATAATCTCTAACACAAACGGCCTGTTTGGGCATCAACTTACTAGCACCACAAAAATATAAATAGCTTGCACAGTTGAAGAATTGATATGAAAAATAAAACTTACCGGCCTAAAATTCAGAAAACCGTTCTAATTGATGATATCGATTAGCCTACTTCTATAGGCAACTGGCATCTTTTTGGTTTTTGTTCAGTCACGGTTTTCTTATACGAATTACTACGGCTAAACTAAAGACTAGGTTTTGTACTTTTCAAATCACAAATCAGCTACTTTAATATAACTGGTAAACAGTTTCTTCCCGCCTTGAAGATTCAATTTCACATTCACAAGTGTTAAGTTACCATGTTAGTTTAGCGCAGAAGAACGTTACAACACTGAAACATGAATATTTTATGACTTCTGCTGGATGCCTTTTTTCCTTTTTCAAGACCAATAGCGAGCTTGATTTCCTAGATCAGAGCTCTTAAACCGGGGGCGAGCTCGCCTGAAAGAGCGTGGAAGGAGTACAAGGGGGGCGCGGGGCGATAATGCCATGGCCCTTCTTTAAATAAAGTAAGAAAATTTGTAAAAATCAGCGCTTTGAAAAAGTTGACCCCAGAAAAAGGTTTCCGTAATGTTTTTTGAAATAAATGTGGGAAATAGTCAGCTTTGAAAAATTGATCACCAAAGAAAGAAGGTTGACACTGATAAAGACGGCACAGGTTTTTGTTGAATTGTCTAGCCGGACGTGTCTCAAGAAGTTTAAGAATCCCTGTTTTAGGCAACATAATGTTTAATCTTAAAAAGCAAACGCTTCCACCTTCCACCGTGAAAGAGTAAATAGTAAATGACATAACTGCAAATGGCATCGCATTAGTCAGCAAACTTTTTAGAACCGTAAGCCACTTTCTGGGTATTGATAAAGGGAAAGGACTATCGGTTTGATACACATTTTAGAAACAGCCAGTTTAGTCAATTTACCTGTGATTCTATGTTATTGTTAGTAGTTATAGACCAAATCGACATTGAAGATTTTTACTTTTTGGGGAAAGATCCATTATCAACTCACCGTTTAAAAGAAATTTTGGGTCTTAAATTAGACCCATTTCATTCGAATTCAACTTTACCGAAGTCAGAATTTTTGCGTTTTTAAGCCAAATCGAAAATAGACACCTTTTTTTTGGAGATCCATCATCGACTCATGGTTCTAAAGAAATTATAGGCCTTTAACAAATAAGACCTTTTTTGATCAAGATCGACTTTTTCACACTTTCAAGTCAAATTAAAAGCAAAGACTTTTATTTTGAAGTTTATGTTTGAGCTTACTTTGGAACCACTGAGTTATTTTTGAAACAACCCGGCTGGCGACTCAAAAGGTGTTTGGGGGAGAAACCTGCTGCCCGCGAGCACCGGGTTGGTGATTCTTGCATTAAAGTATTCAGTTTTTATGCTTGAAGCGAGGCTAGCTTCCAATAGTAACTCACTTGATAAAATTTTTGATAAATTGATTACACAGGCCAACAAAAATTTTTTGGCATATAAGGTGAACGCAGTTTAAGGGGTAATTGGGGCGCTGAGTTCGAAAAAGACGTTATTTTTTGTAGATTGGAGCTAGTTTTTGAGATGTTTTGAATTTTTTATCTATTTTTTACCGTAATTAGAGCTACTTTTAAATGGACAATTATATAGGGATGGTCAATGAATAAAATATGTTTTTTTTTATCTTTCTTTCATCGTCCTAATATCTTGATAGAACCTCTCCCCTTGTTCCTCGCTAACCAGGCTTGTCCATGGGAATGGGATTCCCATGGGAATCTCATGGGAAATGTCCCATGGGATGGGATGGGACTGCACGCATTACATTTCCCATGGGACCTATGGGGCAGTAGCCATGTGATAGCCTTTTGATAACGTTATACCTAAATAAATAGGCAAGCATTGGTAAGGGATACTAAAACCTAAAATTTATGTTGATCTGGCCACTTTGGGCGATCGAGCTCAAGGCTACTACCAACGGTGCTATCCAACAATTGAAAGAGAAGGGGTAAGGCAGAAAATTTCAGTTTTGAATGAATTCGCTTTTAAATGAGGTTAGCCTTGGTCCTGGTTTAGTTTTAGCGTTAAATTTGAAGTTTGGTGGGCTTGATGGGTGAGTTAAATTGCATATCATTGAGAGCTAGATTTCTGCCTTACTCCTTGCCTTTCAATTGCTAAATAGATAGGTAAATAGTTTTTAAAGATAACTTGAAACTTTAGTGATATTCAGTGAGTGGTTTACCGGTGTTTCTTTGAATTTAGGTGGTTTTTGAGAAAAATCTTAGATGGTGTAATTTCGTCCTCTCTGCGGTATAGGAGCTTCGTTTCGATCTGGCAACACTGCTTTGCGCATCATGCTTGTTGATGAGCAGGGAATTGAAAATTTGCTGAATGAGCACAGTGACTCGGAATATGAGTGCCAGAATGATAATAAATTGTGAACTCTTCTGAACTTTAAAGTTAACAAAGTCAATAAATTTTGTCGTTTTGTATCTCTCTTTGTACGTGTAGTCCTATCTAGTACACATTATACTTAAATTTTCATAAATTTAATAACTTTTATTGAATTGTATTTTGATGGGAATCCCATGGGATGGGATGGGATGGGCATGAACTGCTATGGAATGGGACAGAAAACTATGTCCCATGGACAAGCCTGTCGCTAACATCACTAAGATTCTCTGGAAAATAGTCTAGATGGCTAAATAGATAGAAAAGTTTGATGCTCACCCTTGCACCAAGAGCTTGAAAGTTTTGTAGCATCACATCCACAAGGTGTCTATTACAGAATCGGCTGCGGAAAGAAAAAAAAAATTTTTGATTTCTGTGGCTGAACTGAAGTGCGCCCTTTTGTTCTCGCACGCTCGCACATTTTCTGTTTGGGGTTTGGCAGCTTTGAGATTGGAATGCGACTCTCGGGCGTTTTTTGCCTAAAACCGGGCGAGATTCGCATTCTAATTAACTGGCCTCTCGTTCCAAACAGTAAAGTAAATAGAAATGCTTTGGAGTTTTTAGTCAGTTGCTTAATTTCGTTGTTGCACGAAGCTGAATTTTGGTTCTGTATTCCGTTATAATTTGAAGAAGCCCTCGGTGAAAATTTGCTCTTTCTTTTTATTTGCTATCGGAAGTTATTTTTATCTGAGTTTTTTGGATTTCAATTTTCTTTTTCTGAGTTCGCAATAAAGAAGTTATTATTTAGTCATCGTGTTGAAGAAGGAGCGAAGGTCCTGGAGTTCCTCCCGGGCACTTGTGCACAAATCGACAAAAAATATGATGACAAAGTATCGATTCAATGTGAGAGATTTTACCAAGAGAGCTTACGAAGCCTACTTTGGCATTAAGTTAGAGGACCAAAATTATGATTTTTGCATGAAGGATATGTATGGATGGAATCAGCGAAAGAAAAAAGCATAGCATTATCCTGATATTGAGTCTGCTCGACGACCCATTCCACAGCGGTCAGATCGACAAAAACGGCACCAGCCTTCTTCTGGGCCTCAAACGAATCCTCGATGTTTTGAATAAGCAGAACAGCCTGATCCACGGTTGACCTTCTCCGTCGGAACCTAGCCTGCCCCCTAGAGAGAAGTGGGTCAACAATCGGCTCAACACGAGCGTGTATGAACCTCTGTATATGCAGAACATGTGATATAACATTACGATGACGTTCTTCCCTATATGAAACTTTACCAATTTGCAGCAACATTTATACGTATATATCTTATCTACATGCAACATGTTTAAACAAAAGGTAATGCCTTTGCGATAGTCTGAGCCCAGTTTTTGTTTCTAAGCAGTTGGGTCGAGAGGCATTGGTGACGTTTGTTGCATATAGGGAAGTAACGTTGCATATGGGTAAATCATAGCCAATAAGAATAAGTAATCTAGCAAAATGGAAAGTGATAAGTTTACCTTGCATGTAAGGAAGTCAGTCATTGTAATATTATGTTCAAGTTACGGTTTTGACTTTGAAATATCGCAATTATTCATTACATCAGATGGCGCAACTGAGCTTCTAAGTTACAATTGATCGCGCAATTGAAATTAAATAAATCAGGTAATGGAGGTGTTTGCTGGAAAGGCCATCAGAAAACGCTAATGAGTTTGCAATTCTCTAGCTCTGAAGCAACTCAAGGATATTTGTAATTGATGGCTCTTCTCGACTTAAACTTTATAGGCACTTTAGTAGAGGACCACGTTGTTATTAATTATACCCTAAATCCCGTGATATTTCTTGTTTTATTGTATGTTTGTTTTATCTTTCTTACGATGTGCTCTGTACTTCAAAGCGTTAAACTTGCAGGCATATTTAGACAAGTCCAAGTCCCAACTACAACCCTTTGTTGCGGTAGTTTAAATTCTGGTTCAATGTTCATGCAATAATTTACTCATAAACCAGTGATCTCTTAAACAAGATTTTAAAGCACGATTCAGTATGTTAAAAATACGCTCTCAGGCCTAAGTTTGACAGATAATATCAGTACTTAACTAATCCTATCTGGTCTACTAAAATTACCTTTCTATATTACATGTAACTAAATTAAAATTGAACTTGTCTTTAAATATTTTTAATCTCAGTTTCTGCGGGGCTCCCATGCTTGTTTCCTGTAAAGCATTCATGGGTTGATTTCGGGATGCCAGAAAAAAGGTTAAAGTTGAAGTAGAAATTAGAAAAGATCATCAGGTGTCCAAAAAAGTGCAAAGCTTTGAAAAAAGATTTTCTCTTCATTTGTAATCTTTCCGACAACTTTGAATACGACTTTGTTTGCTTTCCATCTCATTGCTAGTGGAGGGTCCAAGAAAGGCTGTTATGCTCCATCCTACCAGCCTTTACTAGTGTTGCTTTCATATGTTTATTAGTTTACTTTTGTGTCGACAAAACATTTTGTTTTGAAAATTGGACTTCGAAAAAATTGATTCCACAGACAACATTTCTGGATCAGTAAGTGCTTGTGGCACGCATTATTTGTAGCATTATGATTGTTTAATCACAATTTCAGGTCATTTCAAATTTGGCGCAGAAACTTCATGGCAAAAAGGCGAAATATCTATTGTTGAAAGAATAATAAGAAGACCACCATTTTATTGTTTTGTTTGTAAGAATGTCAACCGTCGGTCTAAATGTCAATCAAAGGACAGTTTCGCTCAAGAAGCGTGGCATTAACTTAAACTTTTCAAATCTATTGTTTAAGTAGGCTTTTCATGTTATAAAAATAACAAACACGGCCAAGACACGCGAGAAAATCTTTTAATTAGGTAAAATTGGACCAACAGCGACCTGAAGTTGTAAAAATGTTATTATCTGGGTTTCAAAGTTCATAACTTACAATACAAAGCTCCTGTTTAAGTGTGGGGTCATTTAATTTTCTTATCAAATGCAACAACGCTGAGTAATTAAAAGAGAAATTCAAATAACGACTTAACAAGCAAAGCACGGATTAAAATCCAAAGTTAGGATTCTTTTTTTAGTATTCGTTTAGCGAGGTTTCAAAGTTGAGATTGGCAAGATATTCATTTGTTTACAGCTTGACACTTACATTGAGAAATTATTTTTGGAAGGAGACGAGGAGGTGTATTGCTGAAAAAATAGAGGGCAAGGGACGACTTATCGATTTTGGCTCGTCGCGATGGCAACATTATATACTAGTACTTGTGCAGTTTCCAAGTTCGGAGGAAGCCGCATTTTTACCTCGGAGGCGAACTTTCTGGTTTAATGGCCAGTAAACGTTGTTTTTACAAAGAATTTTAAATGCTGAATTTGCAACAAAAAACAAAAAACCAATTGAAAACTCATGTGTCTACTTTCGGATTGTAACCGTTGAAGATAATTTTTATTTTTGGTTCGTGATCATATTGACGTAATTTTCTGTGCTTGACAAAGACTAGGTAAGGGATTGGTAACCTACGGCCCGCGAAGCAAAATCATCCGGCCGAGAACCGACTTAAATGACCCATCGCTTAAGTCTTTGTTGATCTGCTGTTAATTTGTGCATAATTTGAATACGCGCTTATTTATTACAGGCATGAGCATTTTCGAGGGGGTGACATCAATCCATGAAAAAAAAGGTCAGCAACGTGGGTTCGGCATGTGTTTCCACTTTAAATCTATAGACCTTCAAAAAAAAGATGTTGGCCTTGCATTATGAGAAGTGTCGCTTATCAACAGACAGGAAAAAGATAATGCTTGCAATGTTGCATCCAATTGTGGTGGTAATCCGGCCCATCAAGACCTTCCAGAGTGAATTTTGGCCCGCGACCACTAAAAGATTGCCGACCCCTGGACTAGGCCATACTTCAGATGTACGTAAAAACCATTATCTCTCCATTTAAATTGAAATCTATTTGAATGTTTTTTATAATTTTGCGAAGTCATGTTGAGATCGAAAACCTACGGTACGCTTGTTCAACACTTTAGTTCCTTGTTCACTCTGCAATGCGACAAGACAAACTTTTGTGTCATAAACTTGACGGCTCTGCCAGCCTCGACTGGAAGAGCGCCCAATAAATTATATCAGGTTATAAATATCAGTTCGATCGGCTGCACCCGCTTCTCCCAATCAACATGTCTGAGTGTAACAACAAAAAGTTGGTACAAATGGAAGCATCGCCTCTCTGTTTCTAATTCCAATCATCAAACTTTGAATCGAGACTGTTCATACTGACAAGCTTTTTTATCATTTCACAAATTCCATCCGTATCTTCCTTGCAAGTAAACATAGGAGCACGAAGTCAAAGTTTGCCGTTGTCGCCGAAATGTTTTTTGTTTTAAGATTACACAACAAAGGTGTTGTCTTATTTTGCGACTTGGTGCAATCCACTTGAAACGATATTTGTGGCATGAAGTTTCTCGGTTGCGTCTATGTACCTAGGCTCCGGAATACAAAAAATGTCTACACGTTCGACCAAACGTCTTGCATCTATTCACCCAGTTGGCCTACAAGCCAATTTTAAGAAAAATTTCCCTCCATATGCATGATAGTGCATACGGTTACTGTGATTTCACACAGTGGTAGAAACTACTGACCTACATTTTTATATAGAATTTGCCTCAAACTTTGAATTTCATAAGTTATGTCCATAATATCAATCTCTTTACTAATAAATGAAGACCGTGCTTACTTACAGGCAACAAATGATTTCATAAACTTTTATGATTTATTTGACTAGGAGCATAAATTCAAAGTTGGGGAAGGACGCTGAAATGATTCATGCGCAGTATCTGCAAGAATTCAGCGATGAAGTAATAGTCTTACCGCTTTCAACTTTTTGGTAACTGTGGGGTCAATAACAAAAGTTAAATCTTCTGGCTGCGCGTAGGTTCCTTGTTCCCAGCACAAACGCTACGAGGGTTGGTTTACCTAATCCATATTCCACAGTCCGGCATCTACAGTTGAGCTATGCAATAAATTATATTGCAGCTTAAGTGGATAACCTATGAACCAACTTATTTTGTGCTAGAGTAGAAAATACTTGTTTTCCAATTGCTGCAAGATTTTAATTTAAAACTGGTTTTTTGTCCCACTCTGCTACACGTGATGAAAACGTCTTAGTGGTTGAAAGTAGTCAGGCGCATGACTGGACTGTATTAAAAAAGGTATTCTGATGAGGAGTTCACCAATAGTACAGTTATTGTAATTTTCGTACTTCCGATTGCTTTATTGAAAAACCAGATTTAACCAAAATGTAATTGTTCTAATTATCATTCTACTTTATCAGGCTGCCCATCAGTGATAGGCTTCACTATTTACGTTTGCTTTCAAGATGACAGAGGATAATGATAAGTACAACTCCCGCCTAGCACTGAAGTGGTACCAGACGGCATTATAATGGCACTAATCTTTTTTGAAACGTTCCAGAAAAAGAGCAAAAAGCTTGCTCAAAAAACGCTCAAACGCTTAGTTGCTAGTTACGTTGTCGATAAAGCACAGAATGTTGTAGAATTAGTTTGATGGAAGCAGATTGTAAATATGTTCCCAAAAATCTCTCAAACGCGTATCTGTGGTCAGTATTTTTTGAGAAAATAAAGAAAACAACTCACGTTGAGAAAGAATTAAAAAGAATTCCTTCACAAGCATTTACCAGATACCATGTTTAGATTCGTCCATGTTACCAAAAATCTCAAGCAACAACTACACTTCAAAAAACCCCAACCCCAGTTATTAAGAAGCAACGTAGTATACCGGTTAAACTGTTCTTGAGGTTCTTTCTATATTGGCCAAACTCGCCAGAATTTAGTAAAACGCCTGGATGAGCACCAGACTAGTCTCAACTCGGAAGTGTGTAACCATTTACAATCAAATCCAAACCACAGAGTTGACTTCAACAACCCACAAATTCTCACCAACTCTCCTGACAAATCCAAACTCCTCATTCTAGAATCTCTTTACATTCAGCAATTGAAACCTAGTTTAAATTTACACTCCAAATCCTTTCCTCTCCTTTTATTTAACACGTGACCATCGCTTCTTGTGTGTTCATTTTGGTGTCAGTAGGGCGTAGTTGCTAGCCAACCCGTTTGAAGTACATTATTTGCGTTGAAAATAGCACCAGTTGAGGGCCGAAACGTTCGCAGTATGCTTTTAACAAGTTGCTTGGCTGTTATTTTTGGATTAAAGAAAACAAAATTTACCATTAGATATGACGTCATCTTAAAGTTTATAGAGGTCAAAGTTTTTAGTTGGTAAGTCGGTTGTGGCTTTCGTTTGCGCTAAGTATTCCTTCGTCAGCACGCGAAAAAAAGCGAATTTTATGAAATTATCTTCAACGGTGACGTCATGAATCCCTTTATGACACTCACCTGGAGGTGGCAATCAGTAGTGCTAAGTTTAATATTTGTACGCCGAGTAGTTTCGGATGGGTGGCAACACACACACACACAGATAGAAGTGCGCTTGAAAGCATAGATTTCAATGGAATCTTTTTCGCTTCAGCAGGGAACATATCTTTTCGTGTACTACATAATGAAGGTTTGCTATTGATTTGAAAGCATGATTTTTGCTTTGGTGATGCGCTAAACGGCTAAACCAACTTTCAAAAATAAGCATTCTTGCCAGTTGACTCAATCATCAAAGTGGTTGTTTTAACAAAATAGCATTTAAAAAAGATCAAAAAACTTTTGAAATAATGAGAAAATCAAGCATTTAAGGAACATTCTTTCAATTTCGCAATAAACCACTCATCCAACAACCACAACATGGCAATTTTCAAGTGGTCCTTGTGAATGAGGGGTGCGATCGAACAACAGTGGAAACAACTAAGTTAAGTAGCTACGAATATAGGCGTAGACCAAACTTAGCTAGCCCTATTACAAACGCCATTAAAAGTGCTTTTTTGAGATGGTGATTTCTGAGCACAACCTTTGACCAAGTCAATCTTGATTAAGTCGATTACATCATCGTTTTAATTTTATGGTGATTTTATTCGGTTGTCTAAAGTGATAAACACTGTCTTAGTAATAGTTACTGATTTGCTTTTGGCGTTAATAGTTAAACAAGCTTGCAGCAAATAGTAATTATGTCATTGCGCATTTTATAAGTGTTCATCTAAATTCCAAAACACTATTTTTAATGCGCAATTGCTTACGCAATTTAATATTTGGTTGCTTCAGTAAGGAGAAATGCACTTGAAATTATTAGATTGATGATCGTGTAAGCTAAATCTGATTTATCACTTTATTGGTAAAGGTGGCAATTATCTAACTTTGCAAAACAAAATAACGTAACCTGTCTATCGTTTCATGTATTTCTAGCACGTTTTCTTGCAAAAAACCTATTCAAAACCTTAACGTGATTCTCTTGTCAATAGATCTGACTTAAGCAAGAGTCTTCTAGCATAGTCCAGCACAGGCCTGGAATAAAAGTGGACTCAAGGTGCTCACAATAACAGGTATTACCGTAAAATGGAGGTTTTTGACATTAAGGTGTATAACCTTTTTTAGAAAAGACACTTCTCGATTTGAAAGAAAAGGTGTGGGGCGCAGTTCCGATTGGGCCATTTTTAATTACGGTGCATCAGAACCCCTTTTGGCTTTATCCGGTTGTTTCAAAGTCCAGTTTAATACTTTAAGGCAGACCATATTTCGTAGAATCGTTTCCCTAAACTATTTTTAATTCTTACTTTTTTTTAAATCCCAAAAGTACTCGACTTATATAGCTGAAGACATTTTACAGAGACCGATGATTTCATAGCTAATATCTCTTAAAAGCACTCTGCTGCAAAGCCTTGTTCGATGGCTTGAGAGTCAATTTCAAAAAATGGAGATTCTGTTTTTGCTCACCCTTGTTCTTTCTCGGATAAAAGCACTGTAAAAAGCATAACGCTCATATCTACAGCGTAAGCCCGATCAAAATTCCGTTCTATCGGAAGGGATCAGTTCATTTTGAACCAGATGTAAATGTAAATTGCAGAGTGGTAGCCCCACTACTAACAAGGTGAACAGTCTGTGGCGGGAACCGGCAATCAAAGTCGCATCTTGAGACATACTGAGTCAGCAGCGACATTATTCTAACCTGGCGAACCACATTATTTGGGGTCCCCGGGATCGTTTTTTACCAATTTACACTATATTAAATTGCAGTAAAATACTCAAAGAGCTCCTACTTTATTGCTGAATATTTTGTGATGAATGACACATAAATATGCGCTAAAAAGCATTGAACTCTGTAAAAGGAAAAACATAAGAATTTTGTTTTTCAATGGCAACACTTGGTCGATTTTAAAAATATAGTTTTTCTGCTTACAACATGAAAGAACAATTCGGAATCAAAATTCGGGCCCAGTTTCAAGAACTTGATTTAGACAACGTAATTTCATACCCGACTCATTATGAATTTTTGGAAATAGGTTGATTGCGGTAAGTAGAAAGACTTACAAATGGTATAATTGCTTTGTCGGAAGAATGTTTCATCTTTCTAATCAATCAAACTGGTAGGAACGCTATAATAGTTTTATAACTTAACAGCTGTTGAAACAAAGTAGGTTTAATCCGCGTGCATGAGCTGCAAAGGCACAAAAGCTGACTACTGAAGCCGTTTGTGCTTGCTAATCGTTTGATCCCACGGTTTGATGTATTGGATATAGCTATTTCAAGCTTTGAGTCATAAACTTTATGAACCTTCTGGTAAAAATAGCTTGCTGGGTCTTTAGGACAAAAACTAATTTGTCTCCTTAGTTCCCAGGCCTTTCGGATTCGCTAAATTGTTTTGAAGTTGGATTCGCTTTTGTGTATGACTAATACGACTGGCAGGCTTTAATTACGACATTTATAGCTTTTGATTGGTGAAAAAAACAATAGTAAAACTTATTATGGTGCGATGTTAGAATCACATGGTCAAATGACCTACAGTAGCCGTCTTGACTAAATCCTAGGGCTTTGTTCAAAGGGCCTGACCGGTTTCCCGTATAATAGGCAAAAAGATTTGCGAACAGTCTTAAAAGAATGTTAACCATGTAATTGATAAGTCGGATTACAGGAAAATAATCATCCTTACATTCGCAGTTTTTGCCTTGCGGTCGGTTGCAGTGTAGACAAAAATTTTTGTTGCTCAAGGAGCAAAACGTAGATCAACTTTCATCTGGTGATACTGTCATGAAAAGGCCGCTTTAATATACGCATTTAAACGATAGCGGCCCAAATTTATTTTGAAATCGTTATTTAGATTGAACAGCAACCTGTTGACAATAAATGACTCAAACGGCAAAGCTGGTTTCTGATCGAGTTTGCTCCTGTAGACACTGGGGTTGATAATGAAGTTGAAAGCCGAAACTTTGCTTCGCCGCAAGCTTTTAAAATTAAATGATCCCAGGTCACTTGCTTGACACTGAGAGATAGAGGGAAAAACGCTTTATTGAAAATGTATGCAGTTTAATGTGGTAAAGAATAATATTCGTTTCCCTACAACTCGATCGAAAATCATAGCAAAAAGAAAAAATTGGCAAATATAACAAAAAAAATAATTAAAACATCACACTTTGAAGTGACAATATGAACGCTTCTGTTAGCCCAAAGGTTTACTGAGTGAAAATCTCGCTGCGTATCTTCTGAAAGGCATCTTCGTGCACGTTCTAAGCGTAGACTAGTCAGCAGTATATCTTGTTTAATATTTTGAAAACATGGTCACCGTAGCGCCAGTCAAAAGCGAGATCCAGACTGAAGCCAAGCGCAGCTTTACTCTTGATTTGTTGCATTTCGGCTCAGTCGCAAGCCATGATTGAAGCCGCTTGGCCTTAGAAGCAGAAAAAAAATGCTTAAGCTGCCTAACGAATGTGAGTCCACTTCCACGGTGTGCACATCCTCATAATTGCAATATCTGGCTACAAAGAACCGTGTGTTGATGGATAGCGCAAAAACTTTTTTTTGCAAGAGTTTTAAGGTCTACCCTGCTTTGGTCGCACTGCTTGTGATCGAAAAGCGTTGCGCCAGCTGTGGATAATACCAGAACAACATTGCGTTAAGACCTGCTGGAAGCAGCAGGTCTTAACCCAATGTTGTTCTAGCATGACCGACAAACGTTTTGTGTAACAGAAAGATAAAAATGTATAACAATGAGACAAAAAAAATTGATAAAATGCTGTTTCCATGAAACAAAAACCTCAATCTGTTGATTGAGTACAAAATTCGGTGACTTTGTTGAAAACTGTTAAAAATATACCAACCAACTTTACGAAAAAATATCGTGCAGTGTCGTGCAGTGTTCGCAATCGTGGTAAACTTTTCAACTCTATCAAATATTTTACTGCTTTTAAAAGTATCATAATTTTATCATCATATTTAATAACTGTATTATTCATTTGTTTTAATTGCTCATTTGCTTGTAAAAACAAGTGTGATTTTTGATACGCTTTCGTATATTTTTTTGAAACCTGCCGTAACTCACCTGCAATCAAAAACGAAGACTTTTCAAAAACATAAACATTCCGTGAGAAAAAACCAAACGCTACATCGGATCAAATGTTACATTTTTGAGAGAAGTGTAAAATGAGTAAGTAGGTAGGCAGAATTGATGTGAAAACAAGATCTGAATCACTTGTGTGGGGGGAAATGTCAAAATCCGTTGCGTCTAGTGACAAATCAAAATCTTTTAAATAATCTCGGGAATCTCGAGCCACAAACGCTTTGTTGTAAAATTGTATTTCGAAATTCGTCATTAAAATCACTTTGCGTCGAAACTAATTCAAGCCTGACTCGCTACAGGCCACCTGCAGTGAAAAGTCTGATAGCCGTCATGGGTCAATAACTCCGGAAGTTTAAGATCACATGACCTGATTACTAAATTGATTAAACTTAAAAGATTACCAAATTAGTAAACTACGCGATTTTTGTAGACAGGAGCGACACCAGTTACAGGAATTCAGTGAGAAACGGTTGGTAATAAACGAACCTATGTCTAATCGTATTGACTTCCCCAATCAGTTCTATTTTTTGTGGGAAAAAATATGTGCCTACTCTGAAATTTTCCTCAAAAATCTTGTTTTCAAAGAAAACATCAATAAGATTGTTGCCTATCTCCAAATGAAATTCCTAGTTACGACCTATTTGGTTGCAAAACCCTTTACAGCTTCACCGCAAGCTGCTGTTAGTCTAGCAAATTGTTTCTATTCCTCCTGTTTCTGCAATTTTATAAGGTCATCTTCCTTTCTACCCCCCAAAAACTAATTCTTTTATTTATCAAAAAATTTCTAAATTTATTTGCATTTTTCCCAGACTTCACCACAGTATTTCTGAAAAAAAAGATTATCTCGTCTCGCCTCATGAATAGAAACTTTCGGGTTACCAAAATTGCAATAATAGGCTTGAAACACTTATATTACAGTAGTTATAATAACTTTCAAATATAAGCGTATATACTATTGAAAGTTTTTGCAGCTTTTAAAACATTTTCGCTTGTTTGTTTACTTTCTCCTTACCGATTCCGCTTTCCTTTGATCTGGTTTACGCCTCATTTTATTCAACTACACCCTTCTAACTTCTAATTTAATTTATCCCCAATTTAATCTAGTTAACCTGCTGTAAGTCGAATAAACATAAGTGTTTCCACAGCAATTTTGTAAGTGCCACTTTCGAGGTAGCTTTTACCTAATTTCGAAATTTTCGCTCTTGCAAGTGACAACAAGCTGTTTTACCACTTAGTCTTTCCAAGGCAGCCAGCATTTCGCGGGTGGTAATACGTGAATAAGTTTTTCTTCAAAGTTCTTATAAATAAAATCAAAATCCTAGTGAAAATATAAGTTTATCCTGATTATATATTTGATATTTATTTTTTGTATATTCAGTTTTTATGTAACTGATAACGTTTTTAATACAAATGCGAAACCTGTTCAATTTGACTAATACTTACCGGTAAATCAGCTATTACAGAAAGTTGAATTATTTGTTAAAAATATTTAATCACTCCGTACATTTTTAGTGATATGCTCGAGCTAATGTCTATTATGTATTTTAGACATATTAGCTCGCTAAATTAAATTTTTTAAGGTACATTTCCATCCGGAACTTGTTCTGCGGAGCAAAACAAAAGACTGGAAATGTCTTCAGACAGGCTTGAACCCACAGTCTTATTCTAATTACATCTGATCGGTGTTCAGAAGGCTGTGGGTTCGAATCCCACCGGAATTATTTTTAGCGTTTCGCACTGCTTTTTTTGTTGGTGAAGCTGACCCCTATGGCCAACAGTACATAAAACAAAATGCATATGTAGAGGTTTGTAGAACATTACGTAAAGAAATATTAGTCACACCTGTCGACTCCTAATGAAAAACAAATGCGGTGTTATTTTTGGTAGCTTCTCCAAGATAAGAATCCAGCTTAATTTATTGTTTACAATTTAAAATGCGAGTTTGTACCTCACGATCGGCCAAATACGTGAACGAATTGATCACACCTTTGCTTTTTTTAAATAGGCAAGCCTGTGACTAATCATATTATGACGTAATCCATTTCTAAATCGTTCTCTTTGTGTGAAAATAAATGTCGATTGTCGCAAACAAAAACGCAATAAAGCAACCGAAAATTATGACAAAACAGCAAAAATTTACCCCAAAACTTCTCCACATACTTTTTGTTACTATAATACTACTTTGGCATAACTATCGGTGAGAAAATATCTTTTTTGTAACTAAATTAACATCAGATCTGACATGACGTATCTACATGTAAAGATAGGCTAACTCTATCCAATCTTCATCAATTTATCTGATAGGTTTATTTTTAAAACTAAGTAATTGTGATATAACGCAATATTCAATCAATCAACTCACAAAATGCAGCCACAAAGTTTTTTAGTTTTTCGAGTGTAGTAAAATTTGTGTTTGGGTTGCTTTGTATTTTCAATTTTTCTGATAGAATTGTTTCAATTCGTTTGTGCTGGGAAAAGCCAGTAAGCAATCACAGTGTTGCATAAACCTATGAACAGCTAAATTGTGATAGAAGTTCATTTTACAGCTCAAGCTAAAACCAAACATTGTTCTTATTCCAGTGAGAGAATGCGAAATACCATGTGTCCAGGCCCTAAGGTCTGGAGCACGTCGAAAAGTCTTCATCTTTTCACTTTCACAACCTAATAAATTAAGAAGTCATTATAATAATTAAATAAATTCATAAATTCACTTAATAAATCAATAAGAAGAATAAAGGCCAAAAGCCCAGAAAATAAATCTATAGGGTATACAAAAAACTGCAGGCGCATTAATTGACATGAAAATCATGACTTTTTCATTCTACTTTCTGCACATGCGCAGCAAGTAGGTCAAAGGTAAAGGTGCCGCCAAGTTGTAAGAGATATTAAAATGGAAAAAAATGTTTGCTACGCGATTGTAGTCAAACTTAAAGGATAAGTTTTCGAATTTTGCTCTAGAATGTTTGCGCCATATTAAGCCATTTTTAGAACTTTGATTCTCAAGCTTATCTTATTATGAAAATAGTCCATTGGTTTATTTTTGCAAAATATTTTGGGATTGTCATGCAATTGCTATGTAACTTCTACTCATAGTGAGTTAATCACGGCTAAACAAATTTGATCCCTCCTTTTGCTTAGTGATCAAATAATAAAGTTGACATGCCATAAAAAAACAGCTTAGCTGAGATGGAATGTATTTGCCAATCGGTGCATAAAGTTTGGCCAGACCTACAGACAATGTGGTTTTTTGGCCGACTAATTGGGGGTCAAACGAGGTCTTTGTTCGTATCTTGGCGTAAAAATTTATGATGCAGCTGCAATCAAAACAATCCTTTGCAGCTTCTTCTGTTTTCCTTTTTTGATGGATGCCCCTGTTTTGACGGACTAATTACTGTAGTCACAAGCTAGGGTCAGCTGCCACAACCTAGGGTCAGTCTAGGTGCTTGAGGATATACTTCACGATGGCATCAAAATTGACCAGATTTAAAAACGTACTAGATCTCTACTAATTTGTGGTTTGTAAACAGTTTCTTTGCTGATTTTCGGTTTCTAAATTACAAAAGCCAACGAGTCGCTCCCACCTTGCACTAGTTTACGATTGGCTGATTTTATTTGCTTGTTTTGTTGAAAGAAGCTGACTACAGCACGCGTTTTTGCAAAACACAAAAAAAACATCGCTACCCCGTAATAGACTTGAAAAATGTGCGAATGAGCTCTCATTTCAAAAAAACTACGATAACATCTCATAGATCAGCAATCATCAACAATTTTTTTGTTGCTTTGATAAATGGACATAGTGTTTTTTAGATCTTATGTTTACGACAAAACCGATTGGATGGATTACGCGCTAGACTTGTCATCAAAAGACTGCAAATGACTGCTTTTAGACTACTTGGCTGCTGGCAGTATACATGAGTGGAGCCGGCGTTTGCACAATCGATCACGTTTGGCCTCAAACGAACAAGTTTTGGTTGCTGATGCGAAGACCTAAAGACCACTTTGTAGTCAACCAAATTCTTTACCTTCTGTTTGATGAAGTCAAAATATTCTCGTCAATTTATAAGTTTTCTCTCAATACCAGTAAAGTAAAGGAAAACAACTTTTTGCAGACGATTTTCTATCGTCCCTTTGATGACGTCACGAGGGCAGAGACCGCCATTTAGCTCTGCTTTCATCTACTACTGGTTTTGATGCTGGTTAGGTTGCATCGTTTTTATGAATGAAAAAGGAGTGAAAGATTTTTCGCAACCCCGCTACTACACCACGCTTGGCCAAGGTCATTTCCCCATAAATCGTTGTAGTTTCGTTATTACACGTTGTGCACGTACATCAAAGACAAGCCCATAGTAGGAGTGTTTAAAATAAGTTCTACGAGACTTTACTGCTTATTGCTAAATTTAACTACGTCTTAAAATAAGCTGTTTCTTTTCGTAACTAGGCCAGTTTTTCAGCTATCGGCACTTGCTACACGGCTGTAATTTTTGCCGCAACTACAAAGCGCATAGTAAAAGGTACATGACAGGGACACAAGCATACTTGTTATTTGCATTCATTAGAGCATTAAAAGGGGACCCCCTCAAAATTGCAGCTCGTCGCTCTGCGCAGCTGCGAACTGTTAAGAAAACAATATTTTGAGTTAAAATTTAACTAGATTTAAAGCAAATATTTTCTTTGAAAACTCACACTTTAAGTATTCGTTTTAATATAGCTTTGGTGTTGTCCTTATACGTCAGTGGTCGATTTAGCACGTGCTTTGTATCTGCAATGACGTAATACTCTATTATTTTATCGATATCTGTGACGTAATGTTTATTGTTTTTGAAATCTCGAGTTAACCAATCCTAACTCGGAAAATGAATGATTATTTTTTGCACTCAGAACTGGCTTGTATTTGCGTGTATGTATACCTATAGATGACACAATAGTAAATACTTCGAAAACTTTAGACAGATCGGTAATTGAATCTTCAGCAGGAATTCTAAATTATTCTTTTATGACTGACAGCGATTTTTTGTTTACGCTTTCATCCTGCTTTCCTGATCTGACTCAGTAGGATTTTTACGGGCTGTGGTGGTACTACTATGCTAAATATTTTGTAAATCTATAGAATGCGTTCAGGCGTGTGCAAAAATATTACTGATTGAAATAATATTTTTCTAAAAAATCATGTTATACGACTCTCCAAGGTAATCTCGATCGTTTGCAAAATTTGCAAGAGTAGATAGAAATGAGAATTGCTTAAAACGAATCATTGGTCCGCTTTGCAAACTTTTTGCGAAATTAAAAAAAAACTATGTTTTGAAAGTACTGCAAAATATTAAAAAGTAGCAGACTATGATTGAAACCCTCAAAATATTTGAGAAAATGCGATAAAGTTTGATTATTGTCGGGAGATACCAAAATTCTGCTATAAACTAGTGTACGAACCATCGCTTCAGCTTATAATTTCCAGTGTACTGCCCAGTGGACTGTAATGAAAATTACAAAGCAAAAAAAATGAAGGATTTAATTCACTGTCAACACTTTGGTGACAAAGTTTTACTTCCTCCTTCGCGAAAAACATAAATCTTTGTCAAAGGAAGGATTATATTTTTTATGAAGGTACAGTTTACTTAGATTATATTGTAAAAATAACCCTTTGCTTTTAACCTATCTATGACAGGAGTAGCATTGTAAATATACCTTTTGTATTTTTCATGTCAATGTTTATGCAGTGAAATGTGTGATTATGTTTCAACGCAGATTAAGTATCAAAAAAAGCGACAATGGAAACGTGTGAGCAGGCTACTGTTGTTATTTTTCTTTCTGTGCCTTTGGATCAGCTTTGAGTGCAGCTGGATATTAAATAGATGACCTTCTAACTGCTTGGCCAAGCGGATCCGATTTCAGCGAAGATATACAGAATGGTCTAAACAAACATCTATTTCTTCTGTTTTGAGTCTGTAGGTTGGAACTTTTGAAAACTTGCTTGCAACTGAAAAGGGTGCAAGCAGGCGAGGGAGAGCAAAAAAAGACTGAAGACTTTTTTTTACGGACGATTTCCCTCAAAAACCGAATCATAGTTTTGATCACCTGGTTAATCCCTTTTACAAAACTCCCTGTTGCCTGTGTCCACCCGGTAGCACCTGGTTTGAGTTTGCACAATTGTTTTTCATGGCATTGATAGCGGCTGCAGTTTTCTGTAACGCGATTTCGTTAAAAATTGCTGAAAATCACTGCTAAAGAATTTCCTGATTTGGAGAAAACACTGCTTTTGTCAAGTTAATTGATTAAAGATTAGTGAAATAGCCTTCAGGATTTAATTTAATTTTTTGGAAAATCATTTTTCTGGCATGATTACGTTTTGCGATAAAAGCATCGTCATAACAAAAACATTTTCAAAAGTAAATCAACACTTTTCACTCTGCACTGGGTTTAGTAGTAGCAGTTGGTGGCAGCGTGGTATTAAGCTCTTTTGTAATGGGAAATAGCATAGATAGAACGCCGTTTCTCCTTACTACAGACAGTTTCATAAGGACATTTAAATTTGTTGAATTTCCATAAAAAATGTCGTCAGTTGTTTATACAAAATGTAGGTTGAGCAAAACATTTAAATTTATACAGTTTCGCTAGTAGCGACTGCGTAGTAAGCTGAACCACTTTTATTGTAGCTTCATAAAATGAGAATTTTTTTAACGCTTCAATGTAGTAGTGACCTTGCACTGCAAATCAGCAGTCCGCTCAAGCTCATTCAGTTTGTGACCGAGGAGACTGACTACACAGCTAGGATTCAAAACAAGACATTTGAGACACTGATTCTCGCCCGATACCAAACTTTTTGTGGGTGAAAAGCAGTGGCGAAAAAAAAGAATTTTATTGGGTGCTTGCAGCGCTCTTTATCGAGTTGTATACCTCTTTAACTTTTTTGTAACCAACTTCTTGAAACCGAATTTTGTTTCATTCTTCAAAAGGATTGAGCTCAATAGCAAACCTTTTCGGGGTCCAAAAAAGCTCGATTCCGCCCGAACATCTTGAGTCCCTCTGTTAGCGCTACTGTTCAAGATTCTTTGTTAGCCAATGAAAATATTTTACCCACGACAATGCGAGTAAATTTACGAGTGATGACGTTAAGTGTTAAAGTGCAAACGAATTTTGTACTGTTAATGTTAAATTTTGGCGTTTGATATAGGTAGCCTGAATTACTTTTACCTGATTGTAAGTTATTGATTATATTATGTTTTTATTTTACGAAAAGCCTGAATCGTTCTACTGCCTGCACTTTGGCAAATTATAAACTATACATAGGTGCTTCGTCATAACAAATGGATTTTATAACAAAGCCTCTGCTTTTCCTTGTTGTGCCTGCGAAATTATAAATACATGATAGTTTATTATATCCGATGCCTTGACAACATTTAAAAAGCCATGAATTAATATAGTATGCCAGGAACTATGCAATTTTCTTGGCTGGTTCTTACAATATATTTAGACTTCGTTTTGTCAGTCGCTTGATTGATATAACTGAGAACCAGGATTTACGTGCGGTATATTTTATATTTAATGCCTGAAGAAAGGTTTTGTCAAATGGCATTTAGTTTTACGGCCTTATTTTGACATTATAAACATTCATTGCAGACACAAATATAAGAGCCCACCCCATTTTTACGACCCAATTTTAAGACAAAAATAACACAATTTGGCTAATCTACGCAATTTTAAACTGCTTTATTCCAACTATTGTACATTACTGTTTAAAAGAGAAAATTTGAAACTTTACCCAATCCAAAGCTATGTAATGTGCTTGCCTGAAGACCAAAGTCTAATTGGGGAGAAGGGGTGTATCACCCGAACTATTGTATTGTTTACACAACTTAAAACAGGGATTTTCAGCCTTTTTGTTTGTGGCTCATTTTTGATCCGGAAAATATTTTGTGGCCCATTTCTAACATTTTCAATCTGAAGTAAAGCATTTTTTCAGAGATTGACTTTTTCGAAGTCTGAATTTTCGCACTTTCAAGCCAGATTGAAAGCGAAGACATTTTTTTTGAAGTCACTGTGTTTGCGCTTTTTGGGAGCCACTGTCCTAAATTGTGGAAATTGAAGCCGCGGCCACCCGAGAGTTTGCGCTGTAGCCCACGGGTTGAGAACCACCGACTTAAAACTTTGTTTCAGACAATTTCACTTTGCTGTAATAGCTTGCTTCATCATAGAGTGATTATTGAATAAGTCACCAAGAGATGAAAGCGTTTTGTGTACGTCTCAATTTTTGATTAAACAACATTGTTACACCAGTGCTTTTCAATTCTGAACTAAAAAAGCGAAGGCAGTAAAGGTTGTATTGTGATGGTTTCTCTGCAGAAAACGAACAATTTAACTCCTTTCACAAGTTGACAGAACACCACGTCAATCACTTTCAGAGAAGTATTGTTAGGTGCCTATCCAAGAGGTATATTAACCTATTTTGTACGGTGTGTGGGATAATTAGTCGCTGAGAACAATTACTATGCGATAAAGTATTATTTTTGCTGTAAATTCAATAGTTGTTACGCTTTATATGAAAGCAATTTCTTGTTGCTTGCTGTGGCGCTTGGCACGCGGCAGTTTTCCGACGGCACGACTTCTTTTAAGCGCCTCCATGAGCCTAGAACTTTTTCTTCGAAATAACGTCAAATAAAGGGCTACAAATTGTGCTATGTTATTTTGATTCTCAGTTTTTCTGCAAAAAACTTCTCTATTGATGGGTGCTTAAAATTAAGCTATAAAATATTGAAGCACTTTGTAGATACTAGAAATCGTCCTGTTCAAAATCAGATTTCAATCTCTAGCATATCGTTGCCTAGAGGTTTTTTGAAGCAACTTTTAGTAATGCGAAAACGAAAAGCAGAAAAAATGGCAATTGCGAAACAGTTCGAATAATTTTCCCCCAAAATTGCAAATTTAAGAATATCATAATTCCTCTTGAAACAAAATATTGAGCCTGTCTAGTGAGTCTGTAAAATGTTAATTTCAAGTTGTCTGCGACTGGTCTATAAATGCTCATTTGTGCTAACAAAGCAATAATTAGAGCAATGACATGCCCATTCGTACCAGCGTTTAATTAAACCACACTTGAACCACAAATTGTATTATTCACAGTAAGTTTAATGTCAATGCTTTAATTTCATTTTACACTGCAAATTATAGCTTTACATTGAACGGAAGCGGTATCTATGCAGCCAAAGTTTTTTGCAAGTAACCAAAAAGATAATGGCTTTGAGTCTATTAGCTTTTGCCATTTACATGATTTACGGCAGTGGTAAGCTAACTTTTTGTAGGCCAACCAATTTCACTCAACCGGTTGAAATATTGTGCCAAGTGCCGACTCTTCCCATTTTTTGGGGATCAATCTCAAGCTGGAGACCTTTTTTTTGGAAATCCACTTAAAGAGGATTTTAGAGTGAAGATTTTTTTAAAGATCAACCTCGAAATGGCGGAGTTTTGTACTGAAGACCATTTTTGTTTTGGATGATTAATTTGCGGAAACGGGCCACAAATATCATTCTTCCCCGGGCCGCACAATGTCGCCTCACAAGCCGCAGTTTGTGTATGGCATGAGCCGGTTACAAATCGGGATGTAAGGAGCTAGCTGGGACCCGGAATCAGTTGAGTTAAAGCAGGACTGTATAGCCTACCCATCTTAAAATTTAATACTAAACCAAGGCCGTGAAAGCTGTAGCAGAAGACGTAAAGAAAGATACTCCTTTCATTGAGCAACAAGCTCGGGACCAAAGATTCTCCTCTCCAGACCTGCTTCAGAGCAATTTTTGTCCTGACATTATCACCAGTAGAATTTTGTTGTCACGTTCAATAACTTTTAAGTGGCGTGGCAGCAATTGGCTAAGTCGTGAAAATAGAATGCTTTGCAGGGTAAAACCTAATTCCCATCACTTGGCTTGCTCTTCGCCAGTATTACCACTGGGCAGCATGTTTTTAATCACGCTCGAAGACCATGCGGATGAAAACAAGCCTTAGCGCTTCTAATATATGATTAAGCTAGCCGGCGTCGCCGGCGGGGTCCCCCATCAGTAACGTCTGGGTTACGTACATCGGTTCAGCCGCCTGCGCCGGCTTCACTCATTGTGCACTTGTGTGAATAGAAACAATGAAATTGTGTTTTTTCATGAGCATTCCTAATTGTTATACAAATAACGGTGATCATCTTGATCTCCTAATCGAGACTGGCAATGCTCACGAAGAAAGAATGCTGCCAAAAACTGCCATTATTAATTTTAAAAAGTGCGAGGAGGGGGAAATTGAAACGCAGTCAAAAATGATGTTGGCGGCCAAATGGTGGTTGCTTTCACAATTGCAGAAATAAACTGTTTAACAATAAGCCTATTTTGTGATTAGGTGTGGCTTCGTTCTTATTTATATTTGTAACATTAAGTTCTTTGACTGCGCTATTCCCCTTGTTTACTGCATAGAGGCAAAAGCGGCCATGTCTTCCCCAAACTCATTTACAATAATCTAGTTGGAGCTCATCATGCTAAGTTATTTTCAAAAAAATATTCTCAGTAAATCAGTTTCATAGATTGTTTGGTTTATGGTATTACTCTGACTTTTTCTTAAACTTGGGATTGTATTACATTGCTTGAAAGTCTAGATATAGACAACTTAACAGGAAGCATATCAGGGAAAAACAAACCTTGCTTTATAGCACATGCCAGCGTCGCTCGGCAGGACCCCCATCGATAACGCCGGGATTGAGAAAGTCGGTTGAGCCGGCTTTACCCATCTGGCATTTGAGTTAACAGTGACAAAAAGTTTATTTTTTCTGTGCATAAGATTTTCACGACTTGGTGCACTTTTTTTAGGATTTCTAATTTCAAACAGGATTTCTAACTTCAAGGTCCTGCTTATGCCTTTGGTCTATTTGCTTTGTATATTGCTTGTGTGAGCGCAAGGGGGCTTTGCGTTTTCCTTAATTTGGAAGGAGGAAACGATTTTTGACATTAAGCTATTTTCAAGCAAAACAGCAAAAATGTCTTTCATATTGTGCAATTTTACACAGTGACGTTGCTTTCTTTTGATTTCCCCTTAAACTTTCTCAAGTCTATGCTGGCCACGCAGTATGTTGCATGTTTTCTTTCTCTCTGTTTGGCGTGGCTAGGAGAGTTGAAAGAGTCCTTGCTTTTCCCAAATTCAGTAGCTTTGATCTTGGTAGCTCTATAAAGCTATTATAAAGCAAAATACCAAAAATATACTCCTTGTGGTACGATTTTACACAGTGACGTCGATTTATTTTAATTTTTCCTCATACTTTCTCAAGTTTCTGTTGGCTACGCATTATGTTGCAATTGTTGCATGTTTGTTTTTCCTTGCTTAGATCTGCTCAGAGGAGTTAAAAGAGTTCTTGCTTTACCCAAAATTCTTTAGATTTGATCCCGGTAGTTCTATAAAGGGATTATCAACCAAAATAGAAAAAATGTTTCCACTAAATATGGTGAGATTTTATCACGGCAGGTCATGCCATCACCTGTGCCGAGTCAAAACGTATCAATTAAGGCAGCTGCGCCGGCTTCACAGTACAAGCATTTGTGTGAGCAGCAATGAAAAGTCGTAGAAAATACAGCCCGTAGTTCCTGTACACGTAATGGTGATCATCTTGATCTATTATCAAGGCTGGTGGTATTCAAAAAGAAAGAATGGTGCCACAAACTTTCATTCGTTTTTTTTTAAAGTGTAAAGGGGAGGGGGTAAAACATATTCAATAATGATGGTAGCACCCAAATGGTTGTTTTTACAATTAAAGAAATGAGCTTTTAGTTTGCTTTAATTCGGCCATAGCATGAGGAGGAGCTTTGACTTTCCCCAAAGTCATATAACCTTTATCTTTATGTGGCATATTTATTCTCCATTCACAAGAAAGCGATGTATCGCTATGTTTGGACGGTAAGTCCCCACTCGCTTGGGAGTTGCTAATTCCGGGTCACCTGTCTTCCACATAAAGGTGGGGCGTCCCGTTAAGTACCTTGCCCAAGGACACAACAAGCGAACTTGCTGACTTGTTCTTCACAACCTCCCATAAATGCCGAGCACCAAGCAGGGAAGCTATAGATACCTTATTTAAAAGTCTTTCGGTATGACTTGACAAGGGGAATGAACCCTAGGTCTACCGACTTCGAAGCAGACGCTCTAACCACAACGCCATCGCCTCAACCTATACCAATAGGTGGCTATTAAGCTATTTTCAAGCAAAAACAGTGCCTTTAAATCCAATTTTTTGAATTGATGCTACTGTTATTTTGTCTTGATTTTATCTTAAACTCGGGATAATATGAAATTTAACTTCGCCCCAATCCATACCGCGCTACTGTTAAATGGAAATTAGTGTTTTGTACCAATACAAAGAGCCTACCAATCACAAATATCAGTGATGGGCTTTACTGTTTATGTTTGCTACCAAAATGATGGTAAACAATTTTGCTGCATGCTGCTGTGCTCACTCTACAGTGGCAAGCATTGTGATGTCATATAAAACTACATGTATGACGGAACACTGCTTTGTAAAAAGATTTAAGACAAAACAAAAAAGCATGCTTAAAAAATACTTAAATAAATAATCACTTGTTGCACCTTGATACAGTGTAAGATGTTATAGAATTACTTTTAGCAAAAATTGACGTTTCTTTAAACTCAATTAATTAAAAAAACATGGGCGCGTGTGCATAGCCACTACATGTCTCCCAAGTTTATTGCGTGCCGGCAACATCCTATTTGCCCTGTTTTCACCATAGGCATTCTTAAACTAAACAGACTTGTATCCGTTAAATTCAGCAAATGCTTAAAAACATATCAAAGTTGTGTGAGGTCACCAAGATATTTGATATATATTTGGACCGCTACTGGCCACTTTTTTGTTACTGTAGGCGAATGTGTATGAGCTAACGCCTTAAACTTCGCGCATGTTGCTTGTTTCGTGCATAAACGAAGTCTTGCAAAAAGCAAACAATTCCGATATGAAACACTTATAGTTAAGTTATTCCAATAGCAGGGCTTCCATTAATAATGTGGAGGTTGAGAATGTCAAATCAGCTGGCTGCGTCGATTTCACCCAATAGGAAGAGTTATTGCTCCAACATTTAGATGATATGTAGCTCGACACTAAAATTGAATACTTTAAACTCGTAGGCTACATTTCATAAGCGTTTAGAGACTTCAGCTTTTGATGAATCTTTTTGAACACTTCGACAGATTATGCCAAAGAACCATGCTTGTGAGGAAAAGTAGTCAAAATGTCTAAAAGTTTCAAGTTGGTTAGGTCAGGTAGGATAATTGTTCAATTAAAAACAGAACATGATGTTTGGCAACCAGTTTTTGATCAGCCATAGCAAAATGATCTTTTGCCTAAGTAATTAGAATCACATATTGCTGCAAAGTAAATTTCTTAAACTTTCAAAAACAGTACCTTATTATAATTTATATGTATTAAACTTACCTGTTTACACTCAGCTTATCACTTTTTGGGAGAGGTAAAAGCTAAACTACCGGTAATAAAGTTCTGTTTGTTTAGTATAAATGGTAATACTAAAAATACATATTATATACTCTCGGAATTGCTCTGAAACACCCTTTATTTTGCTGTTAAAAGTTTGAAAATCGGTTGAGAGATGAGGTCACCAATCAATTTTTGATTAAAGTGATTTTGTAAAAGTGTTGCAATTTTTGAAAAAATGATGACATGATGATCTCTAGCAGCGAAAGACTGTGTGAATTTTACCAGACGGCATTTTGAATCATAGAGCAAGTTGTGAGCGTGCGAGAAAAAAAGAGAAGCATGCTTAGAAGGCCAACAAAGCTCAAATAAAGAATTGCTCGTTTCATTGTCAAATGAGGTTTAATTGTAGTAAAGTTGTTTTTATCGAAATCACCTTATTAAAATCTCCTGAAAATACGTTTAATCGCGTTTCTGCTAACAAATAGTGCAATCAAGCGTTGATTGTGACGTCATCTCAGACTCCAAAGCAATGAGGTTTTTTGTAAGTTGGTAAGTCAGCGGCATGCTTTCGTTTGAGCTCAAAATAGCTGCCCTCTGTAAGGAAATGAAAATTTAAAAAATGTTTTGATTATGACGTCATAATAACGTCACCAACCATATTGTGACACTTAAACCGAAGTGGCAAGTTTGATTAATTGTGGCAAGTTTGATGTTTTGTACGTTCAGTAGTTTCGGAGGAGTTAAAGTGAACGTAAGTATATACGGACGTACTCATGTACAGACAGAATCGCGCTTTATATATGGATAAGTGTTTCTGTTCAAGAAATATGGGATAGGTTCCACCCACTGGGGGGATAGGTTCCATTCACTGCACCTAGATTTGCAAAGCCATTAGTATATTCGAGTTTTACCCCTTGTTTGCACCTGATTACTTTTTTTAAAGGGTTAATCCTAAAAAGCTGAAAGCAGTTCATTAATAGTAAATACCATAAAAGCCTCTGTGAATACATGTTGTTACTTTTTTGTTCCAAAGTGTCAGGACGTTGATCTGTTTTTTCCCACGTCAGATTAACGTTAATCAATACCATATTTTTGCTTTAGTTTATATCAACTGGAATTTGGTGGTTACTTACATAGGGTGCTTTGCGGCAGTCAGTAGAAGTCACTATGGGAGAAAGAAAACTTTTTTCCGTTGTCACTCATAGAACACTCCTTTGGTGTGGGTCGTGAACTCATTTACTCTTCCGGCATTGAGTTTTATATATCCTAAAATGATCTGTTGCCATGAATTTACAAAGTGCGTTTCTCCTATGGTCAAGAGAAAATTTATGATTGGCTACCGCTTTGATGACGTCACAACAGCCACACAATGATATCATTCGGTTAACTTTTTCAAGAGATTCATTTACGACAAAAAACTTGTGAAACGTGCTTGACTGCATACATTGCTTAGGCAAACGTGAAAAAACATAAATTCCAATATAATTTAATCCTGATGTTTACAGCACCGCTGGCAGGCTCAAAAAAGATTGATAAAATAATTTGATTACTTTTGTAAATTTTTACTAGTGACAAAGTTCCACATAATTTAGTATTGATACTCACCAGCAAAATATTATTCGCTAAGAGTTCTTTGCTATTCCATTTGCTTTTGTTTTTCTTTATAAGGTTGTTTACTTGTTTTGTTACGCAATTGCTGAAGTAGTAGCAACTGTATTTTTGTTACCAAAACTTACTGAAACACACTAATTTTTCTGCATATCAGCAATGACATACTGAACGGAAACACTGAAAAGTTAATACGGAAAAGTAAAAAAAAGAAACAAAACCATGCAATCGAGTAAAATCAGATCATTGATTTCAGTTAAACTATTTCAGTATATTTAATAACTACGCCTCAAGATTGACTTTTCGATTTCAATAAATTTGCGTATTTCTCTGATTTCCGTGATATAACAACTAGTTGGTGTTGCTTTCTATTTCGGTGAATATTTCCATAACTCCTTATTTTGGTATTGCCCTCACCTGGAGCCTACTATGACAGTGTCTTGATCGGTGGCCGAAGAACATTTGTCGACAGAGTCACAACTTGTTGTCTTGTTTATCTATGAGGAGAACACCCCTAAAACGAAAAAAATTCAATTTGACGACCTTTTTCTCATTTGGAGGACGTTCCTAAAATTGTGAGAACATCATCAACAACTGATAAAATGTCTGTAACGGAACCATAGGTCTCTGTTTAGTTTAATAAGTCAAATGTCATATATGTCGAACAAAACAAGCTAGCATCAAGGTTTACAAGAATTCAGATACTGATATCAATGAAAGTGATATTGCATGGTAACAAATAATGTTAAGTGATATTGTACGGCAGTTTGAACGATATCGTAAGCATCAGTTTAATGCATTGCCCAGCATCTGAAAGACGACAGCACAAGCAGCTGCAAGAAAGCCATTACCTGCAGATATAACAGATTATCTGGTAAGTGTAAGCTAATTGTAACTGACAATTAATTGGCATTGTGTTGCTACTAGTGGTGATGTTTTGTTTAGAAAAGCCTTTGCAGTGCCAGTATTCAGAACAAAAACTAACAAGTCGGTAAATTCGTCGCAGTTTTGTTGTTGTAGACCTGCGTGAGTTCTTGATTAAGAATCAACGATTACTAGGTATCATTACGATTTTAAAAAGTATGCGAAAATTTTTCATATGCAAAGTTGCTGAATTAGACGGCACCACGCATGAGTGCGTGAAAGTTTACTCGAACTGTTTTGAAAACTTACAGCTACGTTAGCCAGGTCAATTTACTTGTTTTCAGGCCCTATGTTAGAGGAGTCGTCCATGCATAAGCTGTTATTAAATCGATTGTAATTAGTGAAATTGAGCTACCTCCAGGAATCTATTTTCAGGAAGACGGGGAGACATGTACCCATCAAACTTTTAAACAATTTGTATTCATTTTACTTGGTTGTTTGTATTCGTATTCCGTAACTGGCAGTGATTGGATATGACATAGAGTTTGTTCCCTGCAAAGTTTTTTAGCAGTCTAGATCCCTAACTACTTTGGTTAAATTTTTCTCAAAGCAGTCTTTCATCCTAGACTATATGTAAGTTGTAGCCAAGACAGTTGAATCCCTACATACAAGCAACATCAATGAACACTTTTAATTAGATTAGCCAGATTTCAACAAAGATAGTTTTGCTTAACTTGTAATTTGATTCAGTTCTATTTGACCCCAATTTTGCTGTTGAAAGTATCATTTTGCATTCATGATTTTGGTACTAGTTACTTCTGTTAAGTTTGAGGCATGTAGACCTTTTGAAGTTTGCTCCCTAGTTGGTTGTTGGTGCTTTTATTGCGCGATAACGTCAACAAAATTCAGTTGTAATGATAAGCGGGCTTTCGTTTTTGAACTGCAATGGGAGTAACGGTTATTGCATAACATACAGCACTTATTTTTGCGAAAAAATGTGCTAGAGCTTAAATTAAAGTTGTGAATTAATGACTTGAGTGCAGCATCGTGCATGACTTACGACATGCAAGTGTGATCTGATTGCCACCATTGCGTTATAATGGCTGATAGCATAAACCAACCATTGTAGCGATTATTTTCGAAAAGAAAACAAAAATCATTGTGTTTGCCCTGAGAAACATCCAGCAGATTGGAAGGGAACAAAACAAGACGAAGGCGATAACTACAGGGTTAAAGATGAAAGCTTGAAACGATTTTGGCAACTAAAGAAACATGCAGATAAGGTGATATCTACCAATAAATGACCACGTTTTGACTTTGGTAATAGCAAAAGGAAGGCCTTGGGCTAGAGATAAAAAAAAACAAAATTGTTTCCTAACAACTTTTTGATGATTTGATCGCTTCCCAAATCGTCATGAAATGATTGTTATCATATGTGAGCTTTTATAGTGCTCTTACATTTGAAAAACGATGCTTAAATAAGCATTAAGAATAGAACAGTGCTTTTTAACTCGGAACAAATGGTTTTTGTGTCAAGCTGTGGCAAAAATTAAGTAACCAATTGGTCATGTTTTAATTTTTGCGTAGACTTGAACTGAAGCTAAAGTAACTGTTCATTAGGGTTGAGCTAAAATTTTGTGACTGGATAATGGTTATCTATTATTACGTTATTTGTTTATAAATGTATGACATGTTACCTGAGAATTGATCAGGTAGCAATGTGCAGATGGGTAACTTGTTCACAAATTTGACTGCTAAACACGTGAAATAAAAAAACCAGCACTGTAAAAGTAGCTGGCCATCAGGAGATAAATTAGGCAATTTTAGAGACTACACGAAAACTGTGCCTTTTTCTTTTTTTTGATGTTATGTTTGGAGCCGTGCAGCTGCCGTAAAAATTGCATAATCAGTTTTTAAGTCCAAACTGCAGAAAGACGTACCTTGGTAATTAAGCGTGCTTGTGTTGTCATAATACCCATTCTCCACCTGTATTGATTCGCTGACTTGCGTTGCGTCAGGTCGTTCAGTTGGCCTAATTGCCCATGACGTAAATAAAGCTTCAATGGCACGGCGTGGACCGCTATCTTGGTTAATCACTTCCGATGTGCGTGCTGAGCCTGGGAACAAAGTGATGCCAGGAATGATGATTTGGTGGGATTGCATCAACTTGCTTTTAATTAGAACAGCTACGTAAAGAGAATTTTCTGTCGGAAAATATGATGTTGTATACGCTCAGAAATTGCAATTCGTCATATCCATATTTTTGGAATTTATTGCCTGTGAAAGCATTGCCTTTTTCCAGGTGTTAAATTGGCTTCCAATTGCAATCGACAGCTTTTGTTTTCTATTTATATCCCATTCTGTGTGATGCCAGATTTTGTAATATGTCAATACAGGCCTAAATTAAGAACTGAAGATTTAAAATGTTGATTTCACGTTTTTGACGTATTTTCGCATGACATCAAAGTCTTTTTTGACATTTTTAATGCAATTGATGCATTTTTCACATGTCTTCAAAGCCTGGTAAACTTTTGCGTAATTGCATTGTACAAATCTAGGTTTCTTAAAGTGGTGATCTAAAACTGCTGCTGTTTTCCTGAACTACTAAATGCGAACTACGGTGGTCACTCGTGATTGCCACGTGATTTGATTGTTTCGTATTTTTAGCTTCGAGGTAATTCTTACGTTCGTTTATGAAACTTGCAAGTATGCATGAGCTTAAGGAACTGGTACTCTATGGCTCAGCAAAACTTTTATGAAGATGCACGTAATACGAAAAAGTGTCAATAGCAAAATATTTGTAGACACTGTTAAATTATACCAATCTTTGGTCAAGTAAAATGGTGCACAAATATTACAGTACTTCTATTTTCCTGGCTTTTTGTGCGTACAAACTATTGTTTGCTCATCATTGTGAAGTAGTTTAATTGTTTCGTATTTTTAGTTTTATGGAAATTCTTAATTTGCAGGCGCACGTTGGCTCATGAAAATTTTGTAACCTGCGCCTTTAGAAAAAAGTGGATTCCTGAACAATATTCCATCTTCTTTCGAAAGTTAACATGCAAAAGTTGATTACTGTAGACAAAATAATATCTTGCAGATGTCTGCTAATAAACAAGAACCCAAAACAAGAACCGAATCCAAATCCAGAAAGCATCACAACAATAAAACTAGAATCATCAATTTTCAATCAAAAGTTGGAAATCATGAAACTTCCTGTTCAACGGTTTTTAGTGTCGGATCTACGCTGAGGCCAAGCTCAGCGACTGAACCAAAAGAAAACAAACAGTGAGTGAAGCCGAGCTTGGATTGAGTGTGGACTAGGCTTTAGAGTCAAGACATTTTAATCATGGCCGGGTTGCTTCGGCTTCATTTCACCTCAACATTATTCTTATTGTTGAACGCCAAACAGGAGATCTGTAAATATATTTTTTTTGTCTTTCGTATGACTCTGCGAGGAATTGAACCCTGGTCTATTGGCTACACAGCGGACGCCAAATGCCTCAATAGCGATGGTGCGCCCATTTTGCATTTTTGCTTGAGAAATAATAAAAGTATTCAAAAGGGATAAGCAACTTTTACTGTTCAAACATATTGAAATTTAATATTTCAAATGGAAATCACAACTATTTAGGTTTCTTGAGAACGCTTTTTCCTTAAACCAACTGAATTGCGTTTTTCACAAAAAAATTCTTAAAATTCTTCTCGCTCAATACCTCGGAGAAATTACGGATTTGCTCTGCAAATGTCGTGAGCTTTTTTTGTGGCAGCACTGCGACCAAAGATTGGCCTGCGAACGAAACTTTTTGACCCACTTTTAGAGTTTGTAATTAGTTAGTCTAATTTAAGTTGCTGAGCTGCACGATGTCGTAAGCCTGCGGTTACTAATTATTTGTCGTCGTATTTTGCCGGAAACCACGAAACGCTTTCATCTTTGGCACCTGTTACCATTCCTTACAACCAATTGCTCTGATGTGGTCAAAACAATTGGTATCAATCGTCAGCAGTTTTTGCTGTTAGTTACCGTTTTGTGGTACGGCAAGGCCGTTGCTCTCCTTAAGTATGTATGTAGTTATCGTAGTAGCAACTTTTCCAGTAATTTGGTCGGTGAAAAATTTTCTCTTTACGTATATTGGCATTACTGTGTCTTACAATTGAACTCCGCGAAAGTCCAAGTTTCTTTTAAATCGTCCAATGTTGGTCTTTCCTCGTGATCCTCCATATGCAAACATATGTTTCTTACTGCTTTTACATCTGCGAACGTCGGGCTAATTGGCTGATGGCCAGCTAGAGGATAACGTAAGGGGGGAGGGCATGTTTACCCCTCGCGAGGAGTTTTTAAATAGTAATTTAAGACGAGTGGCATACCATAAACATAAACACTAACTTTAATTATTTTTATTACAATGCTGAATATTTTGTCCACGGGGCAACGGTTCACTTGTAGACTTACCATTAAATAAATCATCTTACGTGCTACTTGCGAAAGCAATTTCGACATTTCTATCACGCACACTTGTAACTTTAGTAGCTCATTAACAACTTACAATCTTGAAGATATCATTTTACCTTGTTTTGGATACAAAGCCTGATCTTAAACAAACGTGAAAAACAATTAGTAGTCATCCAGCCTACGGCACGCCCAGTATAATGGCTCATTACCTCCACTTAATAGATCAAAAAGGTACAAAAGCCGGTTTTCTTCAGCGACAACTTGTCGACGGGCGTGTAGCCAGAAATAAATTATTTTGGGGAGGAGGGATTTTATTTGAATTTTTGTTTGCCATAATGATGTCATTATGCAACAGTGCAATGCTAATTCAAAATTATATATAGAAGGAAGAGAGCTCCTCTCGTAATTCTCCCTTGGATACGCCATTGGTGATTGTGCGTTACAGCGAGCTTATAATTGCAATGCTTGTTTTTTATTCCAGCGTGATTTTAATACCCATCACGAATGCACTGCGTTGTTGTTCGGCAATTTTTTTTTATATCCCTTGTTTCTATCTGTCGGGTTGGAAATAACGCTATTGCCAGCTGCGCTGGCTTCATCTAAGTAGCATTTCTGAGTGTAACAACAAAAAGTTGGTATAAATGGTAACATCGCCTCTCTGCCCCTAAATCCGATCTTTAAACTTTAAACTGAGACTGTTCTCACTCATAACCTCTTTATCATTTCACAAATTTCATCCGTACCTTTCCGATAAGTAAGTATAGGAGCACAAAGTCAAAGATGGCTGTAGGCGCCATAATAAATTTTGTTTTACGATTACAGAAATAAGGTATTTGGTGGTACGCTTATTTCGCGACTTGGTGCCATTCTCTTAGTTATATTTGTGATGTCGTGTTTATTGGATGCACCTATGGCCTAGAATAAAAAGGTCCTCGTTCTTGCCGTGAGTTAACAAAACCTTGGTTCTGTCAGTGGGAGCTACTGTCACGCTTCACAAGCAAAACTGCATCACGCTCTAGGTTTACTACAACCCCTGCTGTTATTGAACTTACCGCCTCTTAATTACTAGACCAGAGCCTTGTTGCAGCTGTAGGACTATATCGTTGATGGCAGAAGGAAAAGTTTCTCGGCAAGAAGAGGCAGCTTGACGAGTTCCGTGCATGTGAGCACTACGACCCTTTCTGATTTTGATGATTGTTTAAACTTTTAAATAATATTTGTCATTGCTTTGCTTTTTCTGGTTGCAAATATTAGAAATTTTGTTAAAAAATAACCTTTGTTTCAAAAAGTGTAGTTTGAGAGATCAGAATTCTTTGCCTCCATTAATTGTATTTTTTCTGAGGGCTATAGATTACCCGCGATGCATCACAAAAAATTGCGATATTTACGTAAACATGAAAACTTGCAGGTCATAGAACTCATCTTATCCAGCCAACTATGCTTTAAGATTATAATTTATGAAAATCAACTTGATTTTATCGCATTTTAAACGCAGATAATTAAAGCATTTTTAAATGGCTATAATTAACATGTTTTGAAACATGCTTACAAACCTATGCCACAAAGTTGTATTGCGTTTTACACTGCACAGTATCGATTGTCTTGTTGGCGTTAGCATACTCTATGCTGATGCAACCTCAGTTTTCATTTGCACAGCCAGCAAGTACATGTTGGAAAACTGGCGGATCTAGGTTGCAACATGGGTAAATTTTGCAAAAAATGAAGTGATCATTCCTTTTTGAATGGGTCTCTAAAAAGATACTTGGAAAAATTTACAAAATTTTTTTGCCTAAACGTTGAACAAAAAAATGGGGCTCCGCTACTCTGGATCCCACCACCATGTAAAAAATGTAATCTTTATCTTGTTTAGTTCAAAATTCAGCGTATATCTCTTCTTTTCCGCCTCTGTAAAAGGAAGTGATGTAATCCGAGGCACTGCGCAATTGGAGTGGGCGAGACGCGAAAACTTGACTTTTGTAAAAAGTGTTTTCGTCTCATAGGCCTGTGCTGTATGTTGCAAAAGACAATGTTCTACTGTCTTATTACCATCCAGGCTACCATGCTCTTACCTTACCATCCAAACTACCATTCTATTACCATTCAGTTCTATCAATGCTCTTCCAAGAGACAACATCTAACGCAATGTTCAACCATTGATAAACCCAAAGCTTTATGATCGCAATTTCACCCTTGGATAAAAGTGCCATGCACTTTTCTTTGGTTAGGTTAGGAGCTTTGCTTATAGCGATGATCAAAGGTTTCCAGTTTGCTCCATCTAGAAGAATAAATGTTCCTAACGGCTAAGCACTGAAATACAGTATCATCCCAAGGCAAATTTGGTAAAAACCTTCGCGTGGTTTATTGCTTCTAGGTCTGCCCAGGGCTACATCACCTATACTTGCTCTTTTTTTTATAAAAGGGATTGTAATGATATTATGTAATGGTACGCCGTGTACATACAAATAAATTGATTAATGTTTTCTTAATCGTCCGCAGTTTTCATGGTGTACAGATATCAGATTTTTAGGGAGAATCAATTGAGAACTATTTTGAAGTGTCAGGCACATTATACACATGGATTTTTGACCACTACTTCTTTTAAGTTAATTGTGAAATATGATAAAAAGTATCAGACGTGGTGGTATTAAAAGAGTAAAATTTTAAGGTCCAGTAATTTAGAAAGTTAGCGGCTGTTTGTTCAACGTACAGGCGAGGAGCTACCTTCATCAAGGGCCTTTAGTAAAAAGATCAACTGAGCTAGTGTTGCGATCATGTCGTCCACCTGTTTACCAAAAGCGACTGGTGTTTGAATTGCCCACGTAATCTCCTATTTGTCTTATGTTTGGCTAGTTGAAATAATATCCCTGTTTTTTCTTTACGTTTGAAGAATTGCGGTAATTAATTTTGCAAATAATTGAATGAATTTGCATCTTGTTTTTTTTTGTAGAAATCTATGTGTATTTTTTCCTAAATTTTGGGTTTCTACTATAGGAACTTGTCTTTCTCACGGAATTCAGGGTGTCTCGAGTGAATTATGTCATAGATTGTATGTAAGGAGGATTGGATTGCTTTTCAATTGATTTGCTATTGCTTATTTTACTAAATTACTGGCATAGAAATCTGAAATTAGCTTTTTTTCTTTTTTCATTTTTCTTTGCGCATATTTAAAACGTTGTAATTCGGTGTTACGGCAGACAGTTGAGCGCATCGCGTTTGAGTAGAGAAGAGCGCGTTGGATATGTGAAGATTGTAAGCTATGTTAATACGATGTGAAACCGCACCGTTGATGACCTTTAACCTAGAACTAGAAGGACTTACTTCAACTAAGTAAATATACCAGATAAAACCGATTTCTACTACCTTTGATCTTACTGAGTAAAGTGCACGATAGCAGAAAATTAAACATTTTTAAAGCTATTTGCATTGCAAAAGGGCAATTAGTAGCTGTCTCAAAGCGGTTTGAGTTACCAATCAATGCATTTTCAACTAAAGAAGCAGACAAATAGTTATACTGTGCTACTGTTTTGTAAAATTAAATCATGTTCATTTTCAGACTTTGTAAGGTTTTCGAAGCAGTTACTGTATGCAATCAACAATTCAAGGAAGTGTTTTTAGTGCTGAAAAAACTTTTTATTGGAATATTTACTGAAGATTTTAACACGCATTTAAAGGTACTGGACCTGTACATACGTACTGCGAGGCTTATAGAAGTACATTGCCATAGAAAAGAGTCAAGCGACATTGTCGAGATGTCCCCAGGCTGCTGTATCACGACCCAACCTGCGTTTGCAAGCGGCCGCTGTACAATTTCGACGTTCGATGGATCAAAGTCAAATCGTCGGTCACGTAAAAGCGCGCTGTCAACAAATGACTGCGAATTCGCGTCAAAATCGAGAAGCCAGCTGCATAATACATTTGCTACCATTCCTAAAACAAATAGCTTGAACTGTTGTCGTAATTACTATAGCAAAGGATCAGTTTTAAGCTCTTCAATCCGACGTTTTCAATCATCGCCTTCGTCTCACGTGAAAAAATCAATAGAATCACCGTTATTAAAGCGGAAAGACGTGGCATTATATTTAATACTATTTTTATTACATGCTACGACCGTACAAGCCATATCGTCCGCAAGTGTTCCTTTGACAAGGACAGACGGTGAATATATGTTAACCTTTGTATTTGGAGTATTTTTACTTCACTAAATCTTTCGAAATATTCAAGTTTTGTTTGTATTTTTAGTTCTGTTTATGTGTTCTAAACAAGTGCTACCCAGCCTTTACCGGTTTACGGCTCACTTTTAGTGACCTGGATTTGCTGACGGGCCACTACGCGCCCTTTTTCAATTTCAAGACCTTGTTTTCGATTATTTTGTCTGTGTTGGTTTCGGTAGACCTCTTTTTTGTGATCAACTTTATGAAATCAATTTAAAAATGCTTCGCGGCTCCCTTGAAAGAACTTCAAGGACTACCAGAGGGTTATCCCACCGGTTGGTAAGCGCTGTTCTAAACTGTTGTGACAACTTTATAGAGTGACGACAATTTGATTGATGTTAATATTTGACTGTTTCGTGGCGTTCATATGCTTGGTGGGTACTGCATTTTAGCTCTTTTGGCAAAGCAAGCAGCAAGCTTCAACAGAAGTTTGTTAAACGTAGTTAAGGTAACAAGCATCAGAGGGCACCAACGCTTTTCGTCCCTCACAGCTACTTTAAAACCATCTTATCACAAATAGTTTGATTTAAAGGTTTGTAAATGGCTGTACTACAAGACCACAATTTGTCACATTGATTGCATTTAATAAACTTCTGTTCTTCTTTACTGTTTGTTTGGTTGAAAGTCGGAAGAAAAGTTTTCCCCGTTTGGAAATCTGCCCATTTGACAAAACAGCTTTCTTCAAAGCTACATTGAAGTTCTGTATTACCGACATGTTATATTTGGTTTCACAGTTATAAAGTGTGGAATTTTTTAATCTTCTGTATTTGTTTGTAAATACAGAAGAACTTGTGTTTATGAATGCATAAAATGAACGTGCAAATATTTTTAATAAGTGCAGTCATTGGTGATCATTCCATATGCTTGCGCTGCGTTGTGAAAGTGCAGCTGAAGTCAATACAATCAAATTTGCTGGGAGTGAAGAGCCATGAACTTCAAAAGTTAAATTATTTTCTAGTTACTGTGGACGAAAACTTCAGTGTTTTTGATGGAAAAGGCCCAACTCAATTTGAAAAACGGAAGAAGTCTATTGAAAATGGTGTTGAAGACAGCCTTGATTTTCAAGACCTGATGCTTATACCGGACTGGGAAGGAACTAAAGACGTGTTACTACTCAGTGGACGGTAAGTCATATTTCAACATCTTCACGGGCCGTGAGGCAGCAACTTCAGAGGCTGATTAATTTTTTGCTGTATTTGCAAACTTCATCTGTTTCAGTGCCAAGCTAGCGTTGTTTGCGAACAGCTTTTGCAGTAACAACTGGATAGTTTTGCTGTTACTCATACAAACTGAGCAATATCTCATCAAGCAAATATTAAATATTAACCACTTTTACTTAAAGCAACGTATCAAGTTGTTACCTGCTTGCACGTTCCTACAATTGCTCTTTTTAATTGTTCAGTTTGCTGCATATTCAGCCCAGCGTTTTGAGTTTTTTTAAAAAAACTAAGGGTAATAGTTAGCTAGTCTAGTAATTTAAATTTGACCATTTTACAGCTGACTTGCGTAAGATTATGATTTGTGCAAGGTTTTTGCTATATTTGCCAGGTCTATTTTCTCATATCTTGTTTTAAGTAGAAATTTTGTCTTCGTGACATCTGCGAAGTTTCACGTTGTAGCAAGGAGTTCTTATTGGTAGCATGGTAGTAGAAGTCGTGTTCGACGTTTTAACGACGTGAAGTGTTAGTTTTGACCTGGTATACTTTGCTATAGGTAGTTAATCATTAATAGGAAGATAGATTGTGAAATGCAGATCATGCCAATAAAAATTTTTGATTCTTTATTTATCTTTGGCATTTATTAGAACTTGACTTTTTGATACCTGTCTATTATAATAGCATAGTTATGAACAGGCATTTGATATTACTAAGAGCTTTTACATAACGTAATGCGTGGGTTCCTGAGTCGTCTGCATTTCGTCAACATCTACTTGGAAGCTGCACACGAAGTCCCAAGATAATTTAGCTGCTTATGATAATGAAAAGCGACTTTTTGCGCCAAAGGATGAAACTGACCTTCCGGAGTGACATTTTAGCTGACCTTTCAATGAAACAACACCTCAGGCTGCTTCGTTTTGATGCAACTTGTTCAAACATGGAAAAAGTCCCTTTACAAAATTTTTGAGATCAATTTATGCTTGCTTTTTTGGGAGTGCCATAAATTGCATGGTAGGGTAATAAGCAGTATTAGTCACATAAAGAAAGGAGCCCATTCATGTAGATGACCACCTCTGTCGTCAAATAGCTGTAGAATACCGTATTGGTTTGTCTTTTTTAATTCCGTCTTGTTTGCATTAGTCATTTACTGAAAGCGCCCAGTTTCGCATTCCACTGGCGTTGCTAACATTGCACATTTTAAGATTTATTTGTTATGTAGACTATTGTGTGCTGCTGGCTTTTGGTAACACTTTAATATGTATTCAATTCTGATTTTATGGATTGCAAAATTAAAGTGGGAGATCTCGCCCGTAAAGCTGTATTTGAAATCTGCAATACCTTTTTGAAATTTGTTACTCAGTGACATTGGTGGTTAGGTCAAGTAAAACTTAAGTTCAAAGTGCTTACTGAGTTTAAAACGCAAAAATGCTCACTTTTTAAATAACGTACTTTGATACAACTTTGACCAAATAACGTACTTTGACCAAAGAAAGCGTTAAAAAATGATACTAAATAAGATTTATAAATTAGAGCGTAATATATCTGTGGGAGAAATATAATTGCCTCAAGAAAAATAATATTTGGATATTCCTCTACCTCTTGTACTTTAACTTCCAAACTGTGAAAATAAGACTGAAAGGGGTCGCACTAGACAGCCTGTGATCTACAAATACGCTTTTGGGCGAATACACCTTGCAAAATTTTGTATTTTTAACATGATGGTGGGTGCACCGATTTCTTTTTATTTGTTTGTTTTTCAATTGGGCTTAAGAAGCATATGTTATACTTTTGATAATGCTGCTTTAACTTGCATTATCATTGTACAAATTGCATTTTGAAAGGATTGCCGTTCGTTAAATTAAACCCTATCGCCTGCTCTGATCTTTCGGTTAGTTGCAATAACCCTAATTGCTTTTCCAGTGTCATATGATGATGTGATGTAATGAAATGCTGTGGTTCGTTGATGGTTTTGCGTTTCTTTTTTTGACAGTTGTTATCTTTTGTGGGTTAAACAGCTATTGGAGAAGGAAATGTCATACTTTGATCTTATTCACTTTAGCAAGGGTCAGGAGTTCAGACCCGACTGTTTTTAGACAAATACAAGAGTAGCATTAGTAAAGTTGATGTTAAGCGCACTAATTACAAGTATTTTTATAATCCCTCTGTATTATCGGGATTTGGTGTGTTTTCAAGTCTTAAGCTGCATTTAACTATGACATTTTTAAAGTAAATAAACATTTTTTTATCGGTAAGCACTAAAGCATTGTTTTTTGAGCCTGAAACCATGTTTAGAGCCGATTTAAAGGCTTACCATAGCTTTCTTGCATCTTGTTAGTGTCTGTAATGCATGCTGGCAGCGCATGAATGCGTTTGTTTACGATTAGATGTCGTTTTGACTTAACTTACCGTAAAATATGACATTGGCTTGCGAGATGTCGCATAAAACTTTGCCCTTGGGTGGTCTAAGCCTGCATTTTTGTTTTCCGGTTCCATAAATAGATTTTTGTCTGTACTAATGTGTTCGCAGATCAACTTGCATTGACATTTGTCAAAAACAAAATAATATTTGACTATTTACAAAAATATATTATCGCGTTTTGTTAAAAAAAGATATAGTGCATATAAACCAAAAGTAGTAAGAAATATTCAAACATGATGAAATGGCTTTGGTGCGTTATGATCAGAACGACTAAAATTTTCAGTCTGAAGCATACAACCAAAATAGCAAAAAATTGTTGTTAAGATTGCGCTTTAAACATGGAAAAGTCTCCCTCGAAATCGCAATATTTCTTGCTATTTTTGGAGTGTATTTTATGCTGATTGAAAGAGCGTTTCAGTATGCCAGTTTTGGAGATTTATAACAACTGTATTTTCAAAAACGGTTTGTCGCTCACATGTGAATGCAATAGCAAAGTTATCATTTTGCCACTAGTTGTTTCAAATTCTCGAAGATTAGGTATCGCTGTTATTTTGATTGAAGCGAGTGGCCGTTGTTTGTAAACGATTTCTTTTATTTGTCATCAGCTTAGTTTCGCTTTTACCGTTACTTCACGGCGTCATTGATTAGAAAACTCCGGTAGGTTAATTGTTTTCCCAGTTAGCTAAAGGACTGTTTTTATCAAGTGTTAATCAAGGTGGTTCCTCCCATTGCCGAAAATAGACTTGAGGACGAGCTAATTGTTTTTATGTAGTTAGAGACTCGTGTGAAACGTAATGTGGCTCATATTTTTGGGTCTTTGCTGTCGAATCTCTGAGATATTAATAAAATATTTTAGCAGTTTGTGTTAATAGGCATTAATGCCTACTGTTAACATGATGTGAAAATGTTTCGAGTTTGAGCTGTAAAAATGCGTATTACACGACTGTTTTGCCATATTTTCCGCTGAAACTAGAACGTAATGTCGAACCACTGCAAGCCAAAGTGTATGGTTGACTATTGAATAGTAGTAACTCTTCTTCCATCTCTGTGCCGAACCTTGTATCAAGTTCAAGTACAAACCTTGTTGAAAGGCGTTTCCTGTTGCATATGACACTATTTGAGACTTTTTCGAACTTCTCGGTCGTTGGATACCTTTACAAAGCAAGAATGTGGCGCTGGATACCAGTCATTTCTCAGGATAGCGCTGTCGTGTTCTTAAGTAATTTTATCTCACCTTTACTACACATTTTGTTTCATCATCAAACGCACACACACTTCTGGCATCAGCAAAACAAAAAAGCACATTTATTTCCCACGGCCATGTGTGTCACCTGACATATGACGTTTCAATTCATTGATTGATGATGTTTTATAATTTTGTTTTTTTCCAACTGACGCCAGTTCAACCGCGTTTTTGAAAAATCGAAAAAGCTATGATGTTATTAATTTAAAAACTGTTGTGTCATAAACGAAACTAAAATCTTTGAGCATAACACAGAGGATAGCATGGCTCTGCTTAAATGTTGATTTTTGTTTGTCAAAGCCCTTTAAAAGTTGTTTATGAAGAGATCTCGATGGTTTATGCCACTGTCAAGCGGCTGGTCATCAAATTGGTAGCCTTTACTTTCACTGGCGGTAAAAGCTATCACTTTCAGCGTTCACGTAGTCATTTCCCATGACAATAAGAATAAAGACAGTTTCTACGCACTGCTGCTCTGTACTTTCTTTCTGTCTAGTAGTGGCGTCTTGGATACTATGACCAAGCTATCCTTGGGAATACGTCTGGTTTTTGACTGATTGCGTAAAACCTTTTTTCTTTTGATCACCATCATTTCATCGAACCATCAGTAACTTGTTAAGAAACTAATTGCTCTTCTTGTGGCAAACGTGACTTCGCAACCGTTTACGCCTGAATCTTGATCCCTTGAAAGCTGCAAACATTTGCTCACCGTAACTCTTATAAAACCGGGGCTTTTAATACAATATAATATCTCTGTAAGTGACTGCCGCAGCAACTAAAAAAGATAAGTTAAATTATTGAAAACTATAGAAGCCAAAGCTTGGATAGAACTCATGGAGCTCCATTGTGACGACGGCGTTGTGTAAAGTTATGTTTTAGAAATTGTAGCCAAGTTGTGAGTGCTGTAATCACGCTGTTTAAAGGAAGCTTAAAGTCAGATATCTAAAAGGATCACGTCGTTAGAGCGCCATGATTAAAGTTGAGATCATCACAGCTTTATTTTGACAAGCTCTTTCCGGATGTTTATAATAGATAGGCTTGGAATGGCATTTTGGGTTGTTGCTTCTGCTTGTTAGTTGTCGAACAAGCTGCCTTTTATCTTCGTCCATGTTTTGTTATCAACTGTGTTTAACTTTTGGCCCGCTGTGTTTGGTTTTTCTCAATCAAAACACATTAGAAACAAGCCGCACCCGTCACCGAAAGCATTCCTAATAGAACTTGACTGTGAGCACGTAGGCAATCCTAAAAGTTTTCATTCTCTCTTTAGGCGGGTTTTACTCGCGCTCTCTTCACGCGTAACCCGAAGTGTTTTGTTTGTTTTATATAGTTAAAAAGTTGGTGTTTTGCGAAAAAGGAGACCAATTGTTGTTTGTTTGTTTATTGTGTGCTTGTCCTCCAGCTTCGCAGGACAGCGACCCTGGCCTCAGACGATTGTATTAACCTGATTCAGGGTTCAAATTTCAACACATCGCTTGAGTACCTTGCTATTTCTTTTACTACTTCGCTCTCGGCTATTACTTTTTCTGTAATTATGTAAAAAAAATGACGCGATAGACTTTCGCACGAACGCTGTCTGCGACCAGCAATTTCTACAGTTTTAGCTTTGTAGCTTTGTAGCCGAGGATTTTCGGTAGCGTTGCCAGCAACTTGTTAAAACTAAGCGCGAACAGGTGGTTAGGCCCCGCACACCACTGAATTTTTGTTTGTTTCATACATCGGCAAGGACAAGGTCTGTGTACATATGCATACGTTAATCGCTTTTGTCGTCACGTGCTGTATAATTGTAATTAGCATGTGACTAGTTAACCTTTTCAAGGGCAATGCTAGTTACTTGTAATGCACTCCTGTTTACTGTATTTGATCAAAGCGAGCTGCTTTTAGTTGCAATGGATGATATGTTTGTGGTTTACGTTGATATAAAGCGTTGGCATTCTTTGCCCGTAATTAACCTATCTTATGTTCCCAAGGGAATCAACTAAATAGATTTCCTGCGCATAAAGAACAAAAAAATCTTTTTCAATTCTTAGTCGGTAGTTCGTATATTTATTTTCCTACATCACAGGTAGTACCTTACTTTGTGTTTGTGCAATAAAAAAAGAACACATACGTAGAAAGTTGTTGCCTGTAGTCGTAATCTGTATCTGCTTAAACACTTGCAGGCTGCTCAGTACAAAATATTTTCACAATTAATTAACCTCCATTTTGCCGTTTGCCGAACTCAATATTTGCCTCTTTCTGCCAGTTGTAATGTTACATCTGATAACGAGAGCTATTCATAGTTCGAATCATGTAAAATATGGTTCAGTTATTTTTGTAGATTTAAGTGTTATCCTGACATGTTGTAAATTAGCTAAATAACGAAATATTCCCACAACATTATGACCCGTGAAACTCATAATTGTGCGGTTGTACACGTTGACTTTCAAATCTTTCAATAATTTAATAACAAACGTGAGATTTAGCGTTGAACAAGCTTGTAAATTTGTAGAAAATGACCACTGATAAACAGGAAACATTTAATTAGCAATTTTGCCAGTGATCAAAAAGGCCATCTTCAATTATTAAACTTGATAATAATTATAATGATAAAATAATACCGGCGGCTGTTAATATTTTTTGTTAGAATTTGCCTCCAACCATTAGCAGCACCTGGCATTTGTCCTGGTGTACAGGTAAAATAGAAAAATTTTGCTCAAAAATGATTACCAACATCAATGTTGGTGATCATTTTTGAGCAAAATTTTTCTATTTTACCTTAGTGTGATGCTGGAGGCAGATCCCTCTTAGTAGATCTGCTTGAAAATGCTAATTAGCAACTAGCAACCTCTATATTCCTGGTGTACAGTAAATTCAGCTTGGTTGGCAGTTTCTTATTTTGCTTCTTCACTGTATTTGGTACCGTTGGATTTGGAATTTTGCAGACATATTTAATTTTTGATCTGTTTTGCCATTGGATAAAAAAAAAATATCAAGGTTTTACGAACTCCCCAACTTTACTAAACTATTTTTGTGATCTTCAGTGACTCATAATTAGATGGGAACGAAAAAGAGATTAAACGTTGCATTCACGAATCTTGCATGGTATAGATTTAACCTCCCCCATCTTGCATAAACACCTGTTAAAAACTTTTGCTTTTTTTCAGTAAAGTTGCTAAATTAACAGATCAGCAAAGCGATGATATTTTTTTTTATTGATTGATAGCTTTTTGCCCTTGACAGCTATATTATTTTAGCTTCGTTTTCTGTACAAGTTTTTTGAAAAGCCTCTAATTTTGTTCTTGCCCTTTTAGCGAAAAAATTGCATTTTGTTTTGGATATAGGGGAAATATTATTGGATTTGCGTTGTGCAATTTCTTTATTTGGCATCCGCTATGATAATTTTTAGTGCTTTGTGGAAAAGTTTTCAAGCGATTTTCATCTATTTTGAGGTGTTGGACTACTTCATATCACTTGCAAAATTACCTCTTGGAAACCATACGTAAAGCGCTTAACTTTAAGAGTTATTTCGACTGATGACAAGTTTGTTTGGTGAATCTTCGGCTCAAAGTTGCGGAAGTTTTAGAATGCTCTATTACTGAAAGGAACGACTTCAAAAGACAGTCAAGAGGTTTCTAAAAAAGTAGTAGTTGACTTAGCAGTGAATGTCAAGATTCCAATCTCTTTAGACTTTCATTAGGCGGTTAAGAGCTATTTCAGGTCTAATCGTCTTTAATCAAAACTTCAAGAGCACTTCATACTTTTCCGATTGCTTTTCTTGGAAAGTCGAGTGTGCTATAACCAGTCAAATGATAGAACAGCTTTTTTATTTCGCCATGTCAAAATTTATTTTTTAGCGACCATTATACTCACTTGTTGTTAGCAGAAGTTTCTTCAGTTCTTTATTGTTTTTGTGGTGGGTGGGGTGAATGTTTGCTAAATTTGATTGCGCTTTTTCTCTGTTTGTATTTGTTGATGCAGAGTTACTAGGATACTATCGTAAGTATTCAACCAGTAAGTGTAAGCGACCACACTATAGGTTGAACAACTTGAAAAACAATGTAGTGGCTTTTTCAATCGTCTTGTTGTAGTAACGGTAGCAAAACTTTCAAGCATTGCACATTTATTCAACCAAATCATATAACCGCTCTGGAGATTTCCCGCCATAACAAATTTACGATTCGTTGATGGATTTATCAGCAGCAGCATTATTGTTATTGAATGAAATCATTCGGTTTCTGAGCGCGTTTGTGTTCCTGCTTCTTTGGTTCACTTGGGTTTTCGTGCAATGGGACGGCAGGTGTTTGCTGCAACCCCCGTTGTTTAGCAACCGTGGGGTCAGTGCTTAATTGGAAAGACTTATGTTTTTTCTTTGTGCTGGCATAAGCTCGTAGAATAGTGGCTCTTAAACATTTTTCAACTTTTTACTCATTTGCTAATTCAACTTACCAGATTTACCCCAAAAAACTCAATTTTCAGCAAATTCTTTTCTTTTTGTCGGCAAATCTAGGAGACTAAAATAAATTGTGTCACAAATATAAAAAATTTCACCTCATTACAAATGCTGATAAGACAATTTTGAAGATTTACAGATACCGATTACATAAATATTGGACTGGTTTTTGTTGCAAATATGGTACGAAGAACAATCTCAATATACGAACGGTTTCTGCTTTGGTAGTGTCATCAGCGGAGCACGAAGTGTTCTGGCGTGTGCTGCTAACCTGCTGGCTATGTAGTTCTGGAAAAGCCGATTTATTTTTGATACGTAACTCCATGCAGTAACCTATTGTTGAAGCTTGTTGCCAGGTTCTATTTAGAGAACGTTCTTCTTTTCCAATATAGATTGCCAGTCGAAAAGTTTCGGAAATTTGCTTTTGCTGTCTTTTAGTTTTGTAATATTGATCTGTTTACATGTTGATTGTGGTATGTCAGAATTTGCTGTTCAAGTGAAAGTTTAACTTTGATAACAAACATCGGTACTTACGTATTATCGGGAGGACCTTTAAAAAAACGACTCAAAAATTTGCAGTGTACACTGCCCCGTACATTTACATACCGGGCTTACCCCTTCAGTGTACACTGCCTTTCTTTTAAAGCCCTGGCCAGCTGAGATTCGAACCCGACCTTTAAAAAAACGACTCAAAAATTAAGGTCCTCCCGATAATACGTAAGGACCCAAACATCTCTATAGCATTCTGTTAACCGTGGCAGATATTTCTACATTGTTTTGCTTGCATCAGACAACATATTCGGTAAGTTTTTAAGGTTTGTGATTCGGTAGCACACAAAGGAATGGTTATTTTATATCTTTTTGATTTCGTCTTTTTCTTTGATCTGTGCTCTTTGATCTGAGAAAACTCATGAAAAAAGTGGATTTGATCTTGCTTCATGCTTCAAGCTATTTTATTTTTAACATTTTATCGAAGCTCTGTTGTAACTCTTTTGCTTTCTTTTGGCGTTGTCTTAGTGATTCATCATTAAGGCTAAAGTAAAAATACGATGTGCCCTTATGGGTAACAATTTTACAGACCCATAGTGAAGTTGAAGTGCGATCTTTTTTAACTTTAATTGACCATGGCTTGCTAACAGAAGATTGTTAGTTACTTCTCAGTGGTTCGTGTGTTGTTATAAGTGTTTATTGATGATTGATCTGCTTGTTGTAATGCTAGTCTAAATAATTATTGTGATTTTGGGTTTAAAACATTGCTTGCTACGTAAGAAATGACGTCATTCGTCGAAATTCCATTACACTGCGTAATCCAATTAGAGCATGTGCGATTTATCTTCTAGCTCTTGGTACGACTCGTCAGATTTCGCTATTAATCAATTTCAATCAGCTCGGGCAGCGCTTCCGATTTTTGTTTTGCGAACTTTTTCACTCGCAGCTAGCGCGCGAATTTTTTTCGGAGTTAAACTCTTTAGGGACATGCTGTATGTCCAGACTTATCTCCGCCCAAACTACTAGCAATAATGGCTGTTGCCACAGGCGCATTTTTTATCCTTGGCTGGTTTATAAGAGTGGAACCATTTTTTCCGACATGCTTTTGAGGTTGGAATTGTTGGCGAGAACCATACCGCACAACGAACTTAAAATTATAACACTCCCCAAAAAGTTAAAATTTGTATCCTTGGATTTCACGTAAAACAAATGTCTGAAATTGCTTTTTAAAATCTTACCAATAGAGTGGCTGAGATATTTTTGTTGGAGTTTTTTATCATTATTTCTTGTAAAAGACATACCATTAATTTTAATAATGTCTTGTCTTAATTTTTAAGACCATAATTTATAGTCTCTTCATACCATTTTTAATAATAATTCGTTGTTAAAACTTGTAAAATGCTCGAATTAGACTTTGCTAATATGGCTGTAAAGCTTACATGTTTATGTTGCTGTAGGCTTTGCAAAATCTTAGTTTGACTACTGTCTCAATTTTCTTATTATGTTATACGTGGTCCCAGTAAATTGATTAAGTTTATCGGAATTAATCGGGTATCTGCGCGTTAGTCTCATGATTCATACGTTGCCAATCATAAAGCTCCTCGCTTAATAGACGCTTGGTTATGTTATATGCATGCCGCGAGAAACCCTAATTTTCTGTGCTCGGTTGTGTAATTAGCCGTTTACTGGAAGACTTAATAATATATTTGTCAAATTGAGACAGGTTGGGCTTTGTTAACTTGGCTTTTTGCTGAATTTTATTTTTCGACCGTAGCTTTTTAAAATCTGATAAATTTGAGGCCATTGTCAAATAGGTAAGACTAGACTGCATTTTAAGCAGCTGTTGATTGATTTAATCGTTTTTGCTCGCATTGCGGTTGAGATTTTGCTGTTGTTCTTTTAACTTAGTGTTTTTAACCTATTTCTTCTGAATTGTTCTGTGTGTGTGTGGTGGTATTAAAATCACAAGCCAGTTAATTATTTGAGCAGTTTAGTTTTCAATATTGTCTTTTATTAAAACAAACCTCAGAGCAGTTTATTTTATCTTTAATTTAAATTCAAAGCCAGCCGTACCTTTGCCTAACCTAACGGATGCGATAAATAAAAGAGTCAGATAAGTGATCTTTTGCACGTGCACTTTTAAGTGTTTTTCTCCACGTGCCGCCGAATATAATTTTCAAATTCATTTTGAACCGCAACTATTTTTAGTATTTTAAGGGTTGAAATACAAATTGCTGACGGAATGATTTGCTGCAACGGAAGTGTTACCGCGCGGCTACATAGTGGGCATATACAAGGCTTTTGAAATGCCTAACACATTTCCATTTAGTTGCCATGCACTGCACTGAAAGTAGGATATACTTTTTCGCGTTACGCCCTTAAAATATGATTGCATGTAAAATTTGCTTGCTGGAGGTGGAAATGAAACTCAAAAAAACGTTGTGCGCCTCGGGGAAAGGGTGTTACAGTCTCCCCTTATAGGCCACAGATCGAATATCGAATGGTTGTATCGTGTGTGAGCTTTAAAACACTTATGAATAAAACTTTGATCGAGCTGGTCTTTGCTAATTGCTGGTTTGTATCTATTTGATTTTAGAGATAAGGCTAAATTACATGTCGAGGAAAAGATTGTTAACTTTATTTCCGTTTAAGACTTGACTGAAGGCGCTTTTTCTGTAGTCATGAAAGGGCCTATTTATACAAAAACTTTTGGCAGTGTTTGAATTTCCCAATTGTAGTAACACAAAACAGTCACTAGAAGCCTACGGTGCGTTACGTTCTTACCTGAGTTGCCAATAAGAATTTCAAACATACAATGCAGTCCATTGTTGATTATGAAAAAGAACGATAACAATTTGTAAAAGATGTTTCGATAAGCGACGGGCAGCAATTAGCCATTGTTTATATCCAAACAGCAAAAGAACACGTACGAGGTTTAGAATGAAATCAACCGCTGAAAGAAAAGCATTGCAAACTCCAATTATTTCACGAATACTGTTAAAATTACACTTTTTTAAAAAGTTTCCTGCAAGACTTTTCAATCCTCCTTGAAAGCGATTTCAGTATATATCCCTAACCATCATTTTGTTCGTATGACATTGCTGCGTTCACATGTATTGCCAATTTAATAATGAAATATAGTCGCGCCTTTGTCTTTAACGACGTAATTGTCCGCTATAAATTAAATCAACACATGGAAGGCCCGCTGCCCTGCTGCATATTTTTCCTAACATGGCGGTTTGAAATTTTGCAGTTTTATTAGCCGTACATCTGTATTACCCAGCACAATGGAGACTGGCTCGTCTTAAAGGTACAGGACGCTGGCGGGGGCGTTTGGATTTCCCGAATTTGCCATTTTTTGCGCCCTGACTGTCAGTTTTGCGTTTTGGTGTCTCGCTTTCAGAAGCTGTTGGATTATCAGTGGGTGCTCTCGTGATTTAATTTTTCTTGGTTGAAAATTTACTCTCACGATTGAGAATGTGTGGAGCGAAAATAGCAATACTTCAAACAGCAAAATAGTAGGCTTAATAGATAATTTTGCGCTGATATTTGCTTATCATTATTGTCCACGTTGTACCTTATGCGAGGCTCAGCACCTGGATCTATGCTTTTGAAGTTTTACTTATCTATTGTTTGTGAATAGTTAGTTTAGTTAGCGATACAAAGGCACTATTGTGGATTAGTTATTTTATTTCGTCAATTTCGTCATCAACCTTGACCATACCATCAATTTTTATTGTGTCAAGTCTTTTTCGTGACTTTGGTCTTTGTATAAGCCGGATGTAAACTGTTTTGTGTCCACACAGTTAGCCTTGTTTGTCCAAAAGTTTCCGCAAATGTGTATTTAAGTTTTGCTTGAGTTTCGGCTACATTCAGTTAAATATTGAAAGGCAGTACTTTTAAATATTTTTCCCAATGAATACTTTTAAGCATTCTAATAGTAATATTGATTCACGAGAAACCCTACGCAAAAATACAAATTTTGATGGAGCGTAGATACAAAAGACGACGGACATTGTTGGAAAACAGAACCAAAATGTTGCAAATCATTGGTAGAAACGCTAAGGTGTTCTGCGAGAAAATTTGCAAATGTCACTCAAATGTATTTTGTCCAAGTGTTCCTCCATTTCTCAACAAAAAGGTTTTCTGGTGCAATGAGTTTATGATTGTGAGGGAATTGTCGGCAATGCTTTTTTTTTGGTAGAAAAAATCAAGCATAAAACTAGTTCAGTGCAAAGCCGTGTACCCTAGGTATAGAGGAGCTAATTTAAGCTCACAAGTGAACACACGCTGGATCTGCAGTGGTAATACAGTGGGTATCGAGCGTTGTGTTTTTTCTCCCAAATTTTAGCCCTTGGACCTATGTCAAACAGTTAGTTTAATAATTTCGTGCTGTAGCTTGACTTGACACTGCATAAAGTCAATACCATTTACGTACGGATCAGTCTTGATGTGGTGTTTGTTTATTACAGAAATTACATCTACATGTTGAATGCATCTATTTTACCTGAAAGTAGAATAATGCGATACACGGAACGCATTCAATGGATATCAAACCCCGGAATAAGAGACATCTGTCAGACTATGAGGAAATCAAAGGTACGTATGTAACATGTATTATATCTGAAAATTTGGCTAAGAGAGTAACCATTTATACGCTTTCAGCTACCTGCAAAGGTGTTGCTATTTGAGATTTTTTGCGAAATGTTGCCTACGCGTCAATTTTTAGCCATTTCGAGGCGCCTCAATTCCAATATGAAAACCGCTTAAAAGTCTCCATGTTGCATATCTTGCACATTGAAGCACGCGATATCACGTTTTCTCATTCTTCCAATTTTTAGCCATATCTGATGTTGCTGATGTAGTTTCATCTTCTCGTAGCCACCTGCTTTTGCTTTGGACTTAGATAAGAAAGTCAATGCCTAGTTCATTGTTTTTTTTTCTAGTTTGAATGTAACAACTTCATTCGCGTGATGGAATTACAAGAGGATGGTAACTTGTACGTGTGCGGAACAAATGCATACCAGCCCGATTGCCGTATATATTCTGTAAGTGTTTTGCTTCCATACGCATTGAAGATTGCATTTTAAGCTGGAGTACTCAAACCTTTTTTCGCATATTTAGTCCATGAAAACTTGAAAAATAATTATTTTCAACGTATTTCACTCTTTGACTCACTTTTGTCTTGCAGAAAGAAAGTTATAAATTCTTGTTTTTGTTAACGCTAGACGAAAAAAAATGTTTAGAGAGATTACTTCGCTTGAAAATATTTCCATAAATTTAGGTTTGTGATAAATCTTTGTTGTGAAATTAGGATCTGAGGTGGCAAAAAAAAGTTTGCTGAAATGGGTACAAACTATCCTAACTAATTTTATTAATATGGTTTATGTCTCATTTTTCTGTATTCATTACAACTGTTTGTATTTTCAGAGACAAAATTTCGGGGTCTCCAATCGATCTACCGACTCATTTGATAGCAGCTTTGATTCCTCGTACGTTGACAATGGTTTATGTGGCCCACAATGTCCCTGTCCTTACAATCCAACCAAATCAAGTGTCGCTCTATATTCGAATACAAGTGAGCACCGGTGTTTTGATGACAAAGTTCGACCTCGATTTTGTAAATATTTTCGACAATTCTGGATACTTTTCTTGACAAATGCAAACAGCACTGATGTCAAACTTTGCCATAAGCGACATGGTATTTGTCAAAAGAGGTATTTGCCAATCCAAATTTGATGCAACATATCCTGGTTGTTGCGTTCACTCCTTTGCTTTGGAATGAAGCCGCGGCTTCAGACGGATGTTGAGTTTCCCACCGCAAACCTAAACAAGATCAAGTTTGGAAAAAGCGACAATCTATTTTGAACGAGCCATGAAATAGATTGCCGCCACCACCAAAAATCGGGACTGGAATTGGGGGTTACCTAATATAGCCTTACAAGATGGTGTGTAATAGTCTTTTTTCTATTCTGACTAAGGCTTGGATAAGGTAGTTTCTGATAGCGGTGTTGCAGACATATACATTACCGCGCCAAAAAAATGACATTGCTTTTGTAGCAACAATTAAAATTTGCTGATGAACATTTTTGCGTCAGGTAGTGTAGATATTTTCATTGTTAACCCGTTCACTACGATGACGATACCGCTATCGTTATGACGACCGCAGCGCTTGCCTCTGATGACAATTACTAAACATTTCAACATTAATAGCATTGATATAGCACGAAAATCGTATTAATAGGAAATGTCGTATACCGCATCGTATCGTGCGGTCGTGCGGTCGTGCAATCGTGCGGAAGGGGTTAAATCGCAATGAAAAATTTAATACCAAATCAGCAAAAATGTGTTTATAATACGCGCCGCTTACGTGACTTAGCTGATTTGCGCCTACGCATTTTTGACATTTTTGAAAGAATCGCTGACATTGTGATGCGTTTCGACGTTACTTCGAAATTTTCAAAGTCAGCCTATTAATAAAGTTTTGTTTATTTATTCTAGGCACCGGTTTTCAACTCTTCTCGGCATCCATTGATAATTTTATGGCAAATGACCCTGTTTTGATGAGAAAGAGCGATCCACCTATTTACAGTATGGACGAATGGTTTAATGGTAAGTCGATCCCATTTTGGATAATGTCAAACGTGAGAAACTTGACGACTTCCTTCCGCATTTTTCAAACACATGGAAAGGGGGCAAAAGTATTGCAGAAAACCATTTTCGAAATATCACTGCCTGTGTTTGAAGCATTGTAGAATACGAATAGAATTCCTGGCTGCATATCTTTTGCTCCAAGTCGGAGATATTATCGCAAACTGCGGTAACGTATCGGTACTAAGTGGAAGCATTAGCAGTAAATGCCCTACAAACGTTTTGAAATTGTTGTGTGCATTTATGGAACATCTTTTTTTTAAAACCATTAGGCATAATTCTTGCCGGCAATAAAATGCTTTTCTCGTTATTTGATGCTAAGTTGCTAGGTACAGTGATACTTACTTTTTATGTCTCTGTATTGCAGAGAGGATTGTCGCTTACAAATATTTTTTAGATCCAACTTTTGTCAATTTGGTCGACGGCAAAAACGGAAAAATTTATCTTTTTTTTCGTGAAACTGCGAGAGAAGTGGAAACAGGAAGTGAGCCGGTGAGTTGAAAGCCACAATTTAACTGCCTAATAACCTTGCGTGTTGGCTGTTAAACTTGACAAAAGCCAAGTAATGCCTCCTTTGAGCGGTTTATTTACGTTTTTGAAGAAACATGGGTTGTTATAATCAAATTTATTTTTATGTCCGGGGACTAGTCAAATAGTTGTGTAGTGGTCATACTTTAAATCAAGAGCCCGGGGAATTTTTGCATTATTTCACCTCTGGAAAGTCACTTCATAGCAGTATTCCATCACAACGCCGGCATGCTGGTGGCTAAAGCGAGTCTGAAGACAGCCTTCTTTGTGCGTGACCAGTGTTGGGTTTCCGTCATCATGGAACAAACACGTTTATATAATCGACCGTGTAACTGTTTCTAGAAATATCTATACTAGATTGTCTTTGTATCAGGCTACATATTCCCGAGTTGCTCAAGTTTGTAAAAACGACAAAGGCGGCACGACTGTGCTCGAGGAACGCTGGACTTCGTTTTTGAAAGCAAGACTCAAATGCTCGATTCCCGGGTCGATAAATGAAGCAAGTTTTACCTTCGACAATCTTACGTCAGTTTCGAATGTAACCACCGTAACGGGAAGAAATGGAGAGGAAATGGATGTAGTGTTTGCGACATTCACAACACCATGGTAAAGTTATGTTTACTGCAATCATGAACATCTTTGCGAGAAAAGGAAGCTCCAGAACTCGCTTTTGAATTCACTTTACAAAATATTTTAATTCTTTTAGCGTGAATATTTCTGTTGTAATATTAGCCCATTAACGGATATTCACATCTTTATAAAGTGCTTGAAAATTTGTTTTTAAACTTTAAAGAAACGTCTCTTACCCATAAATAACAAACGCCTGTTTTAGAAGATTTTTTTTACGGATTCAACTTCATTTCTTCAAAACGACCTAAATTGCGGTACAAACACTGTAGCTGTGTGATACTCATCATTATCTAGAGCTACTTGGCTCTACGCGCTTTCACTTTGTGTAAGGCGGGCTTCTTAGTGAATTGTTCAGAAGCACTTATACACGTACAAATGACATACAAAATTGAGTTATCATTAAGTTTACTGTATCTTGTACATTATAGGAATTGGAGAGAAGTAGCAATGTCAGCGGTTTGCGTTTTTGCAATGCGGGATATTGAGAATCTGTTTGATACTGGCCGATTTTTAAGCGAGCGTTTGATGCAAATGGAACCTCTGAATTCGTAAGTCCATGTGCTATTAATTGTTTTAATAACTCGGCATCTTATTGTACAGAAATAAGAGAGGCGTGAAGCGTTGATATCAGAAAGCTTTTTCAAAACTAATGAAAGGCGGCGCTATTTATAAAAAAAAAAAAAAATTGAGAAAGCAGTCGTTAGTGATTTCAACACAACAAGTAGGAATTTTTATGCTCTTTTTATACCTTTTGACGTAGTCACTTTTTGACTTTTTTTTATCTGGCCACATTTTGATCCTTCTGGTAACATCGCAGGTTAAATCTGTACATCGGCCTGTCACAAGCATGATATATGTATTTTCACATTTTGTTCAATTTGGTTCGTTAACACTATTTTACTACTTTTAGAGAAAGCTCATTTACTGCTGTGTTTCGAGCTGTTCCAGTGTCTGGCCCTGAAGTTTTAAACCCTAGGCCTGGAAAGTAAGTAGATGCTATTTATATGGTAAGGTTACGTTTATCGTCCAGTCTCGCCGAACCATAGGACTGTACATAGAATGAAATGTCCAAATTGCTTTAGGCAAATTATCTGCCATTTGAATTCAGCAAGCAAAAGCAATCTCTAGGTTTGTTTTTCCTATAATGTAGAAGAGAAAAATGTTCAGTTACACCGTTTTATTCTTGAAGGTATCCTAAATTTTGTCTAGTTTGCTAAGAAAGCCTGATGCAGTGCAGGTGGGTCGGTGATCCGAAATTCCCTGCTTCAGCAGCATCTACTTCGGTATAATGCCAAAAATGACGTTAAATTGGCTGACTTGAAATTTCTTGAAAGTAAAGAGTATAATTGATATTTAAATTATGATTTTTCTGTAGATGTCTTGAAGACAGTTCGTCGGTAACCGATAAAACATTGCATTTTGCCAAGGAACATTTCCTTATGTTTGATTCAGTTAATCCATTATACAACGAACCGATTTTCGTCAGTGAAAAAGGGTAAGCCACTTTGATATAGCGTCCAGCCAGGCGTATTTGCAAGTTTGAGAGCAAATTAATTTTCCGTAAAAGTATGTAACGTGGGTGGTCGGAGCTGGGAGGAGGAAATAGGTTTTTCATTTTTTTCATCCAAAATGTAAATTCAAGACGTTTGAATGGTTTGCCCTTTATTTATTCCTAAATGCATTACTCTACACAAGCTTCCGGTAGCTTCTCGTTATTTCTGTACTGACAAACTCCGCAAAAATATCATTTCAATAAATTGATATGATCTCATTGAAAACTGTATTTTTACCCACTGAGACTTATTAGAGTTCTAAATCTTTCTCTACTTGCAGTATTCATGCCACACGTATAGCTGTCGATGGGTTTGAAGGCAGTAATACATCTGTACTTTATGTTGGGACGGAAGACGGAAAAATATTGCGGATACGACCAAACTTCAACTATCCTCAGGTAGCTTATATCTTACATTCCAGTGACATCGGGTGGCATATCCATCAACTGAACATTTTGATCCAATAATAACATCGCGCGGTGGATTCTTGTATTTTAAAGATACGACTTCCTTCCACATTTTACTTGCTTTGCTGCAGCGTTTATGGCAGAAAAGCATTACATCAACCATGCTGATTATTACGAAGCCGGCCTGAATACAAGTTCTATGCTTAACTATAAAATTTTTTTCTTAACATTTAAGAATGGACAAATAACCGAGTGCATTTGTAGGGACCAAAGGCTCTGCTTCTTGAAGAAATGAAAATAGCCAATCCTGAAGAATGCCAGTCGGGCTCGCCTTGCGGTGTTTTGCACTTGAACATTTACCGACCTAAAACGCCCAATCGCGAGGCAGCTCTTTTTGTTGCTTTTACCAATAGAATGGTCCGAGTTCCTTTAACCACTTGTGAACAGTTTGCCAATGCAAAGTGAGTATCTGTTTCGATATTTTTGGCAACACTGACGTGTTTTATGTTGGTATACAAGTACAAAACTAACTCAAATGTTGGTAAACGTTTTTATGATGAATTTTTTCAAAAGCTTGTCTCAAATTCGTTGTGAAACAATGTCATTTTACGCCAATTATCCTGCATTCGTGCGGTGTAGTGGTAATCGTTTCGGACTTCGGGACAAAAGGCTTGGAGTACGAAACTCCTTTAATGAACCATTGGTACTTGTCAGGGAGTGGATCCAAAAGTTAAAATTGGTTGGTTGCTCCAGCAAAAAGTCTGGCGCGAGAGCAAATGTAATAGACATGCCCTAAATTAGCACGTGTAAAGGCTGGTTTCCATTAGGCGTAGATTGCAGGCGCAGCGTGAAGAATTTTTTGTTTCTCTATTTAGTTTTATGCGAGCTCCGCGAATAGAGAAAAATTTTTCACGCTACGCCTGCAATCTACGCCAAATGGAAACTAGTCTTTAGCCAGGAAAACGCGGGAAAAGTGGACGCAAAATTAACTTTTACATTGGATTAAACATTGCCGTTTTGATATATGTCTGCCGCAAACCTCATGCTGTTAAATTAAACTTTGCAAACAACCGTGAAATTACTAATCAATGTTTTTCGGAAGAATCCTAATCGCGAGCTTGCGAAGTGTAAGGGGTCACTGAAATCCGATTCATAGTAGCGCCCGCTCTAAATCAATCTAATGGTGCTTGTGCATATTGTTCAAAGTTGTTGTGTTTCAGCTGCTGCAACGTCGACCCGGCCTGCGCCTGGCTAAACGAGAAATGCGTCGTGAGAGCAAATCGTCAAAGGTAGTTGCTTGTTTTTAAAGCAAGTTGTATCTCGCATTTAACCCCTTTTGACAACTACTTGCCCGAATTCTTTTAGAAAACTATAATGCAGAGTCTTACCTGTAACTCCTAGATTACTGCTTTTCATATCTGACAGTTCCATGAGTGTCGTTTGTTTTTCAGAGCTACCCTTCCTACCATTTCCCCAGTTAGAGACTTTCCGAAACAATGTCAAATTCAAAGTAAGTTGAACAATTTGTGATGGAAATTGTCAACAAAACACAAATTTGATAATACTGTGGTAGTCTGCATGCATTCTGACTTAACAGTTGTTACTGGAAATTAACAATACTCAGCATGAAGTAGAAAAGTATTTGCATGAGAATCATTCTAATCTTACAAGTTTCAACTATCATACTTTTGTAATAGAAGATTATTTAACTGTGCGCACGTTATAGCTTTTAAAGCCAGTGTGGTAGCTTATAGTGAATGGTTGGCAACAAAGCAAAATTTTGAACGGAGCAAGATTTTCTTAATTCAAATGGTTGTAAAAAGATGATGGAGAATAGAGAATGTTAAAGAGTCGAGGAGTTTGAAAGACTGAAAGAGACGGTGGATTTAAACTATTATTATTGCGCCCAGTTTCAGTATAGCTAAATCAGTGCATTCACATTGCGCTAAAACAGTACATTCAGTAAAGGCAGAAAACTGCATTTAAATTATTAGTATAATGCCAGTATATCCGAAACTATTAGTAACTCAGGAAAATTTATGGTGAAGATTTTCTTGCTTATACATTTGAACTATTTGATCATATTTACATAGTTACGTGAGGACTGTAATAAATTCATCAATATGTACATCTTCTTGACCAGGGTTAGGCAATCTATTACAATCGAAAAGTCGTTTGAGCCCAATTTTCACTAAAGAACATAAAAGATTTTTGGGGCAAATCGATTCTTTTTTTTTGTCTCGAGCTAAGTAAAAGACTTATTTTTTGGGATCTTTTTAAAATGGCTTTTTTTGGAGTTTCATTGTTTTCAGTAGCGCTATTCCAGTATTCATTTTTCATGTGCGCAATGAGCCACTGTTGAAAGGCAATAGTGCCTCGAGTGCCGACCCCCTACTTTCGACCAATTCTAGCAAAACATAGATTGAAGATGGTAGAAAGCCAGAACTGATTGTAAGTACTACCAGCATACACTTGCCATTTCGTCGTGTTTAGAATTGAATTTTGTAGTGAAGGTTTGCTATAGTTGCTCAGTAGGTAGGATAAATTCAAAGAGTTGCGTGGTAAATGTAAAGCTTGATTTTAATGTTATTAATTCTGTGTTTGCATGGTGCTTACGTATCAATGAATTCAACTTATTCTACTAACACTGGGAGCTCATCTTTTTTCATCTGAGGTACGTTGGCTGATGAGACCTGTCCTACAATCGCTCTGTCTGTTGTTTTTATCTTGAGAATCAAGGATTTTATTAAGAAATACACAGCAAGTAAAATCGATTCTCGAGATAAAAGCAGTGATTAAAGTTCTCGTAATGCTTGCTTGTCATTCGAGCTTGAATAATATACTAACGTTATCATTGCATGTGCAGTGTACTGTATATGTTTAGCAACCATCTAAGCATAGAGGCGTTTGTAAATTTTGGTATTGTTGCTGCCTTGCTGCTTTCCTCCAGAGCTTAGATAAGACTTCTTTTGTTTGTTGCTTTTGCTGAAAGTTCATGTAACTAGTGATTGCACACGTGAGCAGTCATAAGTCATCTCAAATTAGAAGCATAAAAATTTTTACGAATTGAGATTTAGCTTTCAATTGTAGTTTGTAGCGTGCCGCCATAAAAAATTGAGAATGTCATATTGTTCTTTACTTTAGTTTCAGCTGAGGAGTTAGAGAATATTTTTTTTGCAGGAAACCTATGCGACTTTAGCAATCTTGTTTCTACTCTTCCTGATCTTTGTGCTGAGAATCCTGCTGAGAATCCAGAATTTGATTCGCTGCGTCCAACGAAGCGTAAAATGAAAGAGCATCACACAAGTCATAATGCAGGACTTCGAACTGATAGCGTTGATATACGCTCTGTTGCTCTCACTATCAATGACCAGCCTAAGGCATCGGCTGGTACTGTCCAGCGACGTGGCTGTAAAACTGTGCGGAAAGAGCAACAACCTGAACTAGACAACACAGACCACGAAGTGGCTGAACTATTTATAAAGCACGTTCTGCCGTCTATATCATCGGAGTTTCGTGATACAATTCAAGCCCTAGGAGACAAAGACAGACAAGCTGTGTTGTTGCAGCAGTTACGAAATGCCATGATGGAGACGACCAAAAGTGTTTTAAGAAACCACAAAATGGACCATTGCCTTCCTAATGAATCGATAAATTCTTTAACACATTCTTACCCTTTGCTTTTGCGTGAAATTGAGAGTTGGCATGGTTTGGCAATCCGCAAAATGGTTCCGGACAACCGATTTTCTTGTTGGGAGGAATCTTCGAGTCCCCGTTGTCCGTCCCGCTTGAGTTTCAGCGCCCCGTTTGCCCCATCTCTCTGGTATTCTTTGTCAAATTTGATCAAAGAATTTGGGGGAAAATGTGACAACATACGTCAAACTTCAAACGCCAGAAAAAATCCAAATAAATGCCATGTACTACCTGGCGTTTTACCTTGTCGGGACATTGGAAAAGCAAATAGTTCTTTATGCCAGGTACGAAAGTGCCGGTTCTCTGACTACGCTATTGACGTGAAAGCGTTTTTTCGCCATGTTAACGACAGCAGAAATTTTCTTCCTGCTGCATCCGGTATGGAGCCTTTCCGAAAAAATATTACGAGAAAAATAGGTGATGCCCGACCTCTGCGAGGACACTTGCAGCTTTCTGTCAGCAAAACTCAACCTTTTCAAATATATTACATACCTTCTTCTGAGAAAGTAAAAATTACATTTCATTACGCACAGGAGCGTGATTGTGCGACAAACGAACGTGGCTGTTCTTCTACGTCAGATGAGAACAACTGCAATGCAAAACTAGAAAGAAAATTGAATTCTTGGTTCGATTCGGTTATGTCAATGCTTTCACCTGCAGAGAAAAAATGTAAGCGACAAATTCAGAAAGCTGACTCGGACAGAGCAATTCGAGACCAGCAGCAAGTTCGCCGGAGACGGTCTTTCGTAGATAACTGGTTGATTGTACCTCCGAGAAAATGCCTGTATATGAAAAAAAACGTGAAATTGGCGTTGAAATTCTGGTCTCCACTTGTCCAGAGGGCGCTGAGCAGTGGGGGGAGGTACTTAGAAGATCAAAAAAGCGTTGTTTTTACCAGCCGTAACGATGTCATTGGTTTTTTTAACCAAAGATGCCCGGAGAGTACGGCTTGGAGTACAAGATATCGAAATATGAAGAAAATGGTATTTCGAGAAAGAAAGGGGTCTCGACCTTCAAAATGGGTCGATGTTGAAGTTTTTGTGTCAAATGAAATGCCGTTTGAAATAGAGCAAATGAGGTCTGGACGAATAAAACTAAAGTTTTTCACAAGAGTGATAAGATAGAACTTTCTAGTCTCCTCGACAACTTCTATTCTCTGCCTCCTCAACAGTTTACTACCAACTACAGTATTGATATCGAAACCTTCTCAAATTTTTTTATTATTTTATTTATTTTTGTGTTGATTATTATTGTTTGTAAGTTCGATATTCGTCACTTTTGTACTCGACGAACTTTGTGCTTCTTCACTGTGATGTTATTGAGTATTGCTGAACCTAAGTTTAAGTACACAAATGTAGGTTATCCTTGAGACTAACAACGACAGAAACCCATTTTCAATGTAAACTGATAAATGCATCACAAAAGCTAGCACAGATTGTTTGTTTCTTAACTTATTGCGTCAGTCTGGTTCTATTCACTTTCAAAGACGTTTTCAAAAAAATGTCTTCGATCTTAGTTTACAAACGAACTAGCCTGCCACTGTAGCAAAGGCACAAAGGTAAACAGAAGAAAATCGCGGCTTTCTTGATTGGCCGTCAAGTCAAAAAGTGGGCAACCAATAGGCCCGTTGCTTCAAACTATATCGGTTTTCTACTTAGGTAAAATTATCAAATGATGACCTCATACGCAGTGTTTTCATTTTCTGTTTTTTTCTCTGGCAAGGTCATTACAAATATATTTTACAGTGGGGGAAGAGACTTAATCAGGAACTTGGCAATAACTTGTTGAAATTCTACAACCTTTAAATTTGCTGAGGCATGGTTTGGGCGTACACTTTTACATGTTTTGCGATATTATTTTTGTTGAAACATTTATGTTAGACAGAATGCTTCAGTATTTTGCATTTTTTCGAAATGCTTGATGAATTTTTCTTCAATATTTTCTTTGTTTTGTCTTATTTATCGCACAGTACTGCGTTTTTTTATATTGTACAAACGTATGTATGGTTCTCAAAACACTGACGTAGTGTTTGTGAGACAGGAACTTGCGTTGTCTGTCATAAATGCATTATCAAGGTTATTTCATATTTTGTGGAAAAATAAAGCAGTCTGGCCACTGTATTGTGTTTTCGGTTTTATGACAGTATAATTTTATTCAGAAAAATGATGCTGAGAACTCATTCGACTCATCGAACACAGGAAGCATGCTGCAAGCGTACGCTTTGAGCGCTAAACCTGCAGGATTTTGCCTCAGTTTAAAGTTCAGTTGCCAGGCAGTACGCACCCAAAGAAATTACATTTTGAGTTCAAAGGGTGCAATACCAACCATCATTCTTCAGATCAGCATCCACTAAAATAGGGGATCATGACTGAGATTACTACTTTTCTTTAGGCTTTACATCTGATCTGCGTTGAAACGTTACAGCCTTCATCACTGACCAATACAAAAGTAGATGCATGGCGATTAATTTAAGTCATAAAAGATAGTAAAAGCCAATTTTGATGTGTAGTAAAAGCAATACTGCAGCTTTGTCGCCAACTAGGCATGCTGCCATTGTTGGATAGAGAGCAGTGAACATCTTAGGAAATAACTGGGTAAACGGAGTAAGTGAGTAAACATTTTTATCTTCTGGATTTAGGAAAACCGCTACATTAAACAACTTAAGGGTGTATTCTCTTCAGAGTTACCGGTGTTGCACACGTAGTATATTTCTACGACGGCAAACAGCTAAACACAGAAAATAGCGTGAAAAGTTTTTTCAAAAGCACAACAGTAGTACATACCCGGCCGTTTAACTTGCATATACCTTACTAGTTGGGCAATTGTATCAAGCTATCAAAAATTGTGGTTGGCAATACTTCATAATTTTGTTAAATTTTGATTTATTTTGACTTAATTTTTACAATGCTAAATTGTCAATACTTGCTGGAGTAACAATCTCAGTTGGCAAAATCTCTCATAGAGACAAACAAGTACGTTGTTGCAGGACGATTCGCACTGTGAAGACTGTATGCAGCTAAAAGCGTTAAGGCCTTTCAGAAAATTTTTATGGGAGCTGTTGCTCTACGAATGTTTGCTGTGCACGAATTAAATGCACGTTGTTTTACAGTCCAGCTTGATGCTGCTTGTTCGCTGCCTCGCTCGAAAACTTGTTATCGCATTTGACTATAACTTTGCGAAAATCATACCATTAAGCCTCCTTCGTAGGGCGTCCAAATTGGAAGAAAATTCCTCATTTGAGGAGAACTGACACTAAAATTTATGAAAGAGGAAATTTGGGAGGAAATGAGAAAATTTGGAAGTAATAAGAAATACAAAAAAAGTAGTTAATAAAGTAATAATATCAGCTTGTGCTGAAATGCAGGAATTCTCGAAAACAAAAAGTTTCTCATATTCTACTGTCGTCACAATTTTACTGAGAAAAAAGGTTTTATTTCGTTATCACAAACTCAGACTTTTGTCATGCCAACCAAACATGGCGGCTCGAGTCTAGTTCGTTATTGTTGATAGCGTGGGATTGTTGTTGTGTTTGAATAGAGCCAAGCGGAAGCCAACTAAAAAGTGCATAGGCCATGCAAGTCGGCACCTCACCTTAATCGTGAGTTTAGCTGTCTACTGAGAACTTAGCTGCTTGAATTTGCAAATGTGAGAGCGCATTACAGCGCACGCGACTTCTTGATTTTTTGGTGACGTTTGTTACCTTTTTAATTTCGTCATTCACAACTTACTGCTATGCGTAGTTTTTTTTACTTTTTATTTTTGATGGCTGTGATTTCATAAGTGTTTGATTTTTGAGGCTATGTAATTTACTTTTATGTCTCAGGTACCATGGCACTTTTTTAAAAAATTGTAAAAAATATTTGATTTATAATTTTTTTTTAGAGTAAAATGTGTGAGAAAATTAAGCAAGAAATATGCTTTTGAAATTAGGAATTATGAGGAAACAATTTCCTAAGGAGGAAAAATAGAAAAATTATTTGTGAAAGTGCTGGACCTTCGGGATTTGCAATGATTTGTTTAGAAGCTCTGCACAAGTTTTATAACTTTTCTTGCCATTTGGTTATCGTACAAGTTTCCCGTCTCATAAAAATTTAAATAAAAAAGATTGCGATTTTGAAAAAGGTTATTCTGTGAAATTTGTAAAAATTGCTGTAATTAATAAAGAATTTATGTAAAAGAGAACGCTTTGTTACAGTTTTTCTGTCTTTCCACTTTGATATGACATACGGTGACGTAATGTATAGCTCATCGAACTTCTACATGCGAATGGAAAAAAATGCTGTTTATTGGTATAAAAAATCGTACAAAAAATATCAATCTTGACTAATTATAACTTGATTGTAAACTTTGACCTTATTTTTCTCATCAAATTTTAGAACATGAGTTCCAAGCAGCCGAAAACAAATTACTATTAAATGCATATTAGAAAAAATGCCTGAAAAATAGTTTGTGTTATTGACTTTTGCAAGGTCTACTCATTAGCCTGTTTAGTAAAAATAATGTATTATTTTCAGTACCAAGGTTTGAGAATCATATTTATATTTTAATTAACTCAGCTTTATAATAGATACTATTACCCAGTTATTGCTGCTGAGTTTAACAAATCAACTCATAGACTGTCCTTGAAAAATAAAGCTGTGGTGAAGACAAAATGTGATAAATAAAGCTCAAAATAAGTTTATCAATAGGGTTTGTGTGGTGGTCTTTTGCCCAGAGCTTGTCTCAAGATCATTGTCGCAAGATGGCGTTGTAGTTTCTTCATGTTTCATGAGGTGCCACTTTGATGTGCGAAAAATAGCTATTAACACGTTTCACGTTAACAGCCCGAAGACGTGTTTAGAAATGTTTCAAAGAATGATGTGGGTGTTTGAAACAATTGAAGAAGAAATTCTCAAAAACAGTCTTACGAGACTGGAATTTTTGAAAGGGCTTTTACATAAAGAAATTGAGCTTTCGTATGCTGGATTGGTTGGAAGGGGACTTCGTTTTTCGTTTCTCAAATGTAAGCCGAACGCTTTGATTCGGCTTATATTGGTTCGCTGTTTGATGTTTAAAGGGCCTTGATTCTGATGTAAAAGATATTGTTTAATCAATTTGTTTTTTATTTTAGTTTAATTTATTTTACCCTGACCAGTGTTTGATCTTGATATGCTGCGAAACGTAGCAGACAATAGGGTGAACATTGGACGATATAAAATGTTTGATGTTGTTCAATATGGCAGTTTTTGTGACTTTGTTATGTTTAATCTTCTGCGGCTGATGTCAGTGATGTCTAGCCTAATATGCTTTTATTTTAGCACATTTAAGCTTACAAGAAACTACGGCAACTACTGAGCATTCTACTTCATCTACATCAGCGGAACCAAAAAGTACGTTGCTTGTTACAGTTACAATCCGGGTTGTGTAAGTGAAATTGTGGCTGGTGTCATCTATCTCAAAACATCTCATAACAAGTGTGAGTTAATGTGATTAAGTTGCCCACTCCCAAGGCAGTGCTTTTGGGTAAGTTCAAAGAGCTGGGTTCTTTTTTACGGTCAGGATTAGAGCTTGTGGATAGATTGTGGCAGATTGCTTTAGTCATTTTTGGAGTATGTGCTTGAGATTCAGTAAAGATAGGTTTTCACCCGCAAGCCTAACTTATCCTAGAGGAATTGTGTTTTTTTAGGAGCTGCAGCAAGAATAAGTTTAACAAAACCCTGCTAAATATTTTCCAACTCATACGTGCATATACTTGTGTAAAATATCCTGTCGATATTCATCACCGCATATGCGTTTTTTTTGTAGGTGAGCTTTTAGCTAGCGCTGGAATTGCAGGTTATGTGGTTGCAGCTGGGATTGGTTTTTTACTCGGAAATCTATTTTTTGCTACGGCTTGTTATGTTGCAAGACGTAACAACAAAACAATGTGTCCGTAAGTAAAAAAAAACCTTTGATTAAAGCCCAGTTCTTATCAATAGTTATCAAGTGTTTCTCCCAAGTAATCCTACTTTTAGCAGAAGAATTATTTTAATTATGATCAAGTATATTGTGCATCAATTTAGATTATCCTTGAAGCCAATATATTACATTTACGTTCTTGTAGTAAAACTTGTATCATGATGTTGTTTGGCATTGCCTAATTTCATCACTTTTTTTCCGCCAGGTTATTTTAATAAAGGCTGAGTGATTTAAGTTTAATGTTTTGTTGTCTACATTACATACACGGCTAAGGGTCAAGAGGAGGAGATTTGAGAATGTCGTTTTTCACAGTTTCGGTGTGACTAGGTTATGAATCGTATTCAGCTCTACCGACTGCTTAGTAGATTTTCCAACCATTACAGTAATTTTATTTTACCACAGTGCTAGTTAAGATTTTATTGCCAATTGTTTTTTTCAGGACCTATTCACCAAAGAATTTGTCTTTTGCACTGCATGGATTGGAAGAATCTGCTGAGGTAATAAAGTATCGAGAGTAAGGTTTTGGATCAATGTGGCTCTAGTATTACTACTGCAGAGCCTTCTCGCATTGAGCAGCCCTGCTGTAGGCCCATTGCAAAGTGAAAATAGTCTTTGTTAAGGTTAATTTGAGCAGACAAACAACATATATAACGCAAAACCTTTCACACTTTTTTGTGATGTCAGGGGGCAAGACAAGCAGTGAATGCCAATTTTTTAAAAATCTTTTGTCCTATTTCACTGAAAGTTGATCAACGACTACGGAGAGGACGCTCAAGCCACATTGCCATCTCCCCAGTAATATTGATGATAATGTTTTTATATCTATTTTACATATATTTGTTCAATCTACTTGTAATTTACACTGAGAGATGCGGAGTGTCTATTACGAGCAAGCCAGTGATAATGGGAAGAGATACCATAATAACAATATCTTCTTTTGGTTGTTTGATTGCAATCGTCCATTCGTATCTTTGAATGTTGCAATTTTTACTTTTTTTGTAGAGATTTTCAGAGGATAACATCAAGTTCTTGGGATCTAAGAAAGTTGATGATGATTGTACCATTGTAAAGGGTAATGTTACACCTAATTCTGATGGTAAGGATTCATAGCACTATAATCAGGTACGGATGAGCAGGAGCTAAAGCTGAAGTATGGGTGGTAGAATATCTAAATCTTTATATTTTCTCTCATAGAACACAAGACGAGCCGACATTGCTAAAGGTCTTCGAGCAAGCAGCTAGGCCTTCCGAGAAAAGTTGTTACTTAGGCCAGAATGTTCCCCATCCTGGCACGCGGACCGCATGCAGTCTGCAAATACTTCTTGTATGTAGTATTTTCAAATGCAAAATGCTCAAATGTTAAAACACACCTACTTTTCACATAGATGATAGTACAGAATACCTCAACGGCATAGTGCTATCTTTCACATAGTAGATATGCAACTATTACGGCGAAACTGTGCTTTTTCGGGGTTTAAGATCGCACACTAAACCTTTATACTCTTTGTTGCCAGGACCGACTCTCTAATTCAACTGCAAGTTAGTAGATATCCAATGCAGAAAGAATATTATAAGCAAGGATCAATTTTACCGCTTACGAGACTTGTCATTGAAGATGTACCACATGTTTAGAACGCGTTCATCTCCGAAAAAAGTTCTCAACTATAAAGCGATAAATACGCGATACACAAAACAGAATGGCTAATTAAGCGCTAGGTGCTATCTCCTTGCGTCTGTGCACCACCAAATATGAAGTAGACATTCATTATGCGTTTGAGCCTTTGCTCTGTTTGCATGTTTTGGCGTAACAAGTTAACTACTCTGAACTCCAAGTGCCTTCCTAAGAGCGCAACAAGCTAACTTGCCGGATTTTTCTCTCCCTTTCTCTCTGAGCTCCAAGCAGAGAAGCTGTGAATACTACTTTTTAAGGACTTTGCGATATAACTAATCGGCGGAGAGGTGTAATGGTTAGAGTATCCCATTCACAGGTGGAAGATTTGGGTTTAGTTACCACGTCTGTCACACCGACGATTGTATTCACAGCTTTCCTGATTGCATTGACCTAGTAATCAAAAACAAGAAGCAGTAATTGTTTTGCGGATTTGTTTTTGTGTCATGTAGTTCTTTGATAGTAGAAAATCACTTTTTTGAGTAGCATACAAGCTGAAACATCAAAAAGTGCTTTAGGCGTGCCGCAAAACACCAAATCGATTAAATATCAAACTCATCTCTTTGATCACTATGGAGTTGTTCCTTTTACTTCCCCAAAAGTTTTTCCCAAATCTTTGTGTGGCTCTTCATGGTCTCAGTATTGGATCACCCTGATATAGACCAAAGTGTTGTTGGAAGGAAACCCATTTATTGCACTTATTCGAATCTTGCTGCTGTTTTGAAAGATAATTCATTAAAATATAATTACGTTGGCAGTATTCCTCAGCGGTACGAGACGTCAGCTTGATGTGGCTGTGAGTTTAATGCCCGTGTAGTTTCAGCGATGGTTTGCTTTTAGGAAAGACATTTCATTTAATTTTTCTTTGTGGTGGAGTAGTCGCGGAGGAAGACATAACTCTAGTTGCTACTCCTGAAAGCAAGTTGTTTCATAAACCTTAAAGGTTTTACTGTAACGTCAACAAAGATATACAAATAGCTTCAATGATAATAAGCATATTAGTGGGTGAAATTTACTGTCCATCCTTATATTTTTTCGCTGGTAAATGTGTATTGCTTACTGTTATTCAATAGATTCTGTTGCCTATAAACGCTTCAGCAATTGGATCGATTTTTAGGTTTAACCGAACAACCTTACGCGAAACATGAAGAGAAAATAGACGATGTTGAAAGGTTGGTTGTGACAAAAATCTGCTAATATCTTAATTTGGATTATATACTATCTCCCCTCCCCGACACCTGTAAACTGTTTATATAGATCTTTATTGAAATATAAATCAGCGCTCTTGTAAATATAAGCATAGTGAAGCGTTTTGATTTGATTCTTCACTCAAATAGAATAAGATTGAAAGTGGTTTTGAGTATTGGGCTAAAATGTCGTCAAATTCTTAATGTTGTGTTTGGGTCTATGGGAGTCCATTGAAATATTGGTGATTACTTTGTGGTTTATACTTCAATTTATTCTTGCATTCGTGCGTATGAGGTTGAGCTCTTTTAGCTAGTCTCCAGTCAGACTAGGCTACCGTTTGTCTGCCTCTTCAGTAGTCCAGTTGATTATCTTCCTATGGCACAAAACGTGAACTTGTTGGCTTTCACCACATTACGTTCCAATGCCTTAAAGCAGTGGCTTCCAACTTAAAGTCGTCAGATGGGTTCAGGGGGTCCGTGAAAGCTGCGGTGAAATTACTTAAAGCTTAGAACAATGCGCGTACTCAATGTTTTGTTCCACTTCTGATAATGGCTATCACCAGCAAACTGTCGGCCTCGACTGCTTGCGGAATTGGCAATGGTTTCAATAAACTCTCTCAAAAAAAGAAGAAAAGGTTTTCTAGTTTATTTGACCAACAACACTCGTTATTGCCGACCTTCGGTGCATTGACCTCCAAAAAGAGGTCTGTCTATTATTTACTTCAAAACAACAGGGCTCCGGAGAACTGAGAATTTCCTCAAAAGGATCAGCGACTAGAGAAAGGTTAGGAACCACTAACTTAGAGGAACCTTTCAAGCAGCTGAATGCTTTTTAAGGAGATTTTTATTTAATTGCTTCAAACCTACAACATATTTTTAAAAAGTGACTTTGACCTGTATTGAGCATTGTGCATGAACATAATTGGGGGGCTGAGAGATGTACCCTTTTTTTCTAATGAATAAAAATCTCGCTGTTTTTTCAATGAGTTGCTTTCTTCTGTCACTTGATGATTTTTTTGAAAATTTAACTTTCTAAAAATTCAACCTCTATCTTGTTTTTGATTACCCTGCAGTGTTTCCAGTTTGCTTCTTCCTATTTGATGTTTCATATTTTTTATAGATTTGGAATTGAAACCAATACATCAAAACCTTTTTTTGTACAAGAAACCAATTTTAATGACGAAAGTTGAATATTTTCATTAGTAGGTATTGTCTGTTATGCCTAGTTGTAAAATATTAGTTGTATTATATTGGGCGCCATTTGTTCACGGCTCATTACACATGCTTTAGGACAACATTTATGACTAAATCAAATCGATTTATTTAAATGCACAAATCGATTTTGTTTACTGGCAAATGCATATAAAATAAATTGATTTTTCATAAATGTAGTGAAAAATAATTACATTTGTTTAAATGCACAAATCCATTTGATTTTCTTGCAAATGCATTTGTTCAAACGCACAAATCGATTTGATTTGGTCGTAAATACATATATTACTCAATCGTATCTCTCTTTAAAGGCAATGTACTGCGAAAACCGCTTTTTCGACATATTTAGTCATTGGGCCATCACGTGACAAGCTTATGATAGATTGGTTTGAAATGAGCGGCAGGCGTGACGTAATTAAGAATTTTGAAACAGGTGGTCTGGTGAATATTGAACTGCAAACAGCAAGTCTCTGAGTTCTTTTTAGCACATTTACTATTCGTACCAGGCATTACCGGTAATCAATAGAAAAGTGTAATGGTATAAGCTAAAGCAGGTCTTCTCAAACTCGACCCCATTTGGGGTCGCACGATTTAAGTTTGGAGTCGCGAAACAAATTGGCTGTGTTCATCAGAATTGAAAGCTTTTGTAACCCTCACGAGAAAATTAAAAGTAGACCTGTAGTAAAACAATTTTGTGTTGCATTTTTAGGGGTAATTCCATCTTTACGCTTTCAGTTGTATACTACAATGTCTGCCTGAGCTTTCAAGTAAAAATAATCAAAAAATCGAAACGGGTTATTCATTGTTACTTCTTGTTTGTTGTAACATACTGACCGATATTGGTCTTGTTGACACACGGCTTCAACTTGGAAAGAAATTTCCTTATTTGAGAAAATTTTCTTATTTGATAAAATTTGACTCTAGAATTCAGAAAAGGGGAAACTAAGAGGAAATGATCAAGACAAAAAATCAGGAGGAAACAGGATAATTTGCAACAATCTATCTTTACAAAAAATATAGTGTAAAATATAATGCCATGTAGAAATACAGATATTGCGGAAAAAAACGCTGCTAAACTTTATTTTCCGTCATCCAAACACTTCTAAGGAAAAGAAAAATGTTTATGCCTTATCTTGTAATTTATAATCGTATTTTTTAAGCCTGACAAGATAGCTTTCGACTACTACTAATCTTGGGAAGATTAGTTTGTTTAAGTAGAGCCAAGCGGAAGCCAATATAAAGTGTGTAAGTTCCTTACCACATCAGAGTAGCGTATTTTGAGGAAGTGTCATGTTCCCTTGCTTTGGCTTTTTCACGGGAATTTAAAAACTAATTATATTAGCTACATTTGCGTCAATTCTTGACTTTTTCAATATGCATTTAAAGACATTATTTCAAGAGCAAGCAGTTCTGACGTATCAGTTCATTTCTTTCATAAATCATCATGCGCAATATCCAACCCGTTAGATGCGCTTGATAAATTTTATAAAATGATTTTTTATTTCGTTTATTTTTCGTTTGCTTCACTATTTCCATCATGCATTCTTTTTTATTACTGTATAGTCACTTTCGTGGATTGTACGCATTTGCATAATTTTGCCCCTGAAAAAGATACTTGAGATTTGTGATCAGTAGTGCAATTATCGAGGGAGACATCAGAGATAGCTCTCAAAGGATATGACAGAAGCAAAAAATGTAAAAGAACAGATTTTTTTTGACCAAAATATGCAAAATTCTTGCTTTCGTAAGATTTTCTTCGTTTAATGCTTCGCCCTTCGAAAGAAGATCGAGTTCACGTATTTTATATAATTGTTTGAAAGTAATATTAAGCTTACGTAATGCTTCGTTCCCTTCTTACAGCAAAGCACGCCAGCGCCTGTAATGGAACGTTTATTGCTTAAATATCATTAACGTGTAGGCTACCCATCCAGGGGTCGCGTAGAATTTTTTTCTAAGATAGGGTCGCAGAACAAAAAAGTTTGAGAAGCCCTGGGCTAAGGCATATTACTCTATAGATTTTGCTGTAAAACTTTAGGACAGGGTTTCTCAAACGGGGCTCTCGGCCCCCTTGGGGGTCACGGAGCGGTTCTCCGGGGGTCACGAGCAAAAGCCTTCACTAGGTAGCTTTTCAGAAGCGCAGATGTCACGTTATTAAGTATTCCCCAGTTAAACTTAAATTTGTCGAATGGGAGTTTGGCAAGCACGAATCTAGGTTCCACTACCTTGTTTTCCTTGTTGGAAAGACGCCTGAAAATCAATAGAAATTGATTTTTCAGATAACATCAAAACTTCATCATAGAGCATCTTGAAATCGTCTCTGCTGAGTTTCGATCATATTTCAACGACGACACGTTGCGTATTTCATGGTACAAAGACCCGTTCAACACTGAGATTGACCCAAATGCCGAAGAAGCAGTGGAGTTGGCAGAGTTTAAAGTTTCGAATGCGATGAAGCTGGCATTTAATAACAAAACTGACGACTCCAGCTTTTGGTTGTCTCTTCATAATTCTTATCCACTACTCAGCCAGAAGGTTTCCGAAATTCTCGTTCAATTCGCCACTACCTACCTAAGCGAAGCTGGATATTTTGATCTAGCGTCCATAAAAACAAAATCCAGAAATCGCCTCAATGTACGCAGTGACATTCGCCTTGCTCAGTCCAAGACGGAGCCGAATATCAAAGGTCCCCTCAGGCGAGTACAAGAACACACCTCGCATTAACTACGTTAATGTAAAGTAAAGTGACTGTGATTTGTATAATTCTTTGACTGTAATGCATTTATTTTTTTACTTTTATTTGTTAGCTTTTTTATTATTAAATGTGGTGAATAAAATAGGCTGTGGCCATTTGCCGTCAACGGCATTTTACCCTTAAATGTATTTTATCGTGAGTTATTTGGGATTGGTCAACCTTAATAACGTATCAAACATGTGACTTTTGGTCGTTTCTGATTGGTCAATTTTGATGATTAATTAAAAAAATTTGCCTCTCCAGGTGTGCACTCCCCTGCTCTGTACACTCCCGCCGCCCACTAGACACTATCCAGTGCATTCGCATACCGGGCCTCCGCCTTTGTGCACACTGCCTTTCTCTTAGTGCCCTGCCATCCAAGACTCCACCCATTGCATTTCAAGGCAGGTGCAGTATGACGCGCCACAGGGTCATTGGGAAAATTGCAGTAATTATGACAAAATAAACGCAATGCTCAAGCTTCACTGTTTTTCTATTAACTGCACCAAATAAGTGTTTGTATTTCAGGGCCATTGAGAAAACAGTCCAGGCCCACTTAAACAAGGATCTGCTAGTCTGAAAATTTTCCCAGATAAGGATTGTGGCCGAAATCACTTGAACCGCGAGGCGAAACTTCCACAGACGCAGCACTTGGCAGGCGGTGATCTTTTTTCTTTTTGGAGATCAAACTGAAGCGCTTGCTGACTTTGATCTGCATATCGATGCGAAATTTTCTCAGCAGGTCTATATGCCACTACAGCACAGGTGGCTAGCAAAACCAATTCGCGTTAAATTATTTTCATATTTTTTTGCGTTTTACCACAGCGCGGGCCCTCTAAAAGAGCCCTGGCCTGGGTACTCTGTACCCCCTTTCCCTCCTCTCAACGGCCTTGTTTTATTTGATTGCTGACGTGCGAATATGCTTATTTATTTGTTTTTTTTATTGTCCATGTTTATCATCCATTCACGAAAAAGCGAATTGTATCGCTTTCTTTTGGACAGGATGTCCGCACTCGCTTGGGAGTTGCCATTTTTAAGGTGTCTGAGCCACCTATCTTCCACATAAAGGTGGGGGGTCCCGTTAAGTGCCTTGCCCAAGGACACAACAAGTGAACTTGCCGGCTTGTTGTCCACAATATCCCTTAAATGCCGAGTGCAAAGCAGGGAAGCTATGGACTCGATAAGGGGAATAGACCGCATGCGAAGCGGACCCTCTAACCACTACGCCATCACGCCGTTCAAGTATTTTTAACTTGCAAGTATTAGTAAGCCTTTTCTTTTGTATTTGTATCATATTTTTGTCTTTATTAATAGGTAGTGTTTCTTAATCTGCAGCAATACAAGCGTCTTGGAAACTTACTGGAGATGAATGAATGTTGATCAATCACAAAGTTTTTTGTTTGCAATTTAAAGAATTGTCATGGAAATGTTGATATTGAAAAATTACATTAGTTTCAGCTTCAGCCTGAAAATTCGCAAAGACAGATTACCCTAAACAACAATCGGTACACTAGATTAACCTATCTTGGACTTAAGGTTCTTCATAAGTACCAATAATTTCGGCACGATACTGGCAGACTGAGTTAATTGACTATCAGCATAAACCTACACAGCCTATGTTGCACTTTTGCTTCCCGCAGTCATCCTGTAGTAAGAGACTCGGACCCAAGCTGTTTGTAGTTCAATATTCACCAGACCACCTGTCTCAGAATTTTTAATTACGTCACGCCTGCCGCTCATTTCAAACCAATCTATCACAAGCCTGTCACGTGATGGTTGAATGACCAAATACGTCGAAAAAGCGGTTTTCGCACTACATTCCCTTTAAAGAGTGATACGGTTAAGTGACGTATGTATTTACGATTGCATCAAATAACCGGTGCGATGGTGTAGTGGTTAGAGCGTGCGTTTCGCGGTCGGTACACTTGCGCTTCGCTCACCCAGCATGTCGCAAAAAGCGACTCTTAGGTACCCACCAACGGCATTCCGCCGTGGTGGTGGGGCTACCAATTACTCATGACTAGTTCGAAATGGGCTGCCATTTTTCCCCTAGCCTAATATAAATTAGATTGACGGCATGACCCTAAATTGCCGTTCGTGCCGTACCTCCATACCCGGGATGAGGAGGGGTAATCACAACAATAGCAGCATCTAAATCAAATCGATTTGTACATTTAAACAAATGCGTTTGCAAGTAAATCAAATGGATTTGTGCATTCAAACAAATGTAATTATTTTTCAATACATTCATGACAAATGCATTTATTGTGTATGCATTTGCCAGTAAATCAAATTGATTTGTGCATTTAAATAAATCGATTTGATTTAGTCATAAATGTTGTTCCAAAACATGTGCAACGAGTGGTGAACAAATGAGCCTCACAGTATTATGGCTTAGTTTCAAGATAAACGTTGTCCTAGCTATAAGTTTAAATGTTTATGGTGTAATTCGAATTACAGGAGCTGGTGTTAGCCTATTCAGATATTAAATTAAATTGATAGATATTAAGGCAACTTATAGGCTATCCATAATCAGTTGATTAAAATACCTCTTCCACGACCGGTTTCATTCCTGTAAAAACTCTTCAGGTGGACTCAGGTATTGAACCGACGGTCACATGAAAGGCATTGGCTTGGCTGGGAATCAAGAGCATATATCGCAATTAGCTTGCTATAGTAAGCATGCGGTATATAACCTTAAAATTAACCGCCTCAGTTGATCGGACCGATGCCGGAGTGGTATAAACGGCATGAAGTAATTCATGTGGCCGTCGGTTCAATACCTGAGTCCACCTGAAGAGTTCTTATAGGAACGAAACCGGTCGTAGAAGTGGTATTTCAATCAACTGTTTATAGTTAGCCTATGAGTTGCCTTATTATCTATCCATTAATGTAATGTTTATGGTAGTTTGGATTCATGTTGGTTGCATTCTTTGGTGAGTAAAAAACGATTGGGCCAATATTTTTAATTTTAAATTACAAATAGGAAAAGCTGTCTGAAAAACGGTGCTTTAACGAAAATTATGAAATCGCGAGCCAGCGCTTTGCTACACTGAGATCGAGTGAGATAAGCCCTAGTGTCGTAGTTGTGCAAAAAAGTTCGTAGCACGACCGAATGAGAAGAAAATCTCCAGAGTCGGTTGACTACAGACGCTGCACGAAGAAATCTCGGTCGTGCGAGCGTGACAATAATGCGGAAGTTCTTCAGTGGAATACAGAGGAGGCAATCGAGTGTTGCAAAACTGACGAGACAGTACACCCCCAGTCCAATAAGCGTCGGTCAATTGTGAGGTTGATACCCAAGTGGTTAGCAAGTTGTTGTGTCATAGGAGCATGCATGTCACGGAATTTTTTCCGTTGCGTAAGGAGTGTTTGATAGAAATACTCTGTGCTAAATGAGTAAAGCTGGTTCAAACACCGATTCTCGAAACATAGTTTTTCGAGCAACTGAAATTTACTGATTTAATTAATTGAGGCATATAGGCTAACTGCACGACCGGTTTCGTTCCTATTAGTTCCTTGTCAGGTGGACTCAGGTATTGAACCGACGATCACATGAATTGCTTCATGCGGTTTATGCCACTCCGCCATCGGTCCTTTCAACTGATGCTGTTAATTTTAAGGTTATATATGGTGCACGCTCTCTACAGTGGGCTTGATGCGATATATGCTTTTAATTCCCAGCCAAGCCAGTGCCTTTATTACGTTATAATACGAATTATAGGAGCTGGTGTTAGCCTGTTTAAGATATTAATTTAATTAATTGATATTAAGGCATATCGGCTAACTGCAATCACTTGAATAAAATAATAAAGACGAGTTCTAATCGGAACGAAACCGGTCGTGGAAGTGGTATTTTATTCAACTGATTGCAGTTAGCCTATATGCCTTAATATCAATTAATTAAATTAATATCTTAAACAGGCTAACACCAGCTCCTATAATTCTGCATTTTTCCATTTTTGTTGAATAATCAAATGCTTTTTCTGCATTCTTGCAACTTCCAGTGATGGCCAGATTTCATTTTCTGCAGCACCGAAAATAAAAAAAGGGAGCTTTTGTCTCACTGGTTGTTTACCAAGAGCGAGTAGCAAAAGGTTTACTGAGAGTGTCAGCACAAAAAAGATGTAAATAAGCTAATGCAACACTGAAGAGGCGGATTGCCGTAATAGGAGCTAATTGCTTTTGAAAATCGGCATGGCCAATTCTCTGTTGCGTGCGATACTATAATTAAAACTGAGCTGATTCGGCTAAGTTTACCGTGACCAACTTGAGCAGTCGGCTAAGCACCAATTAGCAAAGTCTCCAACATGGCCGTCTATATCGGAAAGTAAGTTGGACTGTGCTAAATAGGTTTAGGGCACGCTTCATACTTTTCCATCTGGCAAGGCCAAACCATCTGTGAAGAATTTGACCTGATAATCGTGTTTTTTTCAAATAACACAGTGCTAAAATTTGGCAAGAAACTTATGCAGACTCTACGCCTTGGAGCTTTAGCAAATTTTTGGCAATACAGGGTGTCCATAAAGTCTCTTTACAATTTAAGCAATTTACTACAAAGCACGTGATGAGATATCTTAACCACATTTGTTTTATTTCAATCAATGTTTTTTTACCTCAATTGTAAATTTCTCTATTGGCATCATTAGTCGCATCAAGTAGATGAAGAAGGAAATCGATTTCTTGCAATGTTTGCTGAAAAACAGCCTTTTCAATGGTAGCAATTGCATAAGAAATCCTTTGCTTCAAGTCAGTAAAGTCCTATATCTTTGTTTGATACACGATATCTATACACAACCCCCAGGGAAAAGAAGTCCAAGGGAGTCATAAGTTATTGCGTAGGACTTTGTGAACTGTTGCACGTATTAGTTCCAACTGTTTGGCAGCAGTGCCGATGGACTTCGCAGGAGAACGAGCGAAGACATGTCTTACACGAATTGTTATTTTATAGGGGTTCATTTAACAAAATATCTAATGTCCACTAACAGACTATCTAAAACACAAAATTTTAATATGTTAATAAAACTTTAATAAACGCTGATTAAAATTGAACAAATGTAGTAAAGATATCTCATCAACTGTCATAGTAATAAATTTTTTTAATTGCAAAGAGATTTTATTTGCACTTTGCAAAACCACAAACAACAGCTGCATCTTCAACGGAAAGAGTGGAATCATTTGCTCCTTTTTTAAAGGTTTTCGATTTGAACTCGGAACGGCTCCTTTAACTAGCATTTCATTGAAATTGTTGCAATGCATTAACTTATTGTAAACCTACTAAAAAACCACCACCCACTCATTTGGCCATACTTTGAAAAATGACGCTCCGTTATTATGTTTGAAAACGAGATGTTGCCAGTATTCGAACCCGTCTCGCAGTAGATCTATCAACATAATTTAGCTATTGCAGCTGATACAGTTCTCGTTGACGTAGGTGCTCTGAAGAGATCTTATTGATCGAAACAGCAGGCTAGACGACATTTTTCATTGCTGTACATCTCAGATTATGGTGGTCCAGTTAAATTGTTTAGTCAAAGTGAACTTTTTTGTTTCGACATGGTATTTCTTTCCATTTTCCACAACAGTCAGCTGGCTATAGCTGCCGCTAAAACTCTGGCTTATTACCAGTTGGAATTGATCTAAATCCTATGTGAAAGTGTGAATTTAACTGCTGTTTGCTGTTAGCTCTAAAACTCAATTTCCTTTTTGAACGTTTGCTGTTCATCTGCAGGAAGAGCAAGAGACTTTTTTGTTGAAGCTTTTCATTTGTTGGAACAGAAAAGAACGTCTTTTCTTTTCTGTTTCCATTGTTAGCTTCAACAAAGGAATAGAATTTAGTTTCCATTGCAACGTTGATGTGATACTTGACAGCATCATCAAAATGTTTTAATCAATCCCACTAGTTTTTGTTGGTTTTAGTCCTTGTGTTACGTTCCTTTCTCTTAAAGTCTTAGTTCCTTTATAGCTCAATTCCCACTCAGACTAAAAGGTGCTACTATAGCGTGAGGTCTACCGCATTGCAATGTGAGGTCTGCCTCCCGCCCACACTATAGTGTGAGGTCTAGGGTTAGGGTATGGGTTGGGGTTAGGGTTAAATCTAATCCTAATTTAACCCTAACCCTAACCTCACGATGCACCTCGGTAGGCAACATATGGCGGTAGACCTCACGCTATAGTAGCACCGACTAAAAACAGATGTAACGTAAATTATTTAAAAATCAGTAACACAGCCGGTGTCTATTCTTTAATGTCTTACCATCCTTCTCATCGGCGTGAAACACCCCTTATCAGCTTAATTAGAGCACCGCGCGCACAGAACCCGCTCGAAGGCGGATCCTGTTACCAAGACAACTAGTGATCAAAGCTAAAGTGTAACGCTTTCGATTAAAAAACGTTACAAGTTTTTGGTATAGAGTTCACGCTTTTTGAAGGAAAGCCGAAAACAGAATGTTTTTTCAAGAGTCATTGTTCTGTAGCCTACTTTTACTTTGGCGTTTCTTTAGCACTAATACCGATTGCCGCTGAACAGTATTTATCATCCTTGTTGGTTGCAAGTAGAACACTGCAAAAAGGCTGTGATTAATTTAACTATGCCGATGTTTAGATTTATTTTCCTTAAATAAAAACTGAATTGAATTTCAATGCTGATAAAAAATATTCTATTGACAATGAGAAAATGTCGATGCGTTTCCAAAGTGCTAGCATTTTATATTGCGTATAGTACGTTAGACGGCTACGACAGCAATTTGATTTATCCTAACGTCTTATCTTCTGGCAACACCACCTAATATTATATAACGGCAGCTGAAACGACGCAATTGCAGAGACCGTTCTGGCTTCGGTTGCTGCTATTTACAAATGCATTGCCATTTAAGTCAAACTGTTAAAAAAATCTCGATTATTTGCCACGGTAAGCAATTAGCGCGTTAAAAGTTTCCACTTTTTCGTTTTTGCCCCGACAGATAATTCGGCCGTGTAATCAGTAAATAACAAATAAAGAAACAGCGTAAGTGCATGCCCTGTTTGTGAGGTTACTAAATGCTGAATACTAGCAAGCATTTACTATAAAGCTCAAAATCAGCAGCAATGTGGCCCACGATGAAGAATGCTGTGTTCTTGTGTTGGACGTGATTTCCAATTTACAAATATGTGTTTTAGGACCAATTTTGCAATTGACGAATTTAAAGAATCCTGGAGGCGCACTGAGATTGTTCGAATCTTCAACGAGTGGATATTATTTCGCCAGAAATTCCCAGAAATTATTTACCATGTCCTATAGTGCAGGATACGCTCACCATATCACTCTGTTCATCCTCAATATTGCTCACATTGAAGGAAGTGCTGATAATCTACAAATGTAAAGCCAAGAAACTCGGTCTGAAAATAAGCTGGACCAAAACCGAGCTGATACACGCTGGCGAAGGTTCTGACCCACGCCCACTCTTAGTCATCATTGTTGGAAAACAAGTTGAATTCGTGCCCATCTTCCCCTAACTGAACTCCATCGTTTCTAATAAGGAGACCTTACACCAGAAATTGACAGAAAAGATGCTCCCTTGCTATCCTAGTAGAGCGAAATTTAGGAAAACACCGCCAGAGCTAACAGAAGACCAAGTTCAGACTCTACAACACCTTTGTCATCGTGGTTCAGGTGTATGGCAATGAGACCTGGTCGCTTACGAAATCGTTGGTCAACAGATATAATGGGTTTGACAGCAGAGCTCTTGGATTTATGAAAACCATCAGGTGGCCCCAGCACAACCTTAATACGACCCTTGTTGAAAGAAACTGAACAATATCCCGCAAGCGCTCTTGGAGCTTCTCGCTGCGTTTGCTGGCTTGGCCACGTTCTCTGCCTCGCTTCCAACCGTTCCACACTTACGAACTTCAAGTTTGAACCAAAAAACGCAGGCGGGAATCACCTTCGTCGTGCTTGCCGTAAGAGCTGCTATGATTTTGCCATGAAGAACTTGAAATATTTCGACTTTTACCCTCGTCCATGCCTTTGACATCGTCTCTGATCGAATAGCGTGAAGGCCGTAAATTTGATTGGCTCTACGCTCAACTTATGAGCATGAGATTTAATGACGATTGTTTGTTAGTTAATGCTTTTTGACACGCTATATTTTTGGCTTTATCATCGCGCTGTTGGTGTACGTGTCATGAAAAGCGCTTAGCAGATCAATTTTTAATATTCTCTCAAAGCAGCGCAGTGGAGATCAAGATAAAACGAAGCCTAACCAGAACAAAATTTCCGAAAGTTTTCTTGTATAGCGAATGCAAAAGATGGGTTCGAAACTTACTAACAACCAGCATTTATGGTGAAGTTTAGTAGCATTTTTTTGACACTTTGCTTAATAGGCCTTTACACCAGGTTAAAAGTCGAGTTAAATTCAAGGCTGTGGTTGGGCCTTACTAGAACCTAAGCATTTTGTTTTTCAGATATATCCTAAAAGTCACAACCTAACATGTCTACAATGTTAAAGAACAAGCAATCCCTTCATTTTATTTGAACAATGATAGCAACTTGACATTTTACTTAACTTGTTGCCTGAGCTAGGAAACTGTTGTAAAAATATCTATTGCTTGATCTCACGCAGCAAGCGGTTTGTAAGCTCACGCTTGTAAGCTGAAGCGTAAGATAAAACAAAGTTGCAATGATTAGTTCGCTATTTGGACTTTACTTATCCTGCAAAGGAAGATCTTTGGTTGGACGATCGATAGAAATCGGACACTTGTCGTGCCGAAGATTTTTTAAAGAGAGGGGTTTTAAGCTATTAAGCCGGAAAATATTTTTGTTTAAAAGTTGCATAGAATTTTACCAAAAACTAGGGTGGTGAGCAATATTAGGGTAATAGTCTTCAAAGAATATGACGAGCCCAAATTTTATCTTTTTTTTTTTGTTGTCAAGGCCAAAATGGATGAACGACATGGCACAATGCCTTTCCTACATACGCTAGTAATCTTGCGAACTGCCTTCCGTTAAGTCGTTAATGTTTATAAAAAGCAATTTAAGATTAAATTGTGACTAGTTTTGCAAAGCTTGACCTTTATTTTAACAGTTTTTTTTTTGCTTAAATAGCAATTAACTTTTGATTAAACTTGTTTTCCATTCGCTGAAAACTAATGAAAATAACTAATTAATGAAAATAACTAACTAAAAATAAATAACTAAAATAAATAACGTAATTTTATGTAAAAAATGATTAACTTTGAAAAGAAATTAACCTATGAGGCTCAACTTTAATGAAAAACAAAATCGCAAGAAAACAAATTAACCTATGAGGCCAAGTTTAATGAAAAACAAAATCGCAAGAGACAATTCAGTATCGAAACTTTTGTTGTTGTGCGAAAGAAAATCTTCAATTCAACAACTGGAGGAACCTCGTACATTGCATACCGAGGAATTTTAGAAAGGCCGGGTACTATAAACTATCAAATTGGTGAAGGTCGCTCAGAATTTTGTCAAAAATGAACGTTTTTTAAATAAAAATGCAATGGTAATTGTGTTTCCAGAAGACACACAAAATTATTTTAATTTTTTTGTTTAGTTTTTTATTATACAGGGTGTCCCAAAAAGATGTATACACATTTGCACAGAATAAACAAGCATTTCAGCCATCAGCTGCGGTGTCTGAACCAAAACGAACATCAATTTGAGAAACGGCAGTGACAAAATAATAAAATGATATTTGTTAATTCTTTTGCATGTTAAAAATATTTGATTAACAATAAACATCTAGTTTACAAATATTTAAAGTGTGTATACGTCTTTTTGGGACACCCTGTATTTCATCTAATATTCTAGGAAAACCCTTTGGTCAGTCCTGCTTGAACTTCTTAGTGTTCAAACTCAACTTCGGAGCCACCGGTGCTTCTGACGCTGTGCATTTTCACCGCAGGTGCTGCAGCCAACAAGGCAAATTGCCATAAGGTGTTTTTTCCATCAACACAACCACGCAATGCCCATGCGGGCATTGAACTTGCCATCTACGAGCCGACGCTTTATTGCGCAGAGCTCAAACAAACAAACAAACAAAAACAAAGCTAAAAAAGATTATAAACTAGAAGTAAATAAATTATAAATAGCTCAAAAATTACAAATAGCTAAAAAATTAAAAAACAAACCTACAAAGCTAGTAACAAAGCTAGATGTTACTATCTAGCTTTAGAAATCACTTAATTTTTGCGCATTCTAAGTAAAATTGTGTCGTAAATTTTTAGAGATTACTCACGAACGTGAATTAAGCTGTTCAATGCTTTTACAAAACAGAGGAGGAGGCATGGCACAATTTCCTCCTCCAACATACACTTGATATTGTGCCCTGCATCGTTAAGTCATTGACATATTCATCTCAAGCAGTTGTAGATATAAGTGTGACTTAAGTCTGGGATCTAAAGTACGGCGAGTTACAAGGTTTTTTGAAATGAATTGTGTCTGAGTGACCTCTGTTGTTTTTGCGTGTAAATGGGTGAAGTTGGTTGTCATTCGCTTTTTCTGTGGTCATTTGGAAGCATTTGCGAACATAAATAAAACTTGGTTGTCTGACAAGTTTTGAAGTTGCCAAGATTTCTTTGAAACTCTTACGAAGTTATGCAAAACTGGATTGCTGCAACATGCAATGATAATGGCACGAGTGTGATAACAGTTTCGACCTTTGAATAAAAATACGTTAACTTTTGCAAAACTTCTATATGATGTTTTTGATATTTGATTTTCTTCCGGGAATAACTTAAATGAATTATTAGTGATTCTCACCTTTGTGTGGGGTGCAATAGGAAAAAGGTTGAAATTTAAAATTCAATAAAAAATTAAAACCCCATAAAAATTTTGACCAAATTGTGAAAATAAACGTGTTGTTTTTATTTTAGCGTCTACAGTGGGAACATGATCAGGATATCGAGGCCCATTGCGCTCGACTATAGATTTGAGTGCTCCAGAAATTTTAAAATAATAAGGTGGGAACTCGATTTTAGCCCAAGAGATAACTGCTTACTTGGCATGATCAAACGTTTTTGTTTAATCGAAAAGCCATTATTGCCCAGGCACTTTATAACGACAAAATATCAACACGCGGAAACAGCTTTACATTTAAGCTTTTTATGTTAATTCTCTTGCGGAGTCTAATTGCAGTAGTCTCGAAACGACTTTGGCTATTTTTGCCAAACGTGCTTCTAATGCTGCGCCTTTATTTGATTTATTTGGGTTTACCGCGGTTGCTGTTGAAGTTTTGAAGACGTTTTGATTTAGTGACAAGTAGCATGTGGCCAAAAGCGTCCTTTTTTAATTTTAACTGCAAATTACGAAGTTGACACAAATTTTTAATTTTAACTGCAAATTACGAAGTGGACACAAATTTTTAATTTTAACTGAAAATTGCGTAATTATTCCCTTATATTTTAAGGCCATTTTAATTTTGTCTGGATCACCTCATTCTAGCCGTAATACGACTTTGTGCAACACGCAAATATGCACCGTAACGTCTATCAACTCATTTACATTGTAAACTTGTTTCTTGGCAATATTCGATGCTAAATTATACCCCGAATAGGGTACTTGAGCAAAAACGGATATATATCAAAGCAGAGAAGAATAAATTTGCTTGTGTCTCCACTCGTCAGCAACGACTTAAATTTGAAATTTCAAAGTACCTCGTTCCACTGAAAATGTACAAAAACACTCAAAATAAGTGCAAAAAATGCAAATTACACTTGACGTGGAAACAGTAGACGCGAAAATTTTGGCATTTAAGCTAATAGCTTTTCTCCGCAACTTCCGTCTCTGGGTAATCTGTGATTTGACATTTATGTTTTCGGCGAAAAAAATGACCCTTTATTGATATCACTACATCATTGAGAAACAAATCTTAAATTTGCGTACATGTTGCATCTGAGATGTTGCCATATTTAATTGGAATACAGTAGCGTGATTAGGGGAAAGTAAAAATCGATGCCCCCCTAGCGGTAAACACGTGAAAAAAAGACCTATGAGAAGTCTGTCTCCTAATAAGTATCCATTTTTTAAAAATGTTTCGCCCCCCAGAAAATCTGTTTCTAAATACGTCAATGCTCCCCCCCCCCCAAAAAAAATGAAAAGATGTATTTTGCTATCATAAAAACTTAATTTACGCTCATAAAATGCTTAGCTGCACGGTTTATGTACGTGATACAAAAATCATTATCATCTGAAAATTTAAATTATAACTCAAAGAAACCCCTGTGGAGACTTAAAGCCCGCAGAACCTTTTTGATTGTTTCGCAGAACTCCAGTAGAAGAGCTCTGACCTGAATGATGCTTTTGTTCTTAACCTTCAGTGTCCGCCGATTATATCTTTATTAAAGATACCATTATTAACTTTCAAACTTTTGTGGCACATCTCAATAACCAAGTCTTCCCAAATCACCGGAAGTTTTATAACGATATGAAGGGATTTTCTACTGCAACCGGAACAAATGCCCTTAATTACGTCATGAAAGTAAGAATAATGTAGTTGCCAGCCAGTCCCGAGTTCGGTAAATCTAGCTGTTGCGAACTCAAAATTTGCAACATGGAAAAGTTTCTGTACATGAATTTGAAAAAGTTATTTGCCTACTGTCACGCCGCAGCACAACTGTTTGCCATCTCTGGGCATATCGTTGCAAAACACGATTTTCGACTTGTGTCTGTAAATGAGGCGGGCAATCAATCTTCAAATTGTATAAAAGCGTTGTTCTTTGGAGATTCGGCTTGTTCAGAGTATTGTTTCCGTATCACTGACTCTTAAATCAATTTGTTTGCATTTGCGGCAACATTGCGATCTTCTCGAAAATGAAAAGCTATTTTTTTATGGTATTTGTTCCATTAATTGTGCAATCATGCCGTGCGAGCAATAAAGAGAATTTATCATTTCTTGAGTACGTAGTGGGGATTTTATTTAATAAAGTTGGTTCAAGTAAAGACATTCATGTGAAACAAAGTTGTTATTTGCGTTGTCTTCAATTTATATTTTATTTCCTCCATTAAGCCGTTTCCGTTTTATAATTAAATTCATTTTCAAATCCATTATCGCCATATTAGATTTTGATCCCACGTCTAAATGGGCAGCGTTAAGTTGTTGCAGAGAAGATTTTTAAGTAGACCCGTTTTGTCAGCGACATAACCAACAGCATATGGCGTTTTGAGAACAAGTGAGCTATTATCAACCTAATTTGCTGATAAGTTAAAAATAGGCCTACTGTTTCAGTGATTACTGCCTTGGCTATTCTCGGAACGGTGTATTACTCATGTAATTGTAAACCGTAAGCTGTAATGTAACTTGACGAAGTTATTCATAAAAATTTTTTATTTTAAATAAGTTTAGGGACGTGAAAAATCGGACTTTTGCGCTTCTTTGCAAAAACAACTTTTAAGCGAATTTCTACAAAAAAGAGTTCACCGGAGCGACCACTTAAAATTCGCTGCAAAGCTTATTAACTAACTCACGGCATGATAGAAACAACGCTGAGAGTGGAATTCCAATCTGAAAATACAAAGAATTTTTTATGAAAACTTTGAATCGACGCATTCTCTGACAGTAACACAATTTTTCTAGTTGGCATTAAATTTCGCGTTAAAACTCCTACAAAAACCGGACAGCAATTCTTTTTGGAAAAAGCATCTGCTTCACATCTGATTAGAAAATAACTTCTAAAAATACGCGGGTTATGTTCAAGTTTTAGAAAGTGATGATAGTTAGATGGTTGAGGTTAAAATGTAGTTGAGAAAATTCTTGGTCAGATTTCCTCAAAATTGTTTCGTAAAACAGCATAGTTAAAAATTACCTCTGATGCAATGGTTTTTAAATATGATTTGTTGGTGGTGGTACTGAAAAACATTGCAAAGAAAAATGCTGTTTGTTCAAAAAGTTTTCATGCCGCGCTTATCAGTGATGTATAGAGAATTTGCGAAAGAAAAGGAAGAATGAAAACAAGTTAAGATAATCCCTTTAAAATGGTTCTTGAAAGTTTAATCCAGGGTAGGTTGGGTTAGAGTTTTCAGTGAAGGATAATGGCCATTTTTTAAAGTTTCAGTTAGACGGAGAAACTCGTTGTTCCCTTTTTTTATGATGATAATTTTTTGTGGTTAAACTTGTGATCGGAATCCAAATCGGCTATTCTGGGTCAAAGTCAAACAGGGACAATGGCACAATCTCCCCTAAGTACGCTATCAGTCGTATCTCTCCAGCTTATCGACCCTTGACGCGAAACCGCCGCAGATGTTTTGTCACAAAACGTTTTGGTCCAACATCATTTTTCAAAAACTAATTTGTCTGTTTTTTTTGTTGCTTCAAAGTTAAATTACAAATGCCAAGGAAAGTGTTAGCTAGGGCGTGTGCAACATAAACTCAGAATATTTTTTGCTCCCATTTAAGGAGCCTAGAAAAACTTGATTATATTATTTGAAATAGAATCAAGTCTGGAGCATTTCGAAATCTGAAATTTCTTGCCAGAAAAATACTATTACGAGATAAATCATGTAGCAGATATCGAATATATCCTCAAGATACAGAATTCAAACCTATTTCGCGTCATCCATAAATGACGCATAATTTACTTTACTATTTTTGCCATTTTAATCTGGATTTGCAGGACGCGCGCAAACTCGAAATGCACAAAAAAGCATTAAATGTGCTAAATTTTATCGCCGGAACAAACTGTGCGAGTCTCCAACAAAAGTGCAAAACAGGTTTAGGCTGCCGGCAATCGACTCTAAAAGAATACGAGTCCAGGCAACGAGGTAGAGCGGGTTGTAATGCTGTTCACGCGATCAATAATCGGGCGTTCAAACCTCACAATTAGTGGCTCAGGCATAACAAACCCATGTTCTAGTGTCCTGTAAATAGGCATCTTACGGCTATTTCATCTGCTTGGTTACTTTGTTGGAAATGCAGTGTGCCACCAACATCGGTGACTCCAAAGTGTATCTGAATGTGCATAGCTTTCTAGGATAATTGGCAAAAGGTTTTTCCGTGAATAAACGACAAAAAACAATCTTGTGCTGTACATAACTCTTTAAATTGGGAACCTATAAGCAAAGGTGTGAGTAACCCTTTCAAAAAGCGTGATTGTTCAGCACCGTCAAAGTACGATCTTAAAATAAAAATGCTCTCTCTTACTTCTAGCTAAAAGTCAGCGCTGTATCCAGGACATTTATTCTCCAATCACGGTAAATGTTCTTTCCACACCAGCAGTCGAGTAGGCCACAAAGCAATGAAAAAGCAGTCGAGGCTTAACCACACAGATTTCTAATCTTTTTTCAAGAAGTCTGACATTAGTTTGGATAGTTTGGGCAATAGCTTCTTCCACTAAGCATTTGTTGATCTACAGTACATGTATTCCTTGCGAATGTTTCCAAACCAAAAAAATTTACAAATTTTTTGATGTTGAATTTTGTTGTGACTCATCAGCGCTAAAATAAAGAAAGACAGAACATGATTTAGAGACGGGGTTTAGTTATTGATAAATGACGGTAATGAATTGAATAATACACGTGCTTTATGTACGCACAAGTTAGTCTATTTGTATAGCGACAGTTAACAATCTTTTCCATGCAAAGTAGACGACGCAATAATATAATTTTAATATTTTCTGTTTGTGTGTCAATTGCCTCTGAAATTTCTGCAATTTTGGAATTACGATTAACATTTTTAATTTAACTTTGCTAGTTAAAGTAAATTTTCACGTTTAAACGTATTTGTAAAAGCTGCATTAACCAAACTAACTTAAAAAATCCCAAAATTTTTCGCAAAAACAAAATTTCCCAAACAATTGTAAATTCTTAAAATCTTTCAAATTAAATTTCCAAGATTGGCAGGCATGGCAGCCAGGCACTTCAAACAAGAAAAAAAGGGGAGGAGGAACGAATGGGGTAATGCCGGCACGTGCAATTTTCATTTAGAAATCGTCTGTGACACCGTCAAAGAAAACTTATTTTCATTAGTGAACGCCTGCAGAAAGAAAATCCTACTACCGTGGTGTAGCAATAATAATTCGGAGTTCGGAATTCCGTAAAGACATCATCGGTACTTGCCAGAGGTAGCATCCAAAATCTAAAAAGCTGTGTTGCTCAAGCAAAAAGTCTGCTTCTAAAGTGAGCGTGTAGCGGTAGATGTACGCTTAATCAACTTGTCTAAGCTTGCGAAAATGCGACAAAAATGGAAGCAAAATAGTCTTTTACCTGCTATAAGTTAACACATTTTTAATATTTGTGGTCTAAGAATTAAGAATCATCGAGAAGCTGGAAAAGCGTGCAAATATAATTTATTCTCATTTCCACTTTACCTTTGGCTCTGCCATGACACCAACCCATTTATTCTTTAAGAAACCATTGATTTTTAAAGGGCATTAGGGCTGCTAGCGTACAAGAGGTAACAAACCACTGCTGCGAAGTTAAAGGTGTTCGTAAAAGTATGTAGCGTCCCAACCAAAATTCAAAACAATCACTTTATAGGATCGTCATCGAGAACGGCGTGGGATTTGGTGTGACAATGATAAACGGGATTTGGCCCACCATGCTATTTTTGAAGTCGTACGTAGTGCCAAATCATCACTTAATTGCTGCATTAAGTAATAAAATTCAAGTTGAAATGTCACACAGCTTGCGAGAACTTCAAAAGGAAAAATTTCAGGCGATTTAGGAAATAGACCTGAAGCACATAAGTGGAAAACGCATTCAGCCATTTTCTTTTTTTGATCGAGATGCCCTAGGTTGGCAAAGAGTGTTACCGCAAACGTTTTACAAATTATCTAGTTTTGATGGTAGAAAGCATTGAAACAATTGTCAATGGATTGGTGCTCATTGCAACCATATATTTGAGCAGTGGTGGATTTAGGGTGAGGCAAGTGAGGCAGCTGCTTCGGACCTCCTTTTTAGGGGTCTCCATTATGGAGAATAGGGGTCCCTTTCAACAGCTATTCAATCCCAAGTTTACAACAAATTCACCTCTACCAGATCTTCGAAATGGAAATAATTTCCAAAAAAGCATGGGACTCCAATGAGTACTCGGCCAATAAGGGTCCCCCTTATCGCCGCAGTCCCTTAAAACCTTTAAATCACCATTGTATTTGAGGTACATAAAAATCACGTATCTTTTGCAGTTAAATTAAGTAATGGACTTTCTGTTTTTTTATGTCTTTCGCGGTACAAGTTGAAAGTTCGATCTAACGGTTACAGAAAAATTTTAGCCTATGCCAGCCAGTGTCTACGAAGGAAGTTTGGTTGGAAGGTTCACACCGACATAAACCACAAACATTATCTTGAAAACAATTTAGTGTGTATTGCAAACAATGGACCCAACCCAATTTGACGAGACCATCCCTGGAACCTTTCACTAACCTTGCATAAAGTTATCAAAAATAAGTTTGCGTTTAGGGTCGTTTCGAAATTTTCGGTCGGCTTACTTCTTGGTCTGCGTGTTTTTCCTCCAGAAATGCCACGAAGGAAGAGTAATTGCCCTAAAGTGCCTTCTGAAAACTACTACAATAAGGCGGAGTTCACTGCTGTCTTGATTTCTCCCTTCATACATCTCTAAATTTAATGCTTTTTACCGCAAGACAAATTGACTGGTATTTTAAACCTAGCAAAGCCAAAATTTCTCTTGGTTTTTAATATGTTCTGTCATAGCCACTTGCATTTATTACAAGTCTGTTCGTTTTTGAAGACTGCTTTGTTAAAACCTGTGAGTTGAAATGCCCAAAACAACCACAAAATTGGTATTCAAGTTTTCCATCGTATTTTGTATTCATTTCTACGTATTTGCAACTTCCACAAGTTTGTCATTTAGAAATCGGGAGAAGACATTTTGCGTTACAATTGTGCGTCAATAGACTGCATGTCCAAAGAGATTTAAACGCCTAATAGCGCTGTTAGAGATTGGTTGTTTGTCTTAAATAATCTTAACATGAACTTTAAATTTTGCGTCAATCAGAGCATTTAAGTGATAATTGTATCCTCATAAAGAAATAATCGTGCTATAAAACTTTATTGCTTCATCTCACGAAGAGCTGTCACGCATGCTTTTTTCTCTTTTTTGGTATTTAAGTGATTGCTAAAGTTTATTAAATTTATTACGCCACTTTAGCTCAGCTGAAAACTCTGTCATCACAAATTGCGTTTTCAGGCCGTTGGCAATGGTGTTTTTGTAGCAAAGGTTATAAGTTTTCCAGAGCCAAAAAATGAATATCAGCTTAACACTGATGGTTTCATGTTTAACGAAATGAAAAGATTTGAAAAACGTTTTTGTATTTAAATTGAGCTTTTCTTTAGAAATTTTGTGGTAGTTTACTGTAGTAAGTAGAAATATGGAAAGTTCCACAGTTTTTTTTGCGCTGGCGGTAATGTCATATCTATCATATGGTGGCCAAGGAATGACATTACAGCTACGACTTATGCGAAGCATCAGTAACTCCTCCTTGGTGAGTATTGTATATTCAAAGTTTTGTTTAGTAGAACGATAGAAAATAAACTGCCGTTTCACTTATAGTATGTATAATGTGTATATAGTTCCGGTCTAGCGTCTTCGTCACAAAGCAGCTCTGTTGAAACCTCGAAATTTATGAGGTTGTAGTCGTTTTTGTATGACGTAATGTCATATGTAACTCGCTAAGCGTAACAAAACGTTGCGTGTGGTTTCTCTAGCACAAATTGTCGTAGTTACGCTCTGGAAAAATGAGAGTAGATTTATACGATTTTTCTTTGGCAACAAGTGAATATAATTTTTCAAAGGTTTACTCTTGAACGAGCGACATATTTCCTCTTTTCCTTGGACTTCAACAAATCTAGTGTGACTAGTTACATTGATTCGTCTACTTTAGGCGGAACACGCTCAGCTGAATGAACTGATCGCATTACACCAGCAGACCAATACCAGCGAGGTGGTTCAACGCTATTCAACTTACGGATGTTTTTGTGGATTTAGCGGAAAGCAAGATCCGTTAGATGGAACAGACAAGTGCGTACCTATTCATTTCTTTAACACTAGAATTGACCGCGTTCTTAACCTACCTAGAACTACCGCGCGTGGTCAAAATGTCCGTTTATCCAACAACTAACCAAATGCTGATTAGTCATTATGTTATAAGTTTTTTTTGACTTTTGTTTTGAAATGAACTGCGTAGGCTCTCATCTCCGCATTGCATTGCAGGTCTTCAACTCGCTTTTTAGCTACTTTTCTGTCATTAGGCTTTGAGCTCATAAAATGCTTCTTAACCCTACCAATCCGAGTTACCGAAAATTCGGTACTTTCCGTACATGCCAATATGCCGTGTTACCGAAAATTAGGTATTTGGGTCGAGCACGTGGAATGCAGCTAAAAATAACGACTAATCATGGTTAAGTCTCGCATTTGGTGCGATCCTGTGCGAGATTATTGTTTCCTTAACTCTTTCGATCCCGCGTGCATTGTGAGAAGCATTGTGAGAAAATGTCCGCGAGGTGTCAGAGCGAAAAACTGTCATAATTTGTCATAATCAATCATAATTAATCATCATAAAGTACCCAAGTTTGTTTGTAAATCATTACTCATCTGTTTACTTCTACATTAAGTGTGATATATCGTTGAAATCTCTATTTCTTGAAGATTTCAAATATAATGAAAACAAAAAAATTTTTTTTTGAATATGCAAATTTTATGCAAATTAGCCCCCCCCCCAACAGGTGCTGAGTTGTCTTTGAAGTTAGAGTACCCTTACCTCAAAGATCACTGCAGATTTTATTTTTCCACCAATTTCTTTAGAAATGGTCGCTAGATGATGCTAAGGAAATAAGCTTTCAAGGTACATCAGTCAAAACTTACCTAAGAGCCTAGGTTTTCTACAGTTTGCTACTTTCTCAGGCCCATGACCTTTTTGTTAACCGGTATTGACCGGTACCAAATTTTGTTAGTCAAATGTAGTATCTAAAATATGATCAGTTATTATCTGCTAGAGGTTAGCCTAAACCATGTAACATTATGTATTTTTGAACAGGAAATTTCTTAAAGATTCAAAAAATATCAAGTTTAAATAGAATATGCTGTCACTAACAATGAAACAGCAACTTATTTACACCCCTCCCATGTGTTGAGAAACAAGGGGAATACAGCAAACTTTGATTTAGAGAAGCAAAACTTTTGCTAGCTGTTAAACTTGTATTTCAGTTTTTGTTTCCTTGGAAACTTGATGCGAAATGACGACTTTAGTGGTGAAACATTTGCAATTTATTTTATCTTTTTAAAGGGTGTAGTTTTTCTAAAAGTTATACTTTAGTGAAGGTAAGTCAAAAAAGTTTGGGGGTTTTGAACTGACATGATGTACAGTACCCATTTTTGATCAGTAAATATCATATATTGCTTAGCCTAAACTATTTAAAGTTATATATTGCTGAAAAGCAAATTTCCTAAGCTTTCAAATGAGACCAATATTTAGCAACATGTCATATTTTTTACGCACTAAATCTACTTTTTTTACTTACCTTACAAATTTGTTTGGGGGGGTTTTGAGACCCCTAAAAAATTTGGAAATTTGAATAGGTAAATTTTATCATTATTGCTTGAAATTTTGTCAAATGATGCCCCAAAAGAGTAGTTTTTAGACTGTGTCAATGATAAAGGGTTTGGTGTTGTGGTAAACCAGGTATCTTGATTTGAATTCAAGATAGTTGGCTCTTGCACGTGTCTGCTGAGAATTTGGCCGATTTTGTCGTCTGCAACATTTACTGCTCTTTATGCACCAAGTACCTCTGTGTAAAACCCGGCTCCACCTGCTGGGCTGACTGGCACACAAAGGTGGAATACTGGCGGTAGATCCAAGGTAGGCCATTTTACTATGTATTTTCAAAGTTTGAACTTTTTCTAAGTCATAGTTTGCATGCAACTAACTGTTTTCTATTGCATATGCGTTTTTCCTCTATTTTGCTCAGGAGGCCAGGTTTTGGGATATTTTAGGTTCAGGGATCTAGGTCTGGTAGGGTTAATTCTAAAAAAACTTGATGCACTTTCATTTTGTGGCGTTTTTAGCAACCAATCCAAATTAATTTTTTCTGTGTTTAGTATAAAATCTATCATTTTACGCTTGTGCTGTAATAGCCTACTAATATCATTGCTGTCACTGGCTCACTGCCAAAGCTGACAAGTTGATATAATGCAGAATCAGCTCTGCTTTATGCTATCACTATCAGTCTCTGAGTTCGAGTTATTAAAAAAAATCGTTTCCCATAGCTCGGACTTATTTTGAATATGCCAACCCCTGATCTAAGCCTTGCAAACGTAAGCTTTGCATTTTGTTTTGTTTGGGACAAGAAAGGAGAGGGGTGGAGAAAGCTGCTGATGGAGTTTTTTTCTTAATTAAGGTGGAAGATAATTCTTCTTATTTTGGAGATCGAGAATTTTAAAGTGACTTTTTGCTACATTTAGCTCCAAACGGAGGTGAAGACCTTTTTTAAAAATTGACTTTTTCAAAAGTGAGTGTTTTGCTTAGACTTAAAATTTTTGGGGAGGGAAGTTTTAAGGCATTTCTGTCTCCAAACAAAATTGAAGACTTTTTTGAATACCAACTCTCAGAAAGTGAGTAATTTGCCTACTTGTGAAATTTTTTGAATGGGGAACTGAAAACAGTTTTGGGCAGGCTTCAACCTCCAGCTCCCTACGTTTACAGCCACGTTCATTATCAAACTTATTTTTTGAACTCTAGCACGTAATTTTTTTCCAGCCGCAGCAGTCATTGTTGCAAGACTGTTTCGAAACAATACCACAAAAAACACTTTACACTAGGTTAATTTTAATGGAGGAGAAACCAGAAGTTGCTGTACTGTCGAAATGACCGTCGGCGATAATTTAACGTAAATCGCTACCCACCCCACACTGTGCTGATTGTAATGCTATAAAAATTATGCAAAAATTGACCAAGACTTGAAAAAAGTCAGGAAGTTTCAATCTTTGAACGCTTACCTAAGCAGATATATAAGCTATTAAACATCTAAAACGGTCAAAATGACCCCTCCTGTATTTCCAATGTTAATCAACAGGAGTGAAACGCATGGAAGATCAGATAGCTATGTTTGTTTGGACATGACGTTATTTGTTAAAACTGATTTAACTAGTTTACGTCATGACCTAATCAAAGAAACAAAAAGAACTAACTTCACGGCGTTAAACTACTGCAATCCAAACGGCTCTGCATAATTGACAAAATAAGATTTATTACGAAAAGCTTGTCCTCCATGTTAACGCATTGAATACAAGATGAAGAAAGTTAGCAGAAATGCAAAGGCAGAATCAACCTTATCATCCGGTTATGGTGCATTCAACAGTCATTTGGGGCATTCATCTTGCGAGTTTTCATTTGTATTTAGCCTTCAAAAGTAAAGGCCAAAGTTCAGTGTTGTAGCCTTGTAGGCTCACAAATTACCAATTCTTTAAAAAGGTCTCGCGAACAACAAACCTTAGGGTTGTCAAAGAGCCTTCTTTTTTCTAGCTTATCTGTTACCTAGTGGTGGTGACAAGCCTGAAAAAAATTAAGTTGTTAATTCTTTCATGTTTTTTAGATGTTGTTATCAACATAGAAAATGCTACGCTGATATTCAAGAAAATAGCAGCAAAACGATAGAAATTATGGCTTTGGTGTTGGGGAAATATAAATATAGCTTCAATGGAGAAACCAATACATTTACATGCTGTAAGTAAAATATATATTATATCTATTTTGGTGAGCCATAACTTATTTTAAAAGAGGAAATAAGTTTTGATCAATCTAAAAAGAAACAAACAGCAGTCTTACTTGTTTACCTCAACATTGGACAGCACAAGATGGAGAGAAAACGAGTCAATGTAAACTTGTAAATGGCTAACATTGACTACTGACATTCATTCACAAAACACTACGTAGATTATTAACGTTTCTTTATCGTTACAAAGCTGCTTGTGACAAAGATCAACAAAATGTTATAAAGTTGAACTCTGAATTTTATCCTTTTGATTATTAAAGACTCATTCTCGATTAAACTATTCACCTCCAAAAACGACAACTTTTAGATAAGTGTATTTTGTAACCTATATGCCAGCTACCTGCCACGGGTATAATAAGTTTTTTTTAAATTAAATTACAAAATATTCCGGTGGCTATTGACAAGATGATCAAAAGTTACTTCCATACTCCTCCCTTTTATCGCATATTAGGAAATATTTTGAGTTATTTGACTTGTTTCGTTTGCTTATTTATTAACTAAAAACAAGCATGTTGACCTTGAACCTGCAGTAATAAGGCTACCCAGCATGCAAGGTGGTGCTTGGAGCGCAAATTTTTCAGTCAGAAGTTTGCGCTTTCCAACTCACCACACTGTTGTCATTTTGGCCCCAAGTGGATCCATATTTTTTGATTCTGCGTGGGGAAGTTCTGCGTCTGGGTATTATTATGAAAAGGGAATGTTAAAATGGAGAGAAAGACATTCCGCGCTTCTCTACCGGTACTCAAACAATAAAACCGGGGTTTTCGACGCCTGCATAACTCTAGCATTGTCTTCACTCAATTTTTCTGTTATTAATTTTCAAGATTTGATGAAAATACAAATATAATAAAATTTTATTGGCGATCCAAAAAAGATTTCAGGTGGTTTAACACTTCTTTAGGTCCTTCAAATTTGTAATGGGTGTAGCACTACATTACACGAACTCATATTCTTTTATATTTTTTAGATTCTCATTTTCAACATTTTGACGCGCTTCGTGAAAAGTGTTTGTGTGACAAGGAATTGGTAACTTGCTTGTCAAAAAATATCAACTATCCCAACTATAATTATGAGTTTACTCAAATGGATGTAATTAAAGACAAATGCAACTAATCAATCAATCAATCAGTTGACGCAAGCACAAATCTTTCTATAAATAGAGTTTAATTTTATAAATCATCATTATTTTTCGAAAAAAAAACAATATTCTCGCGGTTATTTATAAAACCATTCATGTTTAAAACTACTTTGGAATACCTAATTACAACATTTTTGATAAATTACTTTAAAAACCTACCAAAACAACTACCTTTACAGTATTTACTAACAACAGTTTTTTGTTGTTTTTAAACTCTATGAACATATGATAGTTATCATGAATGATAAGCGGTAGTAACTATTTTTGTTGTTGTTGTTTTTGTTTGACTTCTTTCTGGGGATGAGGGCCTGGAAAAAAACCATGGAGTCCCAGGAGACGGACAACTATTCATGGCCTGTATCAGAGGCGAACAATAAGAAATCCAAATATTTTCGTTATCTCCTGGATAAGCATTAAACAAAATGCTGATATACTTTTGGTATTAGCAATTAAAAAGTTTATTCTTTTAAAGCGAAATTTGTATGTGTGGTGTTATTACTTTTCAAGTTTTGTGTTTTGAACACATTGATGTGCCAATTGATTTTTCTTTTTGCTATACACAAAGGTTTAGATCGCTACAAGCAATTGCAACAAATTTACTTTCATCATTACGTAACATGTAGCAAGGTTTTTGTTTTATTTTGTAGAAATGTCTTATGTTATGCAATTTGTCTTGGTTAACTGTGTAAGGTAAACGATATTCTTCTTATCACCTTTTCTTGTAGTAAGACTTGTTACGTTGAATTCAAAGAAAGCACTCTGCCATTGTATGCAGAAACATTTTTTATTTTAACGTAGGCTAATATATTTTTGCTGGAGTGCACTGTCGCGTACGCCCTTGTTTTTCCTAAACTAGCGAGTGATTGGCGCACGCGTAGCCAGAAAAATATGAGAAGCGAGCGAGGTTTAACTCTTGCAATACATGATGACATCATGCATTCGTAACGATTATGTAGATTGAAAACGGGGTTAAAGGCACCCCTCTCCTGGCTACATCTTCGTCGGCAATGTGCGTATTTTTAACAAATTTGAACAAACAGAAATTACTTTTGCGTAGCTTTTAAGTGTCAAGCAATTCAACCTTGAAAGTTTTATGCACAGTTGGTCAAGCTCCAGATAATGCCTAGTTTTGTCCCCTTTTTTATTTTTTTTTATTTGTCCCATTATTTTGGCATATAATGCAGTGATTAGAATGTGTCAATAAACATGTGTCTCCCAATTTACGTTTTTTAATTCTGTAATAGTTTATTTTTAAAATTTGAATTTTCGAAAAATAAAAACACTTGGACGTTTACAAACTTTCAAAGTACAGTATGTTGAATTTACAGTCAAACTTTATTTTCTCGAAAGAAAAACTATGTGATCAAGACGGATGCCACAATGTGACCGATTTAAGATCCGCTTGCGATGACTTATCTGTCTCCCCAAAGACGTAGCAAACACGTTGGCGGGGAGGAGAATATAGCTTACTAATGAAAAGAATTTCTCTGCCTAATGCTTGAACACGGTTCTTATATTCAGCGCGATGTCCTATGCAGTACGAGTGAAGATTTTATAACTGTTTTTGATATGTTGCTTACAAATTCCTCTTTGCTTGTGCTTGTTTTTCACCGTAACACCATTGACGATTCTACTCAGAGCAAAAACTCTCTTTCGACGGCTTTTAATCTTAGATTCACAGAGAACATATTCTTTTCCATTACGAAATAGTGCCAATCTTTATATCACAGCTGCTGCTTTGCATTGGCAAATCTCAACTCTGTTAGTTTAGCTTCTAAATTCAATGTCTTGTGAAAGACTTTCAAGTGAATTTTTTTTTGCTATACCAACAAAAAAATCTGTTGTTTTCCAAAGAATTTGGTGGATGAGTTGCTGTAACCCCTTGTCTTGATTAAGGCGAGCAATTAAACCAGTTGAGTCGGCGGATTTAGCAAAAAATTGTGAGGTTTATAGGGAATTCACAAGGATGCTGATTTTGCCACTTTTCTAAGAGGAAAAGCGGGAAGATATATGCAAGTGATGGCATACCACGTTGCTTACTTTTATGTTCAAGTTTAAAATACATTTTATACAGGGTGTCCATAAAGTCCGTGTGCACTTTAAAAAATTAATAACTTCATTTGTATCTACGATAAAAATAATCTGTAAAAAGAATTAGAAAGAAGAAAATCTACATTTTTTAAGGTCTTAATGAAAACTCATTTAAGTTTTTAAACGTCCTCCATAATTTGCAATACAAAGGGTTATATGATTTTGCAGATCACGCTAATCATTTGTCAATTGATTTGTAGTAATGCCTAAAATCGCATTAATTATTTTTACTTTCAAATCTTCAAATGGACTAGGTTTGGTTGCACACACAATTGTTTTCACATGTCCTCATAAAAAAATCTAATGGAGTGAAATCTGGCAAAAGCGGAGGTCAAGAAAATGGTCCGCCCCTTTCAATCTATCAGTTAGGAAATTCTAGATTAATAAACTGCCTAATATGCAGAGCAAAGTGGCAAGGAGCTTTATTTTGTGGAAACGCTATATCAGTTGAAACACTGTTACTAATTTTGTGATAAAGAATCATTTTACAACTGCACTTAAGGGGGATTATGGGGATTTTGCAAAAGAGACGCGTTTAGCATGCTAAGATCGATGTTATGTGACAGGCTGAATACTCGCGCAAAAATAAATCTGTGACAATTTTTTTCTTTTTTTTTGTTGCCATGGTAACCAAGATGTTACCTTTGCCATGGCAACGGACGAGGAAACTTTGGCATGCATATCTCGGCCCCTGCACGATGGAATTGAAGGATTTTGGTGCAACTTGATCGGCGAACACTACTCTACGCAATGACGTAGCAACTTGTACATAAATTTAAGCTGTCATAATATACTGGGGTTTATCAAAAATACCATTTTTTTCAGTAAAATTTTCACATATTTTCCAACAAAAATATTTATAGCAAAAAAAGTACAATAGTTAGCCCATTTTCACTACGCCATTGCATTCATAAGTCTATCAGCTAGCTCTATGCGAAATTTCATAAAGATTGGCCGTACGAATTCAGAATTACAAATGCCAGAAAGTTTATAGTCATCATAAAATCGCGATTTTGAGAAAATCCATCTAAAAGTGCACATACACCGATTTACAGTTCTAACCTGAAGAATTATTCATTTTGTAGCAATGTTTCACGTTGAAATGCGACTTTTCATGGCAACCATCTTAAAGATGAAGGATTAAAGATACAATTTTTGTTAAAAAAATATCATGGCCAAAATTTTCCAAAAATGATAAAACGAACCCCATATTCCCCCTTAAAACTAGGTAAATAAAACTTTATAACACTTTTTACAGATTATGTCTATCGCAAATATAAATAAAGTTATAAATCTTTTGAAGTGCACACGGACTTTATGGACACCCCATACATCGTTAGATGATGCAACACATCACACACTCTCACACACACGCACACACACACACACACACACACACACACACACACACACACACACACACACAAACTTTTAAATCTCTTTAATATCTGTCATTTGTTGAACAGAATATAAACTCGTATGCAGCTCACAACATCGCGTAATTTTTTTCAAAATGCAACAGCTTTACTCTATGATCTCTTTCTTGCTTCAAAGCAACAATTGGGCCCAAGAAAGGGTCCATTGGGACACAGCCTTTCTGGTAAAGAAGCTAAGGCGCAGCTAGGGGTGCCAGAGGGGTCATTGCCCTTTAATGTCTTGAAAATGATTGAGGTGTTATTAAATATAATGCGAAAAAATGTCAATCTCTAAAAAAACATCCAACAAAACTGAAGAGATAGCCTGAAAAAAAATTTTTTGTCCCCTCCCAAAATTTATTTTAGCGACGCTAATGTGAAAGAGTTAAGCATATCAACCACGAGCCACAATGGCAGCTCATGAATCTGGCTGGAATCAGTGGGAAAATTATTTACTTGGAAACTAAAATCCATTCAATTCAATCATCAAAATTATTTGATGGAGTGGAAACGGCGAATTTAAGACTTAGCGGATGTTGGTTTGTTGTTTTGTTCTTTAAATCTTACTCCATTATGCTTGTTTAACAACTCGAAAAACATAACCTTTCTAGCGATGTTTAAAATAAAAATAACGAAGAGGCCAATTTTTGAAAATTTTGAATCTATCGACTCATTACTTTCAAACATCTGGTGAGGAAATTTGTTGTTGCAGCTGGTGAATCTGGCTAGAAACAATAAGTGGAATGCCTAAAATCTATTTGAAAGGATGATTAAAATATTCTAATGCAGAACCAGAATGAATCAATGGGATCACTAAAATGATATTATTCATGGAAGTCAATCAAATGTGTTATGGATCTGCAAATCATGATCTTCGTCCAGTGTTCTGTATTACATCAGCGTTAGTTTAGTGCATATTTGTACATAGACTATCACATAATTGCTTAACGTAGATGTGAAGAGCAGGCTATTGAACATTTGAACATTTTTGTCCAATGTTTGTATGTTTTTCTCATGCATTTTGTACGACAATTTTCATCCGCTCAGAAATTATGTGATGCTCCGCCGTATATGTTTTCGTTTAAATATCCAATTTTGACAGAAAAGTTCATGTACATTTTAAACGCGTTTATGTCTTTGTTAACAAAAACGTTCAAAAATCTTTTGGTACGTTATTTGCGGACGAAACCGGATGTTCACACAAAAGGTAAACTGTGTGTAACACCACATACATATCCAAGCGAATGAAACTTTTGGTACAAAAATAGTTCAGAGCAAAAAATGCACAAAACTGGCCAAAAAACGTACAAAAACATATACTGTGTGCAGTCATTTTTTGTTTGTATTCAACCATTTGTCGCAGTGAATCTCATATTTGCCCTATAAGCGACCTAGAGAACGAAACACCCGATCATTATGTGTGCAGAAGCCAAGTTTTAACAAGGTATTAGAAGCACGAACCTTGGAAATCAGACAAACTCAATCAACAATGATATTAGGTATTACCACATTACAAAACTGTCTGCGTGTTTGCAGCAGACAGGAAGGCTTGCCGAATACAGCTAGCCACACCTTTTCAACTCATTATTGCAGCGCAAAAGGTAATGGTCTGTTTTCGCAAATTGTAATAGCAATGGTCCGTAGCAACGTGTTGGTTTGAGGTTTTATACTTTGCCCTACCGTTACCACTGCCTATATAATGATAATAATTGTTTATATTCATAGCTTTAATTCAATGCTTAATTAAAACACGATCTTGCCCCGTGTATTATAATTGCAATTTCTATCAGTGCTCGGCGCTGGCCCATGTTATTACGACCACGAATATAATCACTATAATTACAATTACCGTTTGCGATATTGTTTTTGCAGCAATAAAAAAAACTGAGTCAACATTATTTTTGACTGCAATGGCGGCTAACAACTTCTGTATCAACTGAGGAGACGGTCACCAAAACAACCAGAGTTGCCAATCTTGGGAACTTTGGAGGCCACTTGGGATTTTTTCCCAAAATACGTTGGGAAAAATGTTGGGATTTTTGAAAGCGATTTGAAGAATTTCGGTAAATCTTGTAATTTTTTTGGCGGGGATATATAGTGATATCACTTTTGGTGTGAACACTTGAAATTTCAGGATTTTTGAAAAAATTTGGGTGAACACTTTTTTTGAGATCCAACCCCGAAAGTAGGAATTTTGTGTTGGATGGAAAGTAAAGACTTTTGGGGGAAAGAGATTATTACCGCAATTAGAAGTCATTTCTAATTTTTTGAGAAATCAGTTGCGTGGCAGCACTCAAGCGTATTACGTGCCAAAACATTTTACAATCATGGGATTTTTTTTTATGCAAAAATCGTCATTTCGGGAGTTTTAGATCCTTTTTTGAGATCTTTGCTCATTGCTAATTGGCAATTGTGAAAACAATGTTACAATCTGATCAAGTAGTTCGTTCGACAAATTTCTTTTTCAAACTTGACGTTTCGCTTCCCTTAGTTACCGGAGAGCTTCCCGTTTTCCCGAACCAGAAAAAGGGAACATGTTGATGTAGTCAAGACTTTTAACACTAAAAAGTCAGCGCTGAATCAACATGTTATGGATTTCGATCATAGAACAGATTGGGATAATATCAAAATACTGAAGTCAGAGTCACGTGCGTACAGGCGTCGCGTTGCGGAAAGTTTTTTGATAAATCAAAAGGCTCGTTCATATAATGTAATTAATCGTAATGATGGTGCAAATTTTCCTATTGTTTATCGCCAATAAGTAATATCTGATGTATTTTACAACACTTTTTACTTGTGCCCACTCCTGGATCTGTGATGTAGCAATGTTTTTGTTATTACGTAATTGCCTGCTCTGTTGGTAAATAATTTTTAGTGTTTAGTAGTACAGGCAGTCTATTTATATTTTTATGTTGTACAGCAGTGGTGCTCAAACTTTTTGGCTCGTGGGCCACATTTTTCTTTCAGAGACCCTTCGCGGGCCACAAGAATTAATAATTTCATTTTTGAAGGAAAACTTTTTAAGGTTAAACAGTTAAAATGAGCACTGCAAAAAAGAGAGCTGCTCACAATTGCATCAATCACACTACAATTAAGTACTGAAAGTAGTTATTATGTAATTGCAATTGTTGGTTTACTTGACATCTTCAATAAAAATTCTCTTAAATGATTAAAGTGTTAAGTTTTGTTTCCACTCCAAAGAGCCTTGCGGGCCACGGTTTGTGCACCACTGTTGTACAGTTTATATGCTACACTGGAAACATCTACCGTATTCTGAAGAAGCTCCTGGTAACTAAGGGGAGTGAACGTCAAGTTTGAAAAATAAATTTGTCAAAAGAACGACTTGATCTGGTTGTAACATCGTTACAGTCGACAAACGAGAAATCTGCTATATTTAAACTATGAAAACAACCGTTATCACAACAGACTGGAGGTGGTAAACCGCGCCGCGCGAGTACCGCAACATTCTGCAAATACTAAATTGAAGTGACTATTAAAAATTGAGTTATTAATTGCCACCGTATCTCTAGTTGTCCTGAGTCATTTGACAAACAAATTGGTGTAAAAAGTTCCCAAGTCTCTTTATCTGAATGCAAAAATTTTGAAAATTGCTGTTTTGATCATTCCAAATGTAGTCAAGTCTCAAGAAGCAAACTAAAATTACTTAAGTTAAATTTGGCCAATTGTAGCACAGCATTTCATTCACGTAATATGTTATTTCAAGCTGTTTAATGATTTGTGACCAGAGGTTGGGTACGGTATGATATTACCGTACGGTATGGTTAAGTTTTGAAGAAAAGTACGGTACAATATTACGTGCGGTATTTTTTGGCATACTTCGGTACGGTAGGGGAATACGGTGTTATTATTTCTGTACCGTACTGTACTCTTCTCCGAAGCTTAATCCAAAGTCTCCAAAAGGCTTGCTTTGTTAAAATTAAAAGTCACACAAAATTCTAACATCACAGCAGTAACAAAAATTACAATATTATGGCAGAAAATTTAATTAATTGCAACAAGTTGGACTTACTTGAGTTTATTGACCAAAAACTTTCTTGAACGTTGCATTTTATGACTTAACAAACATGTTTTAGAGTATAATAACTCCATAGAATTTTCTAGGAGATTCGTTCTGAGATGAAACAATTGTGTTTTGCAATAGTATAAAAACAATGTGATAGTCTTTGTTTGTTTCAATGAATCAAAGAATTTTTCAGTTTATGTGAAAGTAAATACTTTTTTTCTTCCAGGGTTGCCACTTTTGTCTGAGCTAAAATATCTAGATTCACTTTAAAATATGACTAGAAATAGCTAGATTTATCAAAGATATAACCTAGGACAGGGGTCTCCGAACTTTTTCCACGGAGGGCCACATTGCTGACATTTTAAAGCCCTGTGGGCAAAAAGTAAGGAAATGTAGCTATGAAGTAACGGTCGGTAATGTGGGAGCTCTTGTTTTGTAGCCTGAATAGGAAGGGATCTCCAAAAAAAAAAAGAAAAAAGGTCATCATCTGTCCCACTGTCACCGATTATGCTACTCGCGATCAGTTTGAGTGAATGCAAGTGGCTACTAAACCTCGGTTAAACACATACAGAGCTTGAACACGTTTCAAACATAGTATGAACGGTCTGCAGTGTTACCAAGTTTAAAGTTTTTGCTTTTCAACTCAACCATGACGATATTGAATAGAAACATCTAAGATATCAAAAAACTATCCAATTTTATAGCCATTATGTAGAATACCAAATTTGCTATATAGCTCAAACAAAAACTATCTAGATTTAGGTATAAAATAGCTAGAGTTGAAAACTTGTCCTCTTCTTGAAGATCAAAATTTTGCATCCAAAATTTCTGATCTCAATTAAAGTTTTTGTTTGAATTGAATTTTTTTCTCTTCGTGTAAGAGTAAAGCTTTTTTTTTGGAGAGGGATCAACGCTAATTATACGGTGCACAGCCGCACAACTGACCACCCAACGCCGCATGCGGCTGTACGGCCGCAGGTTGTGCACTTCTGGTATAGGGGGCTGATCTTTTCTGCCCCGACTTAGTGTACTTCTATGGTTAAGCGCTAAGAAAGTAAATGAATACCAAATTTAAAGTCTGCGGTATTACCACATAAGAAAGCTAAAAAGAATTAGTCAACGGAGACGTACCAGTTATTTGTGATTACGCTGCAGAGCAGTTGTTGATAGTAACTTGGTCGATGTTCTCAAATTGGACGTGGCGACGTCTTGGTGCGTTGTTTTAAGACAGGAAGAGCGTTGCAGGCTTACGTACATCATTGGATACTTATTGATCACTCATTTATTGTTTGCGACTTATTTATTTTTGTCTCGAAGAGTGTTACTTAATTTATGGAAGCAACTTATTTCAGGTGATAGGCCTAAATGAGGGGGTTATGCTCCTAGATTTTTTAATCTAAACAGCAAATAAAGGCATAGTAAAAGTAGAGGAGATTTTGGTCCAATAAAAGGAAAATTATCACTTTCAAGATATTAATATCCTAAAACATGAAAAAGGTTGATATTCGTTTTGAGCCAAGTTAGGAAAATTGAACAAATTTTATATTTTTGGCCCTCCCTTAAAATTTGCTTTTGGCCACGCCACTGGACCTTTTATCAATACATAAAATTTGACATTTTTTCTATTACTAACTTTTACTATTTTGTTTAAAATACAATAACGTTTTTCAATGCAATAAACCTTCAGCTGTGCACCAACTAATGTTTATAATACTAGGCAGAATCCATTTTTCTAGCCAATACACAAAAAAGTTCAATTTAGCCAACTGGCCAATATGCTATTTTAAGCGTTGTCTACACCTCCGTATTTACCCGTGAGCAGATTCAAAACCATTGCGGCAAAAAGCAACTGCACGAGAAAGATGAAACCACAGAAACATTGGGTTCTTGCCAATTACCTTCGATTGATATCTGGGAGATTTTTGAGATTTTGAGCGAAACGAGTCAATATGAAGGCGAGTATTTTGAACATGAAAGGTTTTAAGAACGTAGAGCAGTTCAGCAATAACAGTGCACCAAAACAAGGAGAGATCAAAAAGAAGTTAATTGTTTTAGATACTGATCAAAATAAACGAGATTTCACTCCATAATGAGTCAGATTAAAACAACGACGATAGAGATAATGTCATTAACGAGAATAATGGTGACATACCACAAATTGCTATATGAAAATCGGACGTGGGAATACATTTTGCTATAGACTACATTGGAAAAATCCACAGACAAATCACTGGGGAAAACTTGAGAAAGTGTTCCGCAGTGACATGAAAGGGCAAGAGAAGAAAGCAGAATATAAATTTTGGTGCTTACTTTACAACTAATAATCTAGACATTGTTGACACTGCCAACACTTTTTGGGTCCCAGTACTGGCCCCACTAAAGAGTAGTAGACGTGTATGATTATACTTTATATTTGAATAGGAAAATTAAATGCTAGAAATTTTGCATTTTCCTAAAAATATGGTCTACACAACGCTTTGTGTGGCTATTTGACTTTTTGCTTGTGATGCATGACATTTTCTTTTATTAATTTTCACTCAAACATAGGAATTCATGAATGATATTCCCTCCTAATACCAGCTTTCCTGCTCCTAAGGCTGGATTTGCACATAGCGGTTTTCGCAATTAGGAATAAAGCTTACCGATATTTAGCGCAGGTTTTGAGACGAGGTTTCGCTGTTTGATACTGGATGCAAACAGAGCGACGTTCTATACCTACAGTTCTGTTTCATCATTGGATTAGATTGTGGGTTAAGTCGACAATCCACCAATTAAATTTTCGTGATAAAGAGGAGAAACCTTAGCATTTTTCCACTTTGCTCAGTAAATGTATTGTAATTTGGATTTCACCTACAGTTCAGTTATTATAATTTTCATACTTTTCATTGTATTATTTGAAAAGCAGATTTAAACCGGTATAATAGTACAGTAGTAGGCCTATATCATTGTTCTTCAACAGGCAGTATGTCAGTAGTAGGCTTTCCTATTTACTTTCTGCTTTTAAAATGACAGTTGTTCAACAGTGAATAGTAATAAATACAGCTGTTGTCTGCTGGTTACGTTGCTGCCATAAAATTTCTTTCTATTTCCTCCACTTCAGGACATTATTTCTTCATTTTAAAAGCAAATTCTTCTTTAATTTTCTCACACTCTTTTCTCCCCCAAAAAACAATAGAAAGTGGGTTATTTTTTGCAATTCAAAAAAACTTGTATGGCATCTACAATATAAGAGTTAACTACCAGCAAAATACATGTGTATCCTACCAAATGACAATGAAAGCCATATCTACTATGCGCACCATGTCTATGACGATGTCAGTTAACTCGAACCCTAGCCTAAACCTTTTCCGCAGCCCGAACCTTGTACAACGTGGATATTGCGGGACATCGCGGATATGTGCTAGTTAGAACTACCGGAATGCATACGGGTAGTTTGTGCAACTGAATTGTAAACACTTGTGAAAACACTGCCATTAGAAAATAAGGCGAAGTAATTCAGCACAGCAGTATGGTGTAAATATCAAAGTTTAAAATTGAATAAGTAATACTAAAAAATAAAAAAATGAACTCACGCAAGCTACATGGTATGCATATTTAAAAGGCAGTGGCTATTTTTCCATTAACAATATTTTACCTTTAAAATCTATTTTGTCGTTGAGCATCGGTATTTTTCAATTTTGATGACGAATTAAAAACGAGCCTTTTAATCGTATGTGATTGGTCAAATTCTATGATGTACAAGCAGGTGACTTGACAAAAATTTACCCCACTGTACACTCCCTACGTTTAATAGCCGACCCAGAATTCATGTATTTGATTATGATATAAAGGAATTTCAATTTTTAAACTGTTTTAATTTTGTGTTTATATTTTCTGGAAAATTTTCTAATTTCTTCAATTTGATCATTTCCTCCCAAATTTTCTCTTCCACAAATAATAGGGTCCACAAAATTTCCTCAAATGAGGAAAATGAAAAGGAAATTTCCTCCAAAGAGGAAGTCCTGGCAGTTGATTTTACTTTAGCGGTACCAGACAACATTATAACGTCGCTCAGCAGTATGTCAAAACATTGGAGGCTTGAAACACGCTTAAATAAGTAATTGCTTGTTGCATCGTCGATAAAACTTAAATTATTGTTAAAAAATTGCTTTTATCGGAAGCACCTTGTTAATATCTCCAGAAAAAGCTTTCAAACACATTTCTTCGGTTAGTGCACTTGAAGACAACGAAGAAAACAAAGTTTACGAATATTGATTGCTAATTATGGCTTCATCTCAGTTTCCAAAACACTAAAATTTTTCCAAGTTGATAAGCCGGATGCCGGCTTTGTTTAAGCAAAAACTGCATTCCTAATGTCAAAAAATGCGAATTTAAAAAATTTATCTTCGATTATGACGTCAGCAATTCCCAGCAACACTCATCTTGGATTGGAGATCAGTCGTGCCAAGTTTCATGTTTTTACAATCGGTAGTTTTAGACGAGTTAAAACAAACACACTGGCATACAGAATTGCGCTGTATAGTGTAGGTGTGGGTAATGAAACACGAAACAAAGTTTAATCACTTTTTGTTTTACCTTGGTGTGATGCTGCAAGCAGATCCCTCTTAATAGGAGATTGCCTGAAAATTGCTACCTAGCAACTAGCAACCTCCATATTTTGTAGAGTCTAATCAGCCACGATTAAAATTGTCCTAGTGCCAAAAAACGCTGTGGGTAAAAAGCATCAAAAATAATGATATTTTATTTTATTGGGTATCTTCAATAAGCAAATACGCTAGATGTATTTCTATTGTCTTTATTGCCGTTTTCTTAAAATGGCATTGACCAGTAGTGGTGTAGTTTCAATCACATTGCATATTTCGTTTATTTATCGGCATGACAGCATAAGATGCAAAAAATAACTCGTCTGCGTGGAATCATTGGCACTCGATAATGAAACTATTTTCAAAGTGGGATGCTCCCTACAATTTTTAGACATTTTGCATTCATTTCAGTTGGTTAATAGCTCTGCATTCGTATTCAGTAACTGCCAGTAATATGCATAAGAACTAAAGTTTGTTCTCTGCAAACTCGCGAACACACTAGGTCCCTGCACACGATCAATTGTTTTGGAAATCGACAGATTATTACAACATGCAGTACAAGATGCTGCAAAGCACCTTCATGCCTCGTAGGTGTTAAACTCGCAAGCTCTTGACCGCTGAATAGATGCCACCGAGTGACATAGCCAACTTGATCGGTTGGCACAAAACGTTTTATTGTGTAAGCAGTAATATTCAACCTACTTCAGACATTCTAGTTTTTGCCTGCAGCTTCATACAGTTAGCACGACTCAAAACAAGACATTTTTTGAAACAATACTAACAGCATAACTCAACACACAGTAGCACTCTCAAGCACGCAAACACACACACACACGCGCGCGCGCGCGCCATAATTTTTCTGTTGCATTTGTGCTTTGACCACCAAATACAAAAAAAGCAGATAGAAAACTTTCACATAGGCTAATTGTGATAAAATCAAGTGATGTCAAAATAAAGGTGAATAATTTAAACATGTAACATATTGGCCGATTTGAAACATTTAGAATGGACTTAATCACCCACTCATTAAATATCGTGCAATTGAATAACATTACTAAACAACAAACAAAAAATATTAAATAAATTATCGTGTGATTTTTTCTCTTGGGAGCATACAGGTGATGAACTAAAATCTCTCTAAAAGCTTAACGCTTTTCTTTAGCTGTTGAAATGACGAAAACATAACAACGATGCAAGAAGTAGACCACTTAAAAACGTACAAAATTATTTGTTCAGTTGGTTAAAAAATGTAATTTACAGTATTTTCTCCCAACAGAATTCCATCAGTTAGGGTAATTCCGGAAGAGATGCCCATTGAGGGGAATTGGCCAATGGCCGCTATTTTTTGTTTTACAAGTAATGGTTGGTTGGTTTTGTCAGTTTTGAGTCAGCAGCAGGTAAAGCAACATGTCGCAATTTGCAAGTGAAATTAATTGAATTGAGTGAGATGTAAATAAAAGTAGTTTTTGGAAAGGATAAAATTTTGCATTTTTAGGTTTACAGATGGTAAGACAGTTTATATTATATTTTTCGTAAGATTGCCTTCAAGTTTTATGATTCACAATGACAAGCATTCGTTGCACGTGGTAGCTACCTTCTCTAAGTTGGTTACGTAATAATGGTAGGTATGGTTATCTCTCCTCGACATTTAGGTCAAATGGCTGACCACTGTTACAGGATAGATGGCCAGTTTATATGCAAGTGTTCAAGCCTGCAAATATAAAAATGTAATACATTATGGTAACTATTAACTAAATTTTATGCTGCAGCAATAGTATGTATGCCTATGTACTGTAATATACCTACCAAATACAAACGTAAATCTGTAAACCATGGTTTGTAAAGCTTGGTTTTATGCAGCAACATCGCAAAAACGCAATATCTGAATTCAAAGCTTCGGGTGTTTGCCCATTTAATCCATCTGCGGTACCTGACAATGCCTTCGGGTTTAAACATCACTTCACAGCATAGCCATGCAGACCCAGCAATGGAAGTAAAGAGTTGTCCTAATCCCGTAGAAATGACAAATAATGTAGAAATGGCAAACAAATGTAGTAATGACAAACAATCCTGATCCATCAAGACAAGAAGTTTCATCTAGCAATCAAGCTTTAAATCTACCACAAGAAAGTGAAGCTGACGTAACATTGCCACGCATATGTGCTGAGACTCCTACAAGAGAGCTCAATGCCATTTCGCCCTTTCGAAGATATCAGAAAACCACATCAAAAAGACGGAAACAGCATGCAACATTAATCACATCTTCTGACAACATCAATAAGTCAAGAGCCAAGTATCATTCTACTGTTGCAAGTAACCATAATGCTCAGAAAAACAAAGACCGATGAAAAAAGTGTGAAGAAAAAGCTATCGCTAGACCGATCAACTCCGACGAAGCTTCTTCTGACGGTCCTCTTCCATTGCTGGATCATTCCAGAGACGAAAACTTTGATGTCACAGATGAATGTGTTGGGTGTAGAGAAGACTAATTTCTCACAACACAGAAAAGTGATTAAAAAAGATGTCTACGATGCTTAAAGTGGCTACATGAAACCTGCACATCTTATGTTGACGTTTGCCAAACATGTGGCAAAACTATCACTAAAAACAATAATCAACTATAGTCTACCGGTACCAAACAATTATTAGCAGCACAGATAATTTAGAATGGTTAAGCAGAAGCGAATTGTTTCCTATTATTTAATTCAAGTGCCTTTTCTGTTCTTTAATTTCGTGTCAACACATTTATTGCAGAGCAATTTTGTGATTGAATAAGCCTTACGAAAGCCTATGTGATAGTTGTAAAGACTGATGGAGTCTTAATGCAAACTAGGCGCGTTTTATAAGTCAAATTTTTATCACTGCGAAAAGTATCTTCATAGTTTCGAAAAAAAGTGATTCTTTGTTTTAATGCGATTTTGCTAGTCATCTCACCTACAGCTCTTTGGAGAGATGGCCAATGATGTCATTTTAAAAATAGGAAATATTTCTGTTGTGCAATGCAAATTCACATTGGAATTGAGCTCGAGGATGCGTCGAGGAAAGTTTGATCCATGTTGTATCAAACCATACAGTTACGTACACTTCAGCCCAGTAGAAATGAAATTAGAGAATATCAACAAAACATGCGTATCTCACCCGGAATTATCCTACATAGCAACTGCTGTTAACGGAAATAGCGTTCATTTTAACGGAATACGTCTTTTAACACTTCTTAATACGACAGCGCATGAACTCCTAAGTAAGCAATAATATATGAAAATTGCTCTCTTTACCCTAACCTGAATTTTGATTCTTGCTAAAAACCTACCGTTTTTTAAAAAAATCACAATATCAGAAACATCTAATCATTAATGTAAAAAACTTTTCGATTCTAACGTTATAATCAATTGATATACCAGTTTTACAACTTTTAATTCAATAATTTAGACGTCTAAGTTAAGATGAGGATAGATTTAAGTGCGAACTTTTTAGCTGTTTTTCCTCGTTGGGCACACTTGTGGATTTTTGTCCATAAAATCATACTTCGAATTGTAAGTCTTTAGGTTGGTGCTCAAACAATGTCCCAAAGCATAATCACATTTGCATTTCGCCAGCTTGGTAGCGCTTTGGTGTTCACCTGCATGAAAATTAAGTTGATGACAATTTGTTTTTGGGCTTGGTTGTTTTCTTTCAATCAGAAATAAGCAAAATGCTCAAAGAAAACTCGCCAAAGTTCTTTTGTCCGGTCAACTTCAAAAAACTATTCGGCCAACAATAACCGCGTTGGTTAAGCTACGTATGAGATGTTTCTCAGTCAAGGCTTGCCATTGAACCAAGTTTGAGTTGGAAGATACAGTGAAAGATCATGAAGGGTGTAAAAACTACAAATCTTTTAAGGCTGATGCACGAACAGCTTAACCAGAAAAATTATTTAAGAAAATTACTTACTTCAAGATAAGTAATAACAATTAGAATTGGAAAACAGTAATCAAACCCTAGCAAGATAGTCTATCCAAGCGACTTTACTCCATATCAGTAAATGTTGAAAAAGGGTCTGCTATTAATAAGCAGTAATAAAGTCAGCTTAGACATTTATTTGCTATAAGAAAAATTAATTTCGCTTACGCATCCTTAGTTTCTGCAAAAAAATAATAAAAAACGCACAAAAAACATTAAACATTAGTTTGTTTGAAAATATTTCATGTTTTTTGTGCGTTTTTTATTATTTTTTTGCAGAAACTGAGGATGCGTAAGCGAAATTAATTTTTTTTATGGCAAATAAATGCCTAAGTTGACGTTATTACTGTTTATTAATGGCAGACCCTTTTTCAACATTTTCTTTAAGATAAGTAAAATAACTTTGACTGCCAATTTCAACATGCAACTCGACTATTATTATTACGTTTTTTTGGAGACAAAAATGATGATGATGTTTAGTGTTCAAGGAGAAATTGAAAGAAAACAATACATAAAAATTTTTATTCACACATGCATCTTCTTATCATGCTTTTCCGTTTAGGAAGGTTGCTAGGTGCCGCAGTTTCCTATAAACCTTACAATTTACAGCAATATTTCCCCAACTGAACTGCTTCGGCTCAAAGCCTAGACCAAGCCAGTTTGCTTTTGTAACTTATTTACGTAGTTCTTGAAAGGCCAAGCGGTCTTTTTCAGTCAGTGTAGCAAAAACAATTCGACGAGTAAGTTTTTCTTGGAGCATTCTGCTCGGCCGTACCAATGCAATTGGGCTCTTGTTACGCAAAACCGGCAACTCAATTTTTCAAGATCATCAAATTATAGCTGTAAATTTTATCAACTAGGGGTGTGCCTTGAACTTTTTCAAAAGACTGACACCATTTCGTGGTTGATAAAATGTGGGTTATTTATCAAATGGAGGAGCAAAACTCTCAACAGGGAGACTCATGACGGTATAGCTAGAGAAAAACAGAAAACAGACCGTTTGGAATGTGTGTAACAAATGAACAGTTGTGCCTAAAAACTTTTGCTGCTTTACTTCAAAATAACTTAAAACCTGAATAGGGTCCAACAAATTGGAGGATATGAATTTTTCACTCCTCCTCTGGCTTAGATGCCACACCTGCGACTCCAAAAAAGGAAAAGTGTGTGTATCGGAGAAGCGTGCATACATGCATGTACACTTACTGCAAGTGGCCTTTTTTGTTTTCTGATCATAGTCGTACTGATATGTGAGGATGATAAGTGCAAGGTTTTTCACTTTATTGGAAGATTGTGCCAACGCGTTCAAAAACGGAGGATCCAGGTTTATTTTTCCATTTGTTTCTATTTTGTTATAGCAGTCGTCATGGCTTTGGCAGCATCTACAAAGGTGTGTATTGTTTATTAGTTGCAGATGTTCCAGACGAGTAGCTAACCGGAGGACTTGTATAGAGAACATGAGGTTGCAGAACTTACACATACCAACACACCCATGTACACACGAACGCACTTATGCGCACGAAAACACCAAAAAGACCTCGTTCGTATTGTAAAATGGTCAAAGGTTTTCTGGCGTATGATGCCAACTAGCCAGCTCTGGCCAAACTTCAGTCTTTTTATAAAAAAATACGAGAACTGGAAGTTAACACCCTTTGAAATTAAGAGAAAGGGAGAGTGTGGGAGATCGCAAAATAACTTCACGGTCTACAAGCCAGCAGCCACCCATATCCAAGAGGTCTCTGCGGACGGGCAAGTCGTGGTATTACTACGGCAGTGAAAGCCATAAACATGAGCTCCAATGCAAACACCGCTACCATTCGGCCTAGAAGCACGCAACCTAATGCTCGAAGCGCTTAATCCGCAGCCTTTCAATGGCTTTGAAACTTCGTCCGTTGCGCCACACTGCGGACATGTTGGTGTTTTCGTATTGCTTGTTAATTTTCAGGAATCATTGAACTGCTACAGCAGCATAAGACAGTTGTCCAGACTTACTTCAGAGTTTCAATACATTGCTTGGTGTTTCAGATTTATTGCGTGTTCGAATCCACAAAAGCACAGGAAATTATCGCTTGTCTTTGGACTTGGCACCGATCGATTTTAACCGACATCAAAATCGAGCCTTAACTGCAGCGACAATCTTGCAGTCGAAAATCGAAGTCAGACCGAACACAAGTTGTTCTAATTACGTGCAATCTAAAAATTTGTGATTAAAATTGTTTGTAGTGTGAAATGACGTAATTCACCATCGATTTCGTGAATGACATTATACCTATGATTTTGTGAAACTAAGTATCCAGATTGCAATTGCGCCATCAATATTCGTTTGAACGCGGCTGTGGTGCTGCGTTCCACTTTATGTTGGCGTTAACCACAAATCTTTACGTGGTAAACCAATACTGCGAGCAAGGCAATGGGTAGTCTGAATGTCAAACTGAAAACAACATTGTCGCTTTTTGTGTCACACTCGTCAGTTGTGGTGTCCCGTCAAAACGTACAGAACTAAAATAATTATGATCTTAAGAATTTGCTTATGATAAACTTTTGGCGGTACATAATCCGTGTTTATGTTCTCTACCGCTTATTAGATTGTAATCTTCATTAATACTTACGCATCACTCTCATCTATTGGCGTATTTCCCATTCCACCCCAACCACAAAAGCATCCGTAGTTTAAGTACTTGCTCACCACTGCTGGCAGGTTGATGTGCTCATCTAGTTGAATAAATTCACTAAGTTGGGCTGTATAACTCTGAAAAATTTCAAGACAATATGATGAACTCAATCGCCGAGTAGCTGCTGCTCTTGCTTATCTGGCGTTGTAATCAAGCCTCAAGGTGTTTTGGCAACCACAGCAACATAAAGATTATGTAGTGCAGGAAAAAATCTCAATACATACTTTGGAAGAACTGCATTTATATTCCACAGGCCACTCAGTGTCAAATTTTGGCTGGCCAAAGTGGGCATGTGCCCACGGGCTTGATAAAAAAAGTTTTTAGTTGCGTCGCTGATCGGGCTACGCTATGTAACACACTAGTTATTACCCGTGCGGTGCGCTAGTTGTCGGAATCGGTAGCTACGCTCGGAGTGGAATAGGCGAAGTGGCTGACCTCTTGGCGGCCGTGCATTATATAAGCCGCGGTGCAGTCATTTGGGACCCACCGAAATTAGTTAAGCGCCCTTTTGACGTTGCGCGTGTATTGCGTTCTTAAGAGTCAGCGCCGGTGCGACGCACCTGAGGGATTCGAACCTGCGTCTTTGGATCTGGCCTCCTCGCGCGCCGATTTTTTGCTGCCATGCACCACATGCTGCCAGCTATGCCTTAACGCACCGCATTTAGTTTGTAACCTTGGAAGACCTTTTTATGCCTAATCACTCCTTGTGTGATCAGCTTCGCATAAGGATGTCAGTATCAGTCCATGGTCGAGCGGCTAGAACTACGTCAAAACGAATCTCGCTCAATAGTAAACGGCATGTAAGTCTTGTGTTTTGTGTTAGTCTGTTTTATAATAGTCAACGTTGATGCTATTGGGGGGACCTCTCGGCCCTTGGAAAGCCCTGCTGATGAGTCCAAAAGGACGAAACGCATCCAGGGATGGCTTTGTAAATTTAAATATATCTCTCAATAGCATTGTTTCCTTCGGAAGCCTCGCGCCTGTAGGACTCGCTTTGTTGTTTTGTTTCTCGCTTATAAGACGCTCTCTATCGATCGTAACCACTTGGAACTAGCAATAAAAAATGGTTGGGGATAATACATTTGCATGAACAAATTGTTTTCTTTTTGATTTTAGGTTATATTGTACAACATGTAATAGCCTTTGATTTACCGCTGCATTAGTGCAGTGGTTACAACCTAGGTTTAACTTTCTCGTCGGGCCATACCAAAGACTTTAAAAATAGCATTCACAGATCTCCTGCTGGGTTCTCAGCAATAGGAGGGTGAAATATGAATTAAGTTTACTCAGTTATTAATGGGCCTTATTGGCCTGTGCACCTAGCCACTGACCGACACTGCTTTTGGCTTGCTTACACTGGGCTAAAGGCGGATGGTCTTGCACCGTAAGACCCAAATTCTGCACTAAGCCATTGGTATATAAGCGCACAGTCCAAAAAAATTGGGATGCGAGATTTAATTTTTTACTTGAAATGACGACGTCATGATGACATTGTAATGGCAATACAGGGGCGTACCCAGAAATTTCAAAGGGGGGATGTGCAATTCAAAACCTAGACAGATGAAACTTTTTGGTGAGACAAGCTTTTTCGCTTGTACCAGCTTATGCAGGGCTTCGTCTCCCAACCTGTGCGCTTCGTTGTATTCCAACATTTAATCGTTTGATTTTCTAAACATTGGTGTAGCTAGGTCTTCGGTAGTTTTCTGCGTCGGCCCAATGCTTATTATCATAATTATCTCGGACTCCAATAGTCCATATCATAAAAAAAACGTCAAAATAAAAACAATACGCACACGTACAGGCAATCAAGTTACACCCATATAGTTCTCTTCTGCTGAAAAAAATCAACTGAAGCAACTAGAATTCGCATAATAAATTTGTACAGTGACATTTTATGATAACTCCCACCAAACATATGAAAGAGGAATTGAAAGATATGCTATATATCTCGAATTTTTGAGGTATTGCACTGGAGATAAGGGAGTGTTGGCAGTAGTCACTGGCCTACTTGACGAACATTCTGAAAAGGATGCAACAAATCAGGCACTAGCTCTGCCAGCTTTTTTAAAAAGCATTAGCATGGTATACTGTCGTTTTGCCTAGCACGGTAGCGAGAGCAATCGCACATAACTCTTTTAGGCCCAATCCCTTTTAATACTTGAGTAGAGTGGTCACTAACATCACTACTCAACTTAAAAGCAACCAAAAAGCACGTTATTTTTGTCCCAAGGAATTATTTTGTCTTACATTATACCGGTACGGTACATTAAGCTTATTCAAATGCTGTTTTATTCACACGATATGAATTACGAAAAAGAAATATGAACTAAAGTTGCTAAGCTACACCTGCAACTTTACATTTGGTAACATTTCAATACGCTTGTACTTTTAGTTTTTGGCTGCTAAAGCAAAGCTATCTTGAGAGTGAAGTGTATATATGAATTATGGTGTTGTATGTAACTTGTGTATAAAACAAGGTTGTGGAGGTGCAGCCAATATCCCACGACTCCAACTCCACCCTTTGCAAAAAATGGTTAACCCAACAGCCTATAACAATATAACCTTACTATCATGTTGATTTACACAAGAACGAAAATATTTTCCGTTTGCACTTCAAAGCTGATTAGGTTTTAAATATGCCTTAACGCTTCTTTTAAAAATTCTGCAGCCCCCCTAAAGCATGTAAACGTCCTCTTTGTTGCGCTTACAACTTGTAAAGTAAAATATTTTTGAAGTTTTGTTGTGAACAAATTTTGAGTCGCTTCTGCTTTCGCCCTGCTAGCACATCAAGGTCAAACATAGGGTAAATCGTTCAGAGAAACTATCACTGTCTGAAGTCCTTTTTTGAAAAACTTGCTTAACTATCACCTAATTATTCCATCTTAGCGCTGCTCGACCTGTACGCTAAGTTTTTATATTAACTTCTGTAAATTGGTGCCAACGCTGTAGAGTTTGCAACCGTGATTGGTTTGCAGGGTTGCCACTTTTGTCTGAGCTAAAGTATCTAGATTCACTTTAAAATATGACTAGAAACAGCTAGATTTATCAAAGATATAACCTAGGACAGGGATCTCCGAACTTTTTCCACGGAGGGCCACATTGCTGACATTTTAAAGCCCCGTGGGCAAAAAGTAAGGAAATGTAGCTATGAAGTAACGGTCGGTAATGTCGGAGCCCTTGTTTTGTAGCCCGAATAGGTGATCTCCAAAAAATAAAAAAGATAAAAAAAGGTCATCATCTGTCCCACTGTCACCGATTATGCTACTCACGATCAGTTTGAGTGAATGCAAGTGGCTACTAAACCTCGGTTAAACACATACAGAGCTTGAACACATTTCAAATATAGTATGAACGATCTGCAGTGTTACCAATTGCCTTTCAACTCAGCAACGACGATATTAGCTAGACACTATCTAGGATATCAAAAGCTATCCAGTTTTATAGCTATTATGTAGAATACCAAATTTGCTATATGGCTCAAACAAAAACTATCTAGATTTAGGTATAAAATAGCTAGAGTGGCAACCATGCTCGTCTGTGCATTTAATTTTCTCCTAGCATGCTTGTTTTCATTTGTTGCTTCATAGTGATAAATTTGAGTAAACGAATCTCACAAAATATTGTTGAGGGCAAATCGTGAACTATGAAAAGTTTACAAGTTTTTCACAAAGAAATTTATTATACCCTTAGTCCGCGGCCCCCCTCTCTGGGTACGCCCCTGCAATAGTACAAAATTAAAGGAATCGGTGGCGCCTGTTACTTCTTTTTGACATTTTTTTCGATTTTTTTGGAGTCGCCGTCATTGCTGAAGTCCAAGTTATGCAGACGATCTGTCAATACCATTGTGAAAGTTTATGGTAGGCCTATAACCCAAGAGAATTGTACTTGGGTTTATTCGCAATGAATTGGACGCTCAAGCCATAACACAATCGTACTGTTCACTTTCACCATCAAAGGTTGAGTTTACAATTGCGGTAATGACATACCGAACCTGCCCGTAACAAGCCTGGTGACGGAAACGAGATATAGACCGGGATGTAGAACCACAAAAGAAGTGTGGAAACTCGCAGAATAGAAATATGCATCTTCCAGACAGGTTAGTGTGAAACAGAGAGGGAGCGCCGTTCCGACATCACCACAGCCCTGGTTATAGATAAGCTTAGTTACCTTTATCCTTTTTGAGTCGCTTTTTTTAGGCAAGGGATTACCACCCATGCAGCACTTCACTGTCCCAAGCCACAACACAGTGACTAAACTGAGGACAGCAACTTTACTCATATCCAATACCTAAAGTCTCCATAAAAGGATTATTAGTCGATCAATGGCGAAACGAGATCTATGATGATGGTTTTTACCACGGCAACACGGGTCAGAGTATAATTGTATGAACTGGCCTAGATTTTTGATTATGGTGCTCTGGAAAAATCTGTACTGCAATTTTTCTGCTGTGTTTGCAGCGCGTGGTAGAAATATCTTGCTTGTTCTAGGCTGCTGACAATTTCGAGGATGGTCAGAACACAAGTTGTTTCATGCAAAACAGCAAAGATCTGCCTATGTGCGGAGAGAAAGAATGTTTATCTCAGCATTGCTATTTTTCTTCGTTTGCTTGAAGGCATGTCTTTTGTGGTTTGACTAACTGCTTGATTACCTTCTTAAGTTTGTCTGACTGATTGTCTCTACCAAAGCAAACTTTAATCCGGATCGAAAGTTGTGTCTCAATACATTCTGAATGAAGAGCTTCACTGTTTTAACTGAGTTTCGAAAGACGATAAACTCGACCAGTGGCTTATTGGTTGCTGACAACTCGGTCGGCAACGTGGTTACGTAGCTCGGCCCTTGTTCTAAGGCGCCAATGGGTTTACGGTTGTGACTAAGTCGATGGGTCCGCTGGCAAAGGCACTTTACGGCAATTTTTCAAGCCTGGTTACTCTGCTTGCAGTAAAAAGTCTTGTTCCAACAGTACTGACAACTCCGAAGTAGGTCTTTACTCAAAGATAGTTAAGTATAAGCACAGCAAAGGTTTTTCCGTAGCCGGAGGATAAAATTGATAGTCTATGGCTTGATCAAATAATTTGCTCAAACTCTTTACACACGTGAAGCCACAACTTGTTTCAACTGGCTATTTTTTCAAATCTTTTTAAAATCTGATCTTACAAATCTTATGCTACGTTTTTTTAAGATAACCTAATTTGTCCGCAGTGCACTGTTTATTTTACCCGCTAAAGTTGACTAAAATTTGTACTGCATGTATCGAAAATTCAACGCTTAAATTAAACTATTGAAAAGAAGAATGATCGATGTTTAAAAGCGGTAGCTGTGTGCAGAACACTACACCGGTAAGTTTACCTGAAGGAAGTAGGCTTAGGTTACGGATGTAGCTGTAAAGCAGTATCCACTTCTTTATGGGGAAGTGACGTATATTGAAATATGAATTTTTCCTGGGAAGGAGAGAAAAAACGAGGGCCTCAAGTAACTTGCTTTGGTGGTGGCCAAAGCTCATGCTCTACTAAGCTTTTTTCGGTCCTTACGTATTATCGGGAGGACCTTTGATTTTTACTTTTTCTTTTTTTTGACAGGGTTAGGTTAGGTTAGGGTTAGGGTTAGGGTTAGGGTTAGGGTTAGGGTTAGGGTTAAATAACAAATGTAATGTTATTTTATTGTTTTAACCGTTTCAATAAATAATTTACTTCAATTTTTGAGTCGTGTTTTTAAAGGTCCTCCCGTTAATACGTAAGTACCCTTTTTTCTTTTTAGAACTAATTGTAAAACGTTTATACGTAAGTTACTCTATTACTTGTAACAAGTTTATGCAATTAAATTGACATTGACAAGGATGTAAGTTTCTGTCAAGTACGGTATTAAGAAATATCGTCGACAAAAGTCTGGGTTCACACCTGAGTGTTGGGCACTGTTAGTTTTTTGAATGTCATCTATAGTCGCTTTTTTCTGTTGGCAGAGGGGAAAGCCTAATCGTTGCTGATCAAAGGTAAATTGTCGTGATTTCTTTTTTTTCAATAACAATAAAAGATTGAAATATCCTGTTAACTGCTGGGACTGATAAAGCAATTTTCAGTCTGTTGCTGAAAATAAAGTTCTTCGTTCTTTTGAGAAGTGTTTAGAGGTGCTGACTTTTACCCACCACTTTCATATGATCCATGGTATACGTATATTTGAGAAATTGGTGAAAACTAGCCAACTACGGTACGTTTAAACCGGTGTGGTTAATCTCAACTGGCATCTAAAATTTGTGGTTTACTTAATCGATTTCTTTTGCTATAGTAGGCCAAATTGAAAGCAGTTGGATATATATTCAAAATTATGCCGAATTTGCCTATCAATTTGCTGAATAGAAAAGATATGAAACATTGTCTACACCACAAACGGAGTAAACGAACTGAACTCGCTCTCTATTCACATAAAAGGAAATCGGTTTAAACCAAAGACCCGGTTGTAGCCTCTTCTGACACTCTATGCTCAGGAATTCATAATTAGTTTGAAGGCAAAGGATGCATCGGACAGCGAGGCTGCCATCTGTATATAGGTAGTTAGAAATACTTTCCTATTGCATAATATTGGTGAATCGCTTAACAAGAATTCAACCTCACCTTTTGTTGAATGTTGAAGGCTACGCTAGTCTGTACACTGCCCACCATTTTTATGAGCCAGCAACAGTTAATCTTATAAATAGTTTTGTAAACAATACTAATATTCACATTCATGACAATTATCATACAGCCACGTTAAAAATGAAAAACATTACGTCAGCACAAGAACGTCACCGTTGACTGCGTGATCAAAAGCTTCAAACAGTTATTGAGAAGCAGCAATTAAAATCACGTAAAGCAAACCAATGTAAAAACCGAGTATGTACAGCGCTAAAACAAAATATCGAATAACAAAAATCGGGACCGTTTGGAAATTATTTTCGAAGAGAGGTTTAAGTCAACGAAAAAGAAAATTTGCCTGCTTCGAGCGACAGCTTGGAAACGTGAGGTTAATACAATTATTGATGAGTTTCTTACCATATTAGGACGTTGATAAGAAACTTTTCAAGACAGCCAAATACAGAAATCGAAAGTCAAGTTACCAAATTTGTCTCACATGGATGGCACCACTCTGAATTTACTTTCCAAACACATTTTCTAAACAACACCCCTCACTTTGCTCACAACACTACCTATAAACAGCAATATTTTTTCATATTGGCCTACGTATTTCAAAGTCCTTCCAAAAAATTTTAAAGTAAAGCGTCATATACAGTCAACTTCGGATATAAGAGATCCGCCGGGACCAGCTTAATCAGTCTCTTATAACCGAATTCTGTTATAACCGACTGCCGCAAAGTTCGATCCAATACCCTAAGGACCTTTTGCGTAGTCCCTTATAAGCGAAAATCCCTTATATCTGAATCTCTTATATCCGAAGTTGACTGTAACAACTTGATCTCGTTTTTTGCGCATCTGCGAAAGCGAATGTGAAAATGTGTGATAGATGTGGGTAAAGCAGAGTGATGATGCTGTTTCAAGATCTTAATCATAGTGTTACCGTATTTTTGGAAAAATTTAGATCAATATTGTGAAGGTATATAGGTTTTAATCTTCTAAAGATCTCTTTATGCATATGCAATTTTGCATCCATTGCTTGACTACCATCTAATTGAAATAATCTCTAAAGGCCTTACGTAAAACATGTACTGCATTTTTATTTACTTTATGGAATAGTCTTTGCTTAAGACTATTGTGATGTAACGCAGTCATTTCAACAAAGTGCTTCGTCATAATATTACAATAAAAACAAAAACGGAAACTCGAACATTCTTTATACCGTAGGGCACGTGGTTTCGTTTTTTACCATTTTTAAATGCTTCTCATTGTAGGAATTCACATTCGTCTTCAAACAATCCGCCAAAGCTTTATCACACTTGCATTTCTCAAGTTGTTTAGTGGACTGATCTTCGGCTGTACAAAAATAAGAGTTTTTCTATCTTGAGAATACCCTTTAGTTGCCTGCTGAGGAGGTTTCGTCTTTCAGTCAGGCCAACCGCTACTTGAACAAAATTATTTAGCGGTAAGTGGTAATTATGATAAAAAGGGAAAATTTTTTCAACCGAAGGCTAGGGCTTGAAAACCGGCTTTTAGGTTTGGGGAATTCCGGTAATTCGTGTCTTTTCATACGTTTCTTTTCTCGGTTTTAGCAGCAAAAGTCTAGGTATTTCCTGGATGCCAAGCCATCCTTGATAACATAACCATTGTATTACTAAACAAAAAAAATAAGTTATTGCTTAAAATTTCGGCCAAATCTTCACATTAAAACGACGAAGCTTTGCTGAACATTCCAGCGACCTTAGGTGAAACAGTGCATGCTTTTTTCTGCTGCGGGTTTATTTGTTACCAAATTTGTTCACGGTTGAACGACGAATCGCTCAATGCTTTTTTTCAGTTGTTTTAACGCACGAGAGCAAATCAAGCTGTGGAGCATTTTTGCCTTACAGATGCTGGGATGTTTTGCTTCTTGCGTGTTACGATTAAAATTTTTGGTTTTTTCCTAGAATCCCGGAATTGCGTCACGTTTTTCAGTTTTCACAAACAACCGAGAAATCAAAAACTCTAACCCCAGTGTAGAAAACAAGAGAACCTTTAATTTTTTTGAAAAAATCTTTGTCGAGTGAAAACCCACGGGCATGTCGTCATCACCGTACCGTATTTTCTTGATTAAAAACCACCCTTGAATGTAAGACGCCCTTTACTAGAAGCCGCAAAAGATAATTTAATTATAAAAAAATTTCAGTCCTATCCATCGTCAATTAAACAAACCTTAACCCTTATGATAAACCTAACTAAAAGTTCGAAAATTTCTTTCAAACAGTGACGGATTAAGGGGAAAGCGGACATGACGGAGGCCTGGGCCCAGAAAAAATTTGGGGTCCCACAACATTTAGAAGCCTCGCAAAATTTTCACTTGAGTTGAGTTTTGTGAACAGAAACCAATTTACAACCGCATTTTTTTGTAAATTCTTGACGCAAGGAGCACAGCATTTGAAATTGTGCGGTAAAGCAGTTGTATGAGCTTGTTTTGTAAAATACGTCACAGCGTTGATTGTTTGACAAAATTATTGTGATGCATCACTACTTAACAGCTCATTTTTAATTAAGCATTTCTACAAGTCAATTCTTTATACGTAATAGCCTAATAATAATGACGGTGGCACAGAATAAGGTTGTTGGCTATTAATTTCTGGTTGCAGAAATGTTTACAAATTAAGTGTAAATACCAGTTCTAGTAGAAGCTATGTGTTAAACATAGATTAAGAAGTTTAAACACGTAAGCTTATGTCGTTCCCTGGACAAAGCTGTCTAAATGCCGTGCTTGGCCGACTCAATTAGGGTTACTACCATTGCTTGCTGAGCTTTGGTGTAGTTGGGGGGAGAGTACAGGATACTTACCCCACAAATACACCATACCACAAATACCCACAAATACTTACCCCCACAATACTTACCCCACAATTTTGCTCCCCCCGCCTTGAAATGTTTGTTTGGCTGCGCTAATATTTGTGGGTGATCACAGTTGATAGTGATACGCTTAAATTATTGTCCTTGCTGTTGATTTTCAATAACTCAAGCGATCAGCTTACGTTTATGTGCGCAAATTTGCTCAACCGTAAGCATGCTGCTTCAGTCAAAGTGGCCTATTTGTAAGACGTTTGCTCCAGTGAGGTCAGATATGTTACAGAGACATAATTGCCTCGTCGTGGTTGGAACAGAGAGCGGGTTCAAATTTCGTTGGCAGCGTTTTTGCTAATTTCCGTCAAAGAGGCTTTGATTTGGCAGTGGTGCACATTGTTCTTCGGATATATTCATGTATGTTGGATTGATGGCCTCGCATTGCGCCAGGAAAAATTTTTTCTTGCACAAAGAAGATAAAAAACAAACTCAAAGACACTATGAGGCAAAGCCATGTTTTGGCGCTTTCCCTTACGTCAATCGAACACACCACCATACGTTCATTAGTCTTTAAAAGTTTATATCAGTCGCTTTGCCTCGCAAAAAGCAAGTTAGTGAGCCTTTCGAAATGATTTTGCACGTTGCAGTGCACAAAAGTTATCAATTAAACTTAAACGTGCCGATTATTATTCGATACCAGTGCTGTGATGGCGTTTTTCGTGTGTCTTCTCAGGTTTGATGCGTTTCGGGACTTTTTTTGGATAGAAAGGGCCTCGCAGTTAGATTAGCCAAGGGCCCTATCTACTATTGGTCCGTTCCTGCCTTCGACAAAAAAGATTCGAAAATGCGTGAGCCGTCTGAAACAGCACGCATCTGCCGATTGTTGGTAACAAGATTAGCGACATAGTAAAAGAGTTCTATCGTCTGTTGATCCGATTAAAAAAGCCGCCCTTGAATATAAGACGGTTTTGTTCAGAAGCTACACAAGATGATTACAAGCGAAAGATAGTATCCTAGGCTTCTTTGGGATATATTTTATTTTTTATCTAATCGGCAAGCTCTTCGCAAAAATGTTGGACACTTTTTCATTTATTAGCTTTTGGTTGAGAATTTATCTAACAACGTAGATAAGTACGAAAAGAGCTGGGGTGCAATCGTGTCGAATGGAGTCCAATATTCTGCGAATTTCGCATTCGGGGAGATGTTTTCAGGAATTTCTTTTGCTTTCTTGCAAAGTTTATGGTGCAATAGCATTTTCCCGTCACTGGATGAACAACTTTTTCTCAATGCACTAGGATGATTTGGCCTGATGATTCTTTTTTGGTGAGAGAGGAACTTTTATCAAGTCAAAAATAATTCGATGTTGTTGCAGCGCCCGCTTTCGATGCAGTAGATTGGGGCTCAAACTTGAACCGGCTCATACCCAGAGCTGCCACTTTGAAATAAATTTAACTGCAATATTTATGAAAGAGGAAATTTTGGAGGAATGATCAAAGTAAGGAAGTCATGAAGAAACAAGAAAATTTCCAAGAACATACAAACAAAAAATTAAAATAGAAAAAAGAAAAATACCTGCACGCGTGAAAAATGCAGGTATTTTGGAAAAGAAAAAACTTTTCATACTCCGTGATCCTTGTAACTTTGCAGAAAACAGGATGCTGACTCAGCAGAAATTCAAGACTATTTTTTCATGCTTAGCAAGCATAGTGGCTGGCTACTTTTGAGAATTTTGATTTCGTTAAAAGTGTTTGGGAAAGAAATTTGAAAAAAATATCTGTATTTGGCAAAATTTTGGGAATTTTCCAACGAATTGGAAATTATTCGAGAATTTTGATTTTGTAAAAAGTATTTGTAAAAATTTTAGGAATTTTGAGATCGATCTTGGAATTTTTTCGTTTTGAGCAAAGATCTTTTTTGGTGACCTTCCAAAAATCAAAGAATTTTTTGTTAGTTTTCGGACGAGGATTTGTGGTAAAGCTCTGGATCATTTATTTTGATGGCTTGAGATTATCGGTTTGTTTAAATGGGATCAAGCGGAAACCAATCAAAAATGCACAATCTATGCAAGTTAGGTCCCTCACCTTGACCATGGGCATACAGATCTATCTGTCTATTGAGTGCAGATATCATTGGCCAAATTAAGTATAGTTTTTCAAATAAGCCTATCCTGCTGCGTGCGTAAGTTTAATTCATTTTTTTCGTGGTACCTTATTCATTTTTAATTTCAGTATTCATGCTACTGCTGTACTGAGTTGTTTTACTTTTTGTTTCTGATGGCAGTGTTTACTATTTCGTGGTGAAAGCTACCAATATTTGTTTTAAATAACAGGTAAATCTTTCCAATTTATATGTCCTGCGAGTTTTTTGAAATAAAGCAAAAAAAAACTTTTTTTATAAATTTTTTGGGGAAAAGTGCGCGAGAAAATCAAGAAAGAAAGACGCTTTCAAAATAAAGAACTAAGAGGAAATCATTTTGTGAAGCGAAGGAAATAAAAAGTTTTAGTGGAAACACTGATCATATTGAAGATTAAACAAAAATTGTAATTACAACTGATCTACACGGCGCTCCTCACAAATGGATAATGTGCAGAAAAGACTTACAAGTTTGCTTGTTGTGCACTTGGAAAGACGCTAAACTGGATTGTCTTGACATCGCGAGCAGGTGATGGAGCCAACCAGTTTATTCATCGTGGCGCCCGTTCAAACTTTAGACTAGCAAACAAAGCATGAGCTAATGTGCAGAAATGAATGAGGCTTAAAATTTTGCTTTCTTTTGTTTCTTCTAAATGATATGCTAGGTAAGACTAGCAAAAGTAGATAATGCAAGCGGTATCGCTTTATAAACACTGTACTTACAGCAACTAATGCCGTTTTGTTTGTCATAGAAGTAGTGATAAGTGAGACCAATAAGCTCCAAGTTTCTGATGTCATCAGCTATAGGTAGAGTCAGAAACGAAAAAAATTTCGAGCTCGCCTGTTTTTCTTTGTCTTCTATCTCATCAAAACAGTGGTCATGAATTTGGCAGCATCTATAAAATTAATGAGTATTGGTAGTTTGACGTCGTGCCTTTCGGAAAGGCACGTTTTCAACAATTTCTTCTGCTTGACGGATTTTAGGAAATTCACGGAAGATTGCTTCCAAGCAATTCAAGCCAAACGTTGAAACTTGAAAATTCGCAGCAAATCTGGATAGTGGTCTATGCTTACTACCACTGTTTCAGTCTTTGGAATCTGGATAGAGAACAAGCAACAGATATTGCAATCAATATTGCCTATGCGAATCCTTCGACAGCGAGAACTTTTATGGTTACACAACTTGTGTACGAACATGCTTCGAAGTTATCAATAGCGCGCAGCATTTCTGCGCAAGCATCGAACCAACCAAGGGTGATTGTCGTAAAGAGTCTTTTACCACAGGACGCAGATTAGTCCATAGGACATTGAAGTTGAAAAAACGCTTTATTGCGAAACCTATGACTTATTTCCCTAATCCACGCTACCTACATCAAATCTATGGCTCTCTTTGCATGCTTGCAACCTGCTGGTCACAGAGCTGATTAACTTGCAGATGCTTCTTATACATTTTCAGCCAGTTGTTTGTGTCCCAAGCATCATTTTCTCAGCAATTGCTCTTTATAGGTTTTACAGTGACCGGAGGATATGAAGATATGACAAAAAAGATGAATATGCGGCTTGTAATGTCTCCTTGCCTCTTAATTCTAAGCTGCAGCCGGCTATTTCAAATCGATCATGCTGAAATGGTGAATTTTATTGCTAACTTTTGCAAGCTAAGATCTTTTTCGACAGATGGCAAATCTCAAGGCTGCCTCTATCCAGCAAAGTTTCTATTCCTTATCCAGAGTTTTTTAGAGCCCAACATCGAATTTTTATTTTTTCAGTTTGTCATTCCTATTTAAAATCAAACAATGTTTTTTTTTTGTTTTTTTTACAACAAACAGAGAACACTCACTTACAGTAAATGTCCATTGATAAAGATTATGCTAATTGTTTGTTATTTTTTTTTTGGGAATAGGTCTACGTAAATTCATTTTGATTAGCTGCTAATTGTTTTTTGTAAAGGGTTATTCTAGATTAGGAGTGTCAAACTCATCCAATGCTGCGGCTCACATTTACATACCTGGGTTTTATACGGCCAGACTTTATTGAAAAAAACTTAAGCAGGCAAGACTACATATTAGTAATTCCCAAACTTTTTTGTCTGCCAGCACAGATAACTATTTGATCAAACTTCGCAGAGCACCAGCCACTCAAATCTATTCTTATTGATAGCGAGTGGCATTATTTGGAGATTACCACTTTTCCGGGCAACGATTTCCGGAAATCGTGTGATGTAGCCCGAAATGGTGCTGATCTCCCGAAAAAAAGTCATTGCCTCTCTTGCTGTAACCTGTAATGTCACCCGCACCCGCGACTTATAGTAGTTGTCGACCATTACTTCATGACAGCATTTTCTCAATTTTGGCAGAAAATTTGTATCAGTACAAAGCATTTTAAAAAGACTCGCGGCACACAGTTCAAGAAACATTGCTGTATAAGTGTATATATTTCTTTTTTGGAAACAAATGCTTTCAATAGAGATTTTCTCGCATTTTTCACTCAACAGCTATTTGAACTTTTTTTGAAAATATTTGTTCTCATCAGGGCGATAATCGCTATTTTCACGTAATTTCAACTTTAAAGATTTTTTTCTTTTGGAGAACAATTTTTCAAAGACAAAATTCGGAACCCAGGCATTCGCTCTGCGCCACAAAATCCTTATGCGGGCCATATTTGGCCCGCGGGCCGCCAGTTTTATACCCCTGCTCGAGATGGTGTTCCCTAGGTTGAGCTTCATCTGAGTGTTTCGAAAACTTCAAGCCTGCGTAGATTGCTGTGTAATAAGTTACCAAGCAAAAACATGGACTCTTAAAATATCTGAACGAAACATATATAATTGATATTGAAACAAAGTCTAGAGCCAAGTCAAGTTGTTATTTGCTTTTTTCTTCAATAAGCGATGGAAATACGTTGAAAAACAAGATTAACTACTTGATTTACCGCACTAATCCGTTAGCAATCACTTTGGAAAAAGGGCGGTTCATTTCAAACCAGCACAACAGTAGACTAGTAGCTCCACCCACCGACAAGGCAGATTGCTCCAGTGGGTGTTGAAAAGTCACTTCTTGCTACATGCTGGGTAAACAGCTGTACTATTACAACCGGTTAAAACAAAGAGATCAGTCACGTCAAATTGAAAAATAGGAAACGAATAATTGAACTGTTTCTTTTATTTATTTCTGCAGAAACCAAAAAGGAAAATATCTTGACGCAATATTCAAACGGTTTTGAGATTTTCTCCGGAGTTTGCATCTGTTTTGCATTAGAGGGTCTTATGCGGATGTGTAAAATTCAAATAAACCTGTTTTTTTTTAGATTTCCGGTGTAAAAACCACTATATCATGACTGGTTGATATATTGGAGAGTGATAACGAGAGCTTATGGTAAAATTGATCTGGTCGAAAGACATCTATTTTTCTAACTTACCGTATTTGCCGGTGCATAAGTCGACCTTTTCCGATCAAAAATCGACCTAAAAAAATCGACCTCGACTTATACACCGAGTCATGAAATTATACAAAGGATATATCATAAAATCGTAAATTTCCGTCGAATTTTAAGGGGTCGACTTATACAACGAGTCGACCTATACACCGGCAAATACGGTATATTATTTATGTCAGTAATTTGAATGGTGCGTGTGTGTGTGGCATCCAATAATTTAGGTTTTGTTTCTATGAATTACACAGAAAACAAAGGTACTTTTCATATGTTAAAGAATTTTTTTTGTGTAATTGTTATTTTTTGCGGTGTGGCAGAGCGCTGATGAAGAAGATAGACCAAGATAGGGTTTTGCTTGGAGTAGATGAATTCTCCAATATTGTTTGTTTATAAGAAACTTCCTAAGCAACTAACCTATTTGTCAAAACTACCTGGCATGTTTTTACTGGTGAGATTGCTTACTTATCCGTTTCATCCACTGGTGTATTTCCCGCTCCACCCAATCCACAAAAGCACCCATAATTTATGTATTTGCTCATCACTTTTGTCAGTTCCAAGTTTTCTTCAATTTCTATAAATTCTCCAAGTTGAGCCACATAATCCTGAAGCAATAAAAACGAAATAAAACTTTAAACCTGGCACACTGCTGCAGTGTCTCTCAACCGGAGGGTTGCGGCTCATTGGTGGTCCGCATTGCAATTAGGTAAGTTTCAGAAGGATAGGCCTAGACGTAGATAGCCGCTTTTTCGAATTCGGTGTCGTAAAGAAAATCTTAAGAATAAGATTTTTAGCAACAAAAATGTGCAATATAATCGCTTTCCTAAAGATGATTTCCAAAAAAATGGGTTTTTCCAGTAGGGGCATTCAAAAGTTTTAAGTACAGGTTCTATCGAAAAATATGGAAATTGAGATTATCGAAGACACGAGAATACGAGTTGCGATCCAAATTTTTCTGAGAGGGGAAAATGGTCCAGTGCATATCCCTACAAACATTTTTTAAAAATGCACTCAAACATATAAATTTTTGTGCTTATTGGAACCACTTTTAGCGTAATGCTTGTATTTATTAATATCTTTTTAAAAAGCATTTATATTTTTAATCCGGTTTTACGAGCTCATAAAATTACAGGTTCGAATGAACCGGATAAATACTATCTCTGGATTTTTTGCCCACAAAATGTTTTCTTGCGTCGGGTTGATTACCAAAAAATAAAAGTTTTCAAGTTGAGAAAACGGCGATATTGCCTACAGTAGCTCCCCGTCAAACAGAGTCTACTCTACAATGGCATATAGTAGCTCAAACATTGATACATAGCGCTACTATGAAAAATAGCCGAATAGGAGTCTCAAGAAATTGCTTTCGGCGAAATTGACTGATGTGAAAATTTGTTCTTAAAAAGTTACCAAAAAGTATGGAAATCCCAAGCAAAGAATAGTTTTTATACATGGATAAAAGTGATGGTGAAGCCCTATCTGTTCTTAACCAAAGGCGGAAATTTTTAGGAGAGAAAAAACGCGTCCACCTCTCAACTTCTTGGCTAGACTCCAACTATTCATTGATTTACTCATAAAATGAAAAGGACTCATTTTTCGTGAGCAATATTTGAACACTGGACTCCTAACTTCTTTAATGGACTTGCACCCCATCCCTCTCTCTTCGAATTAACATTAGTAGCCTATACATAGCCTTGTTTTGTATTAAGCTTGTTAATCAGATGCAAATTTCTAAAAAAAGGCGTTTTAATTGTGCTGGTGAATTTTTCCTGATTAATCTTAACTCTGCAATAGCACCGTTTAGTAGAAACTAATTGTAACTTGTACAATCTACAAGTATTCTAAAGAATTTTTGATTCATTGTGCTAAATGCACACTTTAGCTCGAGGTTTTTAAAGAAATAAATAAAGCGTTTACTTCATTTAAAGAGCATGCGTGTTAAATGCCTGCTAATACCTGAAGCATTTGTGGTAGTGCAAGCAGGCTGTTGTAAACTCGATGCTAACTTACCGTTTTTCCATTCAAGCCATCTCCTTCTTTAGGTAACGGATATCCCACCATACAGCATTGCACTGCTTCAAGCCACAACGCAGTGGCGAACACAGTTAAAAGAACTTTACTCATAAGTTGGGAAATGCTCAGTCTCTAAACACATTTAATGTCAGAATTATCCATAGAAAAATTTCTTTGTGAGAAGGGTCAGTAATCCTGCTCCTTTTGTTGCTAAAAATTGTCGGCAAGATGGTACAGCATCAAAACGTTTAGTCAGATGTGTTGCTTTACACGCGGCGTGGCCGACCAAGCGAATGATTTTTCTGGTCGACCATGCCGCGTGCACTTTTTAAGTCATTTGGTTCTGTGGTTGCGGTGGGTTCAGAGATTGAAGAAGAGCTTAATCTCAATCTTTTAAACTCTCCACTCATTTTGTGTTTAATGAGTCGAACAAGTGGTAATGATCAGTTTGCAGGCTCATACGAGTACAATAAAACGTTAATTTATTGTTCTTCTCCAAAACCCTAGCGAAGTTGCTTACTTTCTGAGGAAGATAAAACCAAAGCCCGAAGACGAGTGTAAAATAACATTTCAATGAGTCCCATTATTTAGCCTGAGGTTTAATTTGGATGAAGCCTAGAATTTCTCTGGGGTCTTCAAAAATCAAGTGCATGATAAAACTTAAGTAGCCTGCTATTGACATTTGAAATTAGTACGCACTCAATTCGGTCGCCTAGTCTTAATCTTTAATAAATAAAACATTTTTAAGGGGTGGAAGAACATTGCCAAACGTAATTAAATGGTAAGCCTCAAATCTTTGCTAAAAAGAATAGTGTTTTTGTTTATTTCGTAGGGTTTTTACGTGCCATGTTGGGTATGCTGCACTTTAATTTCGTGACTAAACTTGCTAAACACTGTTCTTTGAAATTTTGTACTGTTTTCTTGTGGTACGTAAATACAATTGCATTGCACATAACTTCAACAAGCTATCGTAAGGTAGAATGCCGGAAACTTAGATATCATGTAAATGATGATGAAATCAATGACGTCGTATGAGTGCTAATTGATAAGATATTACAGGGCATGCCACTGTTCGGCTTGCATACAACATACAATTATCTAATAAACAGCAAAGCTTAATTCATTTATACTACAAAGCGCAATTCTTTTCGTTTGTATGTATGGGGGTATGCATGTCTGTGTGTTTTAACTCCTCCGAAACTACTGGGTGTGCAAACATTAAATTTGGCATGATTGATCTCAATAAAAAATACTCTACAACAATCAAAGCTGTATTGACAATGCAACGACAGATTCTTTACATAAGCATTTCAAGCCTTCTAAGCTTGCTTATCCTTTTTCTCCTGAACGCTTTAACACATTGACCGCCATGTCAGTTCATTTTTGCCTGACAGTTGTATTGCCACTACGGCCACGTCAGTCATATTTAACTGACACGGAAAATTTTATTGCAGACCGCGTCAGTTACTAGTGCTTGACACTACGTCCATTTTCAATTGACATTTCAAAGCGTGGCCTGCTGCGAAATTTTTGGTACGCTTGATTCTGAAAAATGAGCAGAAATGGAAACTTTATAAACAATTTTTGACTGAGGCAAACATATTCTCAATATTTTTAAAAATGCGAATTAAAAAGATGCGAAACTGTCGTCATCAATTGTTCAAAGTAAATAAACTACAGCTGTAGCCTACCAGCAAGCAATAAAAATTGAAATTGATGCAGTGCATTGAAGCAAGATAAGCACATTTGTGGTTGACCCAGACATTTATCGCTGTATGTGTTTGTTTGTTTGGCTTATTTTCGAAATCTTTTACGACTACATTTTCTATTATTTATTGTAACACAAACTACTATATCTTCGAATTGATTTTCCGTTGGAATTGACCCTTTCTACAATGTCATAATTTGTACTCATTCTCATTGAGTTTTATTGCTCACGATCTGCAATACGCAACTTCAGCAAACCATCAGCCAAATTTTTTAAATTACAATTTTTGGATTTCTTCTTAGATGCTTTCTTGTGTAAAATTCATGTGTTCACAACAATTCCTAAAATTAGTTCAATTGCTAATTTGCGATACCATTTCACTCTTTTTCAAAGAGACGTGGTATATGATGCCATTTATTCCGATAAGACAATGCCAGATTTCTCTTTGTTGTATGATAAAATCGCTGAAGGTTTTTCCATTTTCCTTCGAGACCAACGTTGCCTAACTCTGAAAGTATTATGAACTGTTGACGTTTGTGGAGGCTGACCGTTGACAACTGATATCGAAGATGGTTGTGCACATGTCGATTGTTGTGTAGATTTAGATGACGGTGTAAACGGAAATAGCTGTGTGGGTGTAAATGACTGTGATTGTGTTGATATTGGCGCCATAAATGGTGCATGCTTGGTTGACAACATGCGAACATCCCGCGTATCTTTCCATTTGAGTACTACAATACCATTTTGATTTTATTTGGCAATCACGTTTTAATTTAGCCTGAAGAATCAATTGAATTGACAATAAAAATTTGGTAACCGGAAAATTACTAAAATACCAATGAAGATCACCGCTTGAAGCTCCAACCCACTGTTATTTGCCGGGCTTGAGATCAGTTATCTGGCGGGAAAAATAAAACCGCATAACTAGCAACCAGGCTGCTGAATGAACCATAAGAAATCTAGCAATCGGAAAATTATCGTTGATAAATGAAGGTTTGCATTACAGATCACAACACAGATTGAAAAAACGAACACAATCATCAAAAGTAATAAAAAAATTTTGCGTGTGGCCACATCAGTCATATTTCACTGACAATAGAAATTTAAAATATTTCAAAAAATACATCTCCAGATATACGTTGGTTAGTTTAAAATATAATTTTGAGAATATAAACATAAACACACAATTTGCTTCACTTGGCCCAAATGGTAATTTTTCAAAAATTTGCTTGCCAGTCAATGTGTTAAACCTGCTCTATGATGTCATCATGCTGTTTGTTACAATCATTGCTTTCGGTACCACAAATCATATGATGATGATGATCACTTTCAAAATTTGCAAAAGTTATACAAAATTACTTTGTTTAAAAATTGATTCGTGACCTCATTTCCCAACCGATTTTCAAAAATCAATTAAAAATTAAAGGTATCAATTTCGATATTAAATAACACGTACCTCTACTATTTGTTTAATACTAAAAACTTAATCTTTAACAACTGTACTTCAACTTTTTCTTCTCTCAAAAAAGTGGCGAGCTGAGTAAAAACAGATAGGTTTGATATATAAAGGTTAGTTTGATATATAAAGGTTGTGATGAGGTACTAACTGTTAGTGTCGTTTAAAAACTTAAAAACTTTTTTTCAGTAATATCTAACTCCAGTTACTAAGGGCTAAGTCTAAGGATTAGTTTATAGTGACTGATCAAAAGCTGGTTGCCATACATCATTTTGCATTGCTATAAAAGAATTTGCTATTGAACCCAAACATCTTGCAATTAAAAAAAAACTAGTTCTTTGGTACATTTTGACTCTTTTTTTTATGAGCAAGGTTCTTTAGCATTATCTATCGAAATCTTTAACAAGATTTATTTAAAAAACGAAGTCTCTAAAAATATTTCAAAGTTTGCCTGTCAGCCAAAGACACTCAAAATTCTGGCGCCTGGACTTCACAAAATAGCAATTTTTACAAAAACTAAACCCTCGGTATATTTTGACCATATTTTCTTGAAAGCATGGATCTTTGGCACTATCGTAGCGGTTTTCAACACCGTTCTTGTGTTCCAGCGCTTTTTGAAGTTGATTACGATCACTATATGCAACAGCGCATATTTATACGCGTAACTGATTTGATTTCTTTAGTTTGCGCGATGTGCAGGTAATTAAGCGCACATTTAGTTTTCTGATTTTGCTTTAAACATTTGACGCATTACATGTAGTTAAATTAATTGACTCTGTACTAATTGCGATCAGTTTAGTTCAATTCAGTTGGTATTTTGTGTTAAACTGCGTTCAAGTTTGGCTCGGTTTTGAATTAGTCGTTACATTAATGAATCCATATCTTTTGTTCTATTGGTTTAGTAAATGAGCAAGCAAACAAGCCAGTATCGACGATCATCATTTTTTTTTAACGCAAGATCGCCAATTACCCAAACTGGTGATCGCTCTAATTGGTGACTCTAGCCGTTTTAGAAGCATGCCACTACAATTGGTGGCCCCTGACTTATAAGCAAGCCACAACACCTGGTGACCTAAGACTATTGAACACAAATCATCAAAATCAATCCTCAACAAGGATTTCATCAATTTATTTCAATGGACCGAAGTTTCCTTGGCAAATGGCAGTTAAACTGGAGGTTTAAACCAGTATAATTAGTATATTTTATTCTTGTTGTTTTTAGATATAGCTAGATGTTCAGCGAATAGGCTGTGTATCCATAGTCTTCACTGGTATAGTTTTGTGTGATTGGTCTTGAAGCACACATAGCCCAGTTTTGATAATGAATTTGCTTTTCACATCATTGCAGAACCTTTGCCAGGCTCTCCCTGCATTATTTCCCTTGTCACCTTGTCTACCTAGTGGCGGGAAACCTCATATTGGGAATAGTAAATTTTGCTATGGCTTATATAGTCACTGGCTACAGTACTATTTCTTGCGATGGCCAACATGAATTTGCCATCAAGAACGAGTGTTACACGCAGATTGCAGTCTCGCACTGCGTTAAAAGTTGCAAGCAGTGAGATTTCGCAGATGTCTAGTGCTGCAATAGTTTTTGATTTTTTCATGCTCCACGGTAAAGGTTGTTTTTACTGCATAGGATTATTATTTTACGGCTAAATATAAATTTGATCAATATCTATAGCTTGCTAGTTATTTGTTTTTCTTAAGAATTTCCATTTTATTTTCCCTCGGAGGTTCATTGTTACTTTTTTTCGCTACATCACACCATAAAAAGGCTTTCCCTCCCAGTACCGGGAAGGCCTGTAAAGCGACGGAACTTCCGCAAGGCCAACTGGAGCCACTATAACTCCTTGACAAACAAGCTTGCAAGGAATTTGCCATCACCTAATTCAACAAATGTGGATCAGGCCTACCAGGACCTTTGCAATACCATCAGCAAAGCAGCCAAGAAAGCTATCCCAGCGGTCGTCGTAACACCTACATACCGCATTGGGATGCTAAGTGTGAGGCCCTCTACCAAACGTTTCTGCAGTCTCCTGCTGAAGACCAGTCAAGCAGGGCTGCTACAGCCCTAATAACTTGGCTTGACAAGAAACGCAGAGACCGATGGTCGGGGGCAGTTCGAAGCATCGACTTCTCACACTCAAGCAGAAAGGCATGGAGCACAATTAACAACCTTACTGGCAGGTCGCGACACAGCCCCCGTAACTGTCCCGTTTCAGCTAACGCCATTGCTGCTCAGCTGGTAAGAAACGGGAAATACGAGGATGTTGATCGTGAGTCGTCTCGACTCATTTCTCAAGAAGTGTCTGACCGTTGGAGGGCTTTGATGCCATCTCCAGTGAATCTCTCTGACGACTTCTCGTCCAGAGAATTCGCTGCCGCTCTCCAACACGTTAAGCCAGGGAAAGCTCCGAGCCCTGACTCTATTTGTCCGGAGCTTATAATCCATGCTGAAACTGCTTTGAAGTCCTGGTTACGTGGCTTCCTCTCTTCCTGCTTGCACCAACTCAAAATTCCCAAAGTCTGGAGAAGAGCACTTGTAGTTGCGATCCCAAACCCAAAGAAACCTGTAGAGGACCCAAAGAGCTATCGTCCCATCTTCTTGCTCTGTGTCCCTTACAAGATCCTCGAACGACTGATCTACGCTCGTATTGAACCTATTGTCGACCCCCTGCTCCCAGGCGAGCAGGCTGGGTTTCGACATGGTAAATCGACAGTGGATTAAGTTGTCTTGCTAACACAAAACATCGAGGATTCTTTCGAGGCAAAAAAGAAGGCCGGTGCTGTGTTTGTAGATCTGACAGCTGCATATGACACTGTCTGGCATCGTGGCATCACCTGCAAGCTGCTGAGACTTCTCCCGGATAAACACATGGTTCGTATGATCATGGAACTTGTCCGGAATAGAAGTTTCACCCTTACTACCGGTGACAGCAAGCGAAGCAGGTTGCGACGTCTGAAAAACGGCGTCCCACAGGGATCGGTCTTGGCACCCCTTCTTTTCAATATCTATGTGTACGATCTTCCTTCAACGGTCTCCAGAAGGTATGCTTATGCCGATAATCTGGCACTGTTATACTCTTCTGATGACTGGAAGGACATGGAGGGGGTCTTAAGCCAAGACATGACTACAATCTCAACATATCTCGAGACTTGGAGGCTACAGCTCAGCCACACCAGAACAGTGACGTACGGCCTTTCACCTGAACAACAGAGAGGTCAAACGTGAGCTTAATGTCTACAACAATGGCAAACGCCTGCCATTCTGTCCAGTCCCTACCTATCTTGGAGTTAAACTGGACAGATCACTCACGTTTCGTCACCATCTTGAGGCATTGCGCAAAAAACTAACAACGCGCGTTGCACTGATGAGACGACTTGCAGGCTCAGGCTGGGGCGCTGGAGCTAAAACACTGCGTACAGCCGCCCTATCTCTGGTCTACTCTACTGCGGAGTACTGTGCACCAGTTTGGTGTCGCAGTGCACACACTCGCCTCATCGATAGTGTTCTCAGTGACGCATTGCGCATTGTCACTGGATGCTTGCGTACAACTCCAACAAACTATCTACCCGTCCTCGCAGGTATCCAGCCGGCTGAGCTTCGCCGATTAGGAGCAACGCTCTCCCTGGCATATCGTGGCAGTCTGGACCCTGGCCATATTCTCCATGAATTATTGGCTGGGTCCACACACGGCTACAGAGAGAGACTAAAATCTAGACGCCCCTTTGTGCTCGCTGCACGGAAGTTACTGCAAGATCTAACTGAATTGGATATTCGTGCAGCTCAATGGACTGACTTTAAATGGAGCACGGAATAATCGGAGTGTTCATCTGATCTCCGTGCTTTCATTCCTAGGACAAGCACTAGGCCAATGGAGATGGGCCTGCCCAGATCATCATGGGTCAGGCTCAACCGCTTGCAGGCTGGTGTTGGGTGTTTTCAGTCGTTCATGCACAAGTGAGGCCTTGCTCCTACATCAAATTGCGAGTGTGGCGCTGCAGAACAAACCGCAGAACACATCATTCTGACATGCCCCGTACATCGGGCACCTACAGGAATACGTGGACTGACGGTTTTGGATGTCGACACACGATGCCGGCTGAGTACCATCACTGCCAGCATCTGAAAATGTGGAACCCTTCCAAAAGAAAAAGAAGAAGAACATAAAAACTGGATACTTTTTGGGTCTCAATCTCTACGGGCTGCTATGAAGCGGTTTCGAACTACGTTTTTATGTTTCAGTGCTTTTTGAAGTTTTACAATCACTTTATGAAAAAGCGCACGTTTATGTGTAACTGATTTTATCACTTTGGGTGCTGTGCACGTAATTAAGCGCACATTAAGTTTTGTGATTTTGCTTTAAAACATTTTACCCATTAGTTAAAATTAATTCACTTTGTATCATTTGCGATGAGTTTAGTTCAATTCAGTTGGCATTTTGTGTTAACTGCGTTCAAGTTTGGTTCGGTTTAAATTAGTTTTCATTTTTATCTCATTCCATACGTTCATAAATCCATACTTTTTTCCTATTAGTCACGTAAGATCGCCAGTTACCCAAAGTGGTGATCGCTACGTTGTCTATTATAATTTTTAAAAGCATTCATTTAAACACAAAATTCTCCAAAAATTTAAAAACTTTCTCTTGGCAAAAAAAAAATTGATGATCTCTTTAAAAAAGAAGGACAAAAATGGTCTTGTTTCATCTTTTGCGACAAAACATCGGTCGTCATCGAATGGCAGGGTATCTATGATCCAGGTCAGACACAAAAAAAGGATGGGGGTTGAGGGTTTATCCTTTTGCCTCCCCAGCGTGCTGCGTTGCCCAGATCAGATGCTGGCAGTGACGGAGTTAAGCAGCACCTTGTTTCGTTATCCAAAACTGTCAGACCCATTGTTTCTCGAGGTGCCCGATGTGTGGAACATGTTAAAATAATGTGGTCTGCAGTTTGTTCACTAGCGCCACACTCACATTTGCTGAAGAAGCGAGAACCTGTGTTGATGGATATAAAACATCAGTGTCGAGCTACATATCACCTAAATGTTAAACCAATTTTCTTTTCAATTAGTTGGAGACAACCGGTTAATTTGATATTTTTAACCTCGAACGGCCACAGCGACTGTGATAACTAAACTGAGTGCTTCGTTTCAGGTTAGTTGTCTTTTGCCTGGCTGCGTTCGTGCCAGGAACAAGCGACATAAGCACAGCCAGAAGCTTTAGGTCGTAAAAATAGACATAAAATTGCAACTAATATCTAACAGCTTAATTCTGAAAATACATATCAAATCACTTTTGGCGCCTTCTCCTTCACAACTTCGAAATTATGCTCCCATGCACTTCATGAACGAATAAATAAAACGTTTGTGAAGTCATTGGCTATTTCAATTGTGAGCAAGTCTAGTTTTTCGGTATCGAAGCAAGGCAAGCAAGACATAGCCAGGAACTTCACAAACTTTATGAAAAATATAGCGGATGTGGGCAACTCCTTCATGTTTTTTACGCTAAATCGATTTCCTTTAAAAAATGGTACTTTTGGTTTTCGAACGACAATTGGCTTTGTCAAAAACGAATTAGGCTTCTTATTTCTGTTCTCACAAATTACAATTGGATAAAGCCAGCTTGATTGATATGCTTAACCTCGACATTACTGATAGGGGCCCTGCTCTAGCAGTATCTTTATCGAGAGTGCTTCATTTTGAGTTAGTTTGCTCTTTGGCTGCGTTTATGCCAGGACCAAGCAACATGCGCGCAGCCAGAGGCGTTAGCTCATACAAATACGCTTTCAGTTACGAAAAGGAGGTAAGTAGTGGTTTTAAAATCTAATAGCTTAATCCTGAAATACATATCAATTACCTTGACGCTTTTCCCCAACTTTATTACGCCTTCAAGCACTTGCTCAATTTAACGAATAAAATTTTGATAAGTTCAAGGACGTCCACCGCGAAAATGGGGCAAATAAGACACTGCCAAGGACTCGAGAATCTTGGCTACGTGTAGCGGCTAAGCGCTACCCCCCCATTAACCTTTTTCTAATCGATTGCGTTTCAGATTGACAGTTTTGTTTTGAAAAGAGATTTGGCGATGTTAAAAACATAAACTTTAGATTAATGCTTTCACAACTATCCATTGGGATCAGGCGGCTTAGCCGGCTAAACTGGCATTGTTAACCTCGACATTATCAATGGGGGCCCTTTGGTCAACGCCGGTAGACCCAACTAGTATTTTACAAATGAAGAGAGCTCGTTAAGAGAAAATTGACACAAAGTTTTTAAAATTTGGAGAGGACTTTTTAAGATATCACTTTTTAAATTGCTGAAGATTAAAAGCCCTGTTTCTTATATTCTGTAGGTTTGCAAAACTTGAAAGCTATGGTAGCACCACAAAGACACTGATTAAATGTAGGTTCGGCCTACAGGCTAGCAAAATTTGATCCCAAACGAAGATCAGATACAAAAAGAGTTGGAGAAAACGTAACCCCCGTTCTTCCGACTTAGCGTCTGTTATGATTTCATTGTGTTTTTTGTTAATCTTTTAAAAAGTGCCAACTGTTCAAACCAAATCTGGCTCCATGGGTCTAGGCCTCGATGTTAAACCAGTGGCTTTTACCCTTAGCGATGTCATAACATGCAAAACCTTTTTGACATAATACTACTACTCTTCTACCAGAACCGATGGTATATCTTTTACGGTTTAGGCTACTAGCTTCTTAAATAATTTGCCTTAGTGGTTAAAAAAATAATTTGATCTTTTAGTCAAGGTTAACATAAGTGATCTGCTTTTAACCCTGCTTCGCTATCTGCTATACCGTGACGCTTGAAAGATTGTAACTGCTCCACTGACTGAAAAGAATGAACGTTTCAGCACAAATGGTTAGTTTTGGTAGAGCAAATTAGGCGAACAAACAAAGGTGTATTCTTTGTGAAAGAAAATCAACCATGACCTAGTCTTTTGTTCGTAGCGTTTTAGCTTAAGAAGTTGGTTCGATCAAATTTTCTGTGGCAGAAAACTTTTCTTTTAATTGGAAACCTGATTTATAAAAGTACCAAAGTCACTTATTGACCTGAATGCAGATCACTTTTTTTATCCGGTGGATGTGTTTGTGTTAAAAATTTGACAATATATTTATCTCAGAAAAAGTACTTAAGTTTTGTTTCATCGATGTACTTTCCGTTCGGTGATCACAATTTTCATCTTAAAAATACTTATTTTTATTTCAACTCATTTTTCTCCAAATGGATAACCGGTATGTAACCGGGGGCATTAGGGGGCCACCCCCTCGCCGATAGAAATTTGCTTGCTAAACACTCTGGTTCTCTTTCAATACGGTATCAGTAATTTAATTCTAATTCATTACATAAAATACTAAATTATCTTTTGCGATGGAAAAATATTATTTTTCTGCTGCTCTGTTTGGAAAGGAGAAAGATTTATTAATCATTTTGTTTAAGTAGCGTTTGCCCTTTTTTGAACAAACATTCGAATTGCTTTAATTGCTTCATTGTTATTGCGCAAATAGATTTTGCTTGTTGGAGACATTTTACGTTACAATGTTACTGGTTGGCAGAATTTTATTGTTCCTGGTTTCGACTTTAGCCTCTAGCTCGACGAGAGTACAGATGTTGCAAAGTGTGCTCAATTACTGACCTACGTTGGAGTCAGCGGCCGAGATAACCTGGAGGAGCATTTCCTATTCTGCGAATCCCTGGAGACAACAATGAGGTATATTGACATTTTCAACCTTGTTAATTTCTTCTTTCTGCACCATGGCATTGAGTGGTCCAAGTGATTCTCCATCTGTTGTGATGGGGCGCCGTTTGTGCTCGGAGCTCGTTAGGGCTTTGTTGGTGAAATCAAGAAAAAGAATTCTGTCATCTAGATTATGCGCTGTTTGCTTCACCGAGAGAACTTACCGAGTCAAAAGTTCATTAGTAAACTTAGTGAGATTCTAAAAGATGTGGTGGATATTGTCAACTTTATCAAGATTTGCGTATTGAGCACTCGACTTTTTCATGAGCTGTGTGAAAAGATGATTTCGGAGTTCAAGAACCTGCTCTTGCACTCCATATCGCGCTGGTTGTCGAAGCAGAAAATAATCCAAACAGTTCTGGAGATCCAGGCGGAAGTCGAAGCTTTTCGGCGTGAGAATAATTTTAGCTTGCTTCTCAACTTTCAAAATGGTCAATGGAGGGCCTGTTTAGGGTACCAAGGTGATTTCATGGCCGAATAAAATCAAATGAACCTGTCCATGCAGGGAGAGCACAAGCTCTTCATCGACGCAGTGGACATAGTGTCAGCTTTCAATTACAGCTTCGCCTCTGAAATACGCGAGTGGACAAAAACAAGTTCGCGTCGTTTCTCAATTTCAACCTCATCCTTGAGAATGCGAATGACTACGCAGTCCAGGAGAAAGTGAAAAAGATTATCCTCATCCCTCAAGAACTTGAGCGTCCAATTCGCGACGTACGTTCCCAAAAATACGAAAGAATTCGGATGGGTAAAGAATCTGTTCACATTGATCATTGACCTGGATGATAAGAGGCCCTAGTTCAGCGAGAACTTAATCAAGCTTCGAAATGACCTCGGATTTAGGCATATGTTTCCGACCACTCACTGACTGAATTCTGGACAAATGTAAACAAGGAATAGCCGGTTCTGCGGCATGAGAAGAAATATATACTTCTACCCTTTCCAACGTCATATATGGGTGAAGCCTGTTTTTTTCTGCTCACAATGAAGAAAACTTCCATTAGAAATCGATTCAACGCTTAGCATCCGCTTCACACAGGCCTGTCGATGGTTGAGCCACGCATTGTGAAGCTGATTCAGGCTCTGAAGTGAAATACACTTGTGTAAACACATTTCGTTTAACTTTACGCTGTTGCTCAAATTTGTAAATTAAATTGTTCGTGCAAGCGACATTTTGTTCATAAATCTTGTATGACGTTTCATTACTAAGAGTGAGGAACAGTAGTAAGTCGAGTCGCAAGGCTACAGGTGGGCTGCAAAAATTATTCCACCAACAATAAATGATTTTAGGGCCGTGGCGTAAAAGGGGTTGAGAAGCGCTGTTTTGCAGCTACGGTCAGTGGTGAACAATAACTTAGGCTTCGTGGAATGACGAGAAATATTTTTCCAACGTCCTTTTGGTCTTTTAGGGCCGCGGCGTAAAAGGGGTTGAGAAGCGCTGTTTTGGAGCTACGGTCAGTGGTGAACAATAACTTAGGCTTCGTGGAATGACGAGAAATATTTTTCCAACATTGGGTTATTTGTGGCTGCCTTTCTTTATTTTTGTGCTTCGATCTGACATCAGAGATAGTTTGCAGCCTTTTCAAACGTTTCAGCATTGCATATTTTGACTTCAGATTTTATCATTTAGTGTAAGCAGTGCAAAGCTTTTTTGTCGTCGTTTACTATTTCCTTGTTTCGATGGAATGATTTGACAATGGGTTGCGTCCTAGCGATTTGTCGGAGCGGCAAGATATGTTGATTAATGTAATGATTAATGTTGATTGCGGCCTTTTAACTAGCTAAACCGATTATTTACCCTGCTGATATGTGGTTATGCTACCAATAATTTTTTTCATTTTGATGTTTCCATGTTTTTATTTTTATGTCATTAATCATTCTACTTAATTCTGTTTCAACCACAAGGATAGTTAGAATGCTTAAAGATTTAACAGGTGTTGCAAAGGATATCTTGTCTGTAAAATTACTGTTAAAGTTCATGTGCTGCTTGAAACAAGGCGGTGCTACAATGCTCATCTTAACGCAATCGTCTGCTGAATAAGACAATCGCTGACGACAGACAGAGTTTTGAAGTTGCTTCTGGGCTATAGAGGCGAAAATTTCAATAGCGAAATTTTTCTTTTTATGTTTCTACAAAGTGAAAAGGTAAGTCCTTACGCAGAAAATTTCCTGTTGCGAGGTATATTACCAGTGGCCGCCCACGTATAGGTACTGCGGTACTGCAGTACCCCCTATTTCCAATTGATGTTGTCGATAACATTCTATATAATTAGGGCCATTTTTTTGACCTAAAAAATATATTTTTGACTTTATTTTAGCAAAATTTTGACTTTATTTTGACCTAACCGCTTTCGCCTACTATTTATGTCTTGTTGCACTTTTTTGATTAAAAATGTTTTATAATCCGCAATTTACATAAGTTTTTAAAGAAGAACGTAGCCTACTTTAAACATTTTCTCAACCACTCAGTTTTGAACCTAATGCAACAAAGCGACGCATGACGTCAAAACCTAGGATAACGAGCCATTGTGTGTACCGGTATCAATTAGTGTGTAATACAAAAAATGCGTTGTTATCGCAACTGTGCTGTACATTAACAGTCTGTCTATGATGTTTTTAACGAAAGCCACACAGTACAATTACCAGGACTTTTTATTGTAATACAGCATCATATATTTTTTACGTTCTTAACATCAAAATTTCTGTCTTTTCTCAGTAATTTACTGAGCATAGAAAACGACCTCTCAACAGCAGCAGAAGTTGGCTGGGCTTTTTGCAATAGTGCGTAGCTTGTTGGGTCAATTGTCAAGTTGGTACAGTTTATTATTGTTTCTAAATCAGAGTTGGATAGTCGTTTTTAATGTAATTTTTAATTGCGCACGGATCATCATCGAATTGCATATTCTTCAGCAGTCCGTATGTTTTGGTTATCGTGCAGGCACTTTCTTCTGAGAACTCTACGTTGGCTGCTAGAGTCCGGTATTGATTTATTTTAACCAAGTCCGGCACCAAATCTCCACATTGATAGCGTCTTTTGCTCTGCTGACTAAGAGGCCTGCACTTGTCCAATTGTTGACAATGGTACGAACAGCTGGAAGGTTCTCACTGTAACATAAGGCAGCTCTCAGCCAAGTTCCCCATCTTGTATTTACAGGGTCAGGAGGAGATGGCAGACCAGCATCATGAAAATCTTTCTTGCGATGTTTGTTTTCGATTGTTGCTGCCTTGATCGTTGCTATTATTTCATCAATATTTTTAAAATGAGCACGCACACGCATAGCGCAGTTATGTAGTAAGTGCGCAACGCAGGTGACATGCATCAAAAAAAGGTATAATTCCTTTAATGTCTTTCCAGCCAAAGACATGTATCGAGCAGCATCAGTCAAGAACAATGAAAAAGTCTCGCGTTTTATTTCAAGTTGCCGTGTCATCCACAGTGTGCAGAATAATACTGCTATTAACATTGCTACCGCTGTCAAGTGGATGGCAATCAACGAGGAATGTCTGATTAGGGGCATCTAAGCTGCCCATAAGCACACTAATATACTTTTGTTTAGCAGTCTATGCTTCATCCACAATTTAAAAAATGTTTTTGTCACGAAGTAATTCTTGAATTTGTTCTTCTTTTTGGGATGCTAATTTAGCAACACATGCCCGGGCTGCAGTCTCCGAAGGCAATGGCCTACTTTTCCAATTGTAGCAAACAGACACTTTAAAGAATGATGGTTCAGTTTATGAAGTGGGATATCTGCAGCTAAGAATGAAGAGACAATCTGTTCCTTGAAGTTTACTTGATCGAATTGTAAAAAGGTTTTCTTACTTTGGGATTTGCTGTTCGTCTCCCATTTTCTTTGGTGTTGCTTACTTTTTCGGTGGCTTTCCACAAAAAACTTTTTGTCGCATTTGACTAACACGTCGCAAAGGTTGCATCGCAAGTCGCGGGCAGGAGTTGCCGAAAACTCATCCGGATATTGCTGGCAAATTTGCCTAACTTTCGCTGTAGAAGATTTGGCTTGTTTAGGCATTCTTTGCTTTGCAAGCTACGACTTAAAAAGACCACATGTAAAGAGCGCAAAGGTTTTATAAGCGCTCATAAAATTTTCAATAGAAGCTCAGAAATTCAAAAAAAATAAAAAAATGTAAATTTGTTCGTTTTTGTAAGAAAATTTTTGATGAAGAGAATTTTGACAAGTTTTGACTTTATGCAAAATTTTGACTTAATTTTGACTAATAAAATGTACTAAAACAGACTCCTGAACACCTGAAACGAACGTTAGTAGACGTTTGATCATGTAACAAGGTCCTGAAAAAATTTTGACTTTATTGACTTTAGCGGGCCCTTTATATAATAAATCTTTTTATCTTTAATTCTTTCTTTGTACCTGTATAAGTTCAATATACGATCCTTACGCTTTGAAAAGAATTCACTCTGACGTCATAAAACCCCAATTTGTGAAAAGAAATGGAAAATCTTTGCATGGAATTGTGCTCTTCACAGTTCCAGGGGGAAGGTGTTTGGCGTTGTGCGCATATACGAAGCTGCACGTGAGGTTGCGAGAGCACTGTCGCAACCGCAGTGCCAACCATCACGTGCTGGAATGCGAAAACGTTTTTTTACTCCGCGGGAGTTGCGCCTAAAAACCATGTACCATAGATAATCAGAAATGTGATAAAATGTGGTATTAGATTATGATTGTGCTTCTGGCTAGTTTATTTAATTGATTATTTTTCGGTTTTTTATTTTACAGAAAACTAAAAGCATGGCCTTGCATCTCCAAGAAATAAGTTCTTTGACTGTTATTAAACTTTGACAGTTCAAGTTTTCACAATTGTGTGTGCATAAGAACGTAACAGTTAAGAAAAAAGATCGTTCAACGCCTGAAACTCAAATATTTCAGCCAGGCATAATCGCAAGAAATATATTCGCAGCTTTAATTGTGTGTGGTACCAACGGTAAAGTTGGGTTTGCGGTTGTGAGGTAAAAAATGCACTGTTTGGTTCCGTGTTTGCTTTTTGGAGGTGATGTAACATGAACAAAAGATGGCTTTACACCTTCAGTATAAACAAAATGGCAAAAAATCTAAGGCTAATAATTTTCTGGAGCAGCACCCCCACTAGTTTTTGCTGCGAGCCGACACTATATATTGATCTCGTTTAATATAAAAATTTACGATACCGACAGCTAAACGTATTTAATTTACCTCCCCGATTTTCGTAAAAACATTGGCTTCCCAGATTTTGGCTTGCCCTCTTCCGCCGATCTCGACGCCCCTGTATATGACTTTGGTTCTTTTAGAATTCGGCTCTTCATTTACTTTGCAGACAAAACCTTACCAAATTAAAACTGTCACCGTGGTCGCTTAATGGTTATGTAACATTTATCGTTTTATTTTCTCAACGGACTGTTTTACGCGTTAAAGTGGGGGTGGCCAAGGTGTTTTCAAACTTAAACAAGTGGGATAAGAGAGTGTATAAAGTGGACAACGAGTGTTTAAGCTATAGTTTATGAACAAAACTATTTACAATGATTAACGTGTAAGTGCTGAACCAAAAAACATCATAAATTGCATCAAAATTACTTTCAATTACAGTTTGAACAGAGTTCTCAAGGTATATTTTTTGCTACAGCATCAGAATTTGGTGTTAGTTTGGTCGTCGCAATTATCAGAACAAATCTAAGGAGTGCATCCATCAGATGAGATCTGTAGTCAGAGCTGTTGAAGTTTATCAGGCTGAACGTCTATCCACAAGTTTACCTAGAGCGAAACAGCACCAGGATTTTCTGCGCCATCTTTCGAAATTTTGGAAAGCTGATATTACTTAGTAAAGCGTGAAAGTCGATTACTTTCAACTGGACCTCTTGTGATGCTGTTACAACGACTTGTGACAATGGGGATGCAACAAATTGAAATAATTATCGGTGTCTTTCGAGATCCAGGAACCTACGGCAGAATTCTTGATGTAGAGAATCAGTAATTTGCGGTATTTAGTCACATGTTTCGCGGCCTCTTTATACGTTGCAAGCCTGGGGAAATTCGCCAAATTGCTGGACAGCTGTTTTGAGAATAAAGTCACTTTAGATTTGAAAGCCTTAACGTTTGTGTATATTTTGAGAGCGAAGCGATCTTTTCCTCGTAGCTTTGCATTTAGCACATTTATGTGTGTTAATATGTCCACAGCAAGAGCAAAATCACAAAGCCAATCTCTGTCTTCTAGTTTAGTAAAATCATGAGCTTTCCCAAATAACTGCAAAAATGAGCTAGTGGTCTCTTTAAGTTTCCATATGCATGTACATGATTTTCCTAAACTTTACCAATATACATGAAAATGATGAAGCAAGTCCCGGGATCAGAATCAATTTGCTCATGAAACTTTGTAAACTGACAATGGTAAAATCCTCTTCTTTTTATATAGTTGATCAGTTTTACCACTGCCTTCACTACATGATTAAGCTGAAACGTAGACTTTCACAGAGCCTCCTGATGGATAATGCAGCGAAGAAAAGTTATATCCATTCCAAGGCCTTCTTTTTTCAGCTCACCGGTATCTTGAAGACTTTTCCGCAGCATCGTTTTTTCCTGTCAAGCTTGGCAATCCATCAGTGGTTACATTCGCAAGTTTGCTCCAACATACTTTTAGCCAGTCAATCACACCAGACTTTGAGCAAAAGGTCCTGTTCTCATGTTTTCCCTTTCAGCGATTCTATCACCAAAAGTTTTATCTCAAAATTTTTCTTTATCTTTGTAATGAAAATCAAAAGCTGGGCGGATTAACGCTCACGAATAAAACTTACATACGCTTTTTCTTTCAACTCGCAGGCCAAGTCCTCGTCAATTACTTCTACACGGGGCGAGTTACAGTTCTGCGTCATAAACTAATTTTCTTTTTGTATCTGCAATCAAGAGATCTGCTGTCCTTACCTTGCGCTGCTTGATAAACTCTCCATCGGAGAATGGTTTGCGTGCTTTTGCTATTATGAAAGCCAGTAAAAAGCTTGCCGTAACAATCGACTCATGAATGGCATTTCGCTGAATCCGAAAATTTGTTGCAAATCTGGGAGCAGAAGAACCTATCATTGTTGAGTGCCAAGATAGTTAGCATGTTTGGTGTTACAACGGCGGCGGATGTGGTTTTCTTTCAAAACAGCAACGTTGTTTAGCTTACGAGACAAACTGTGGTTGATCAGACTTCTGTAAAAAAATGTTTGGTTGTACATTCCTTTTTGAACGCTCTTGCATTCACATTTAATTTTTCGCTTCTTTGATAAAAATTATTTGCTTGAGGACTTAAAAAGCAAATGACAACCAGTGTTGCATTCCTATATCTAAGCCTTTTCATGTCCTTATTTTTTCTTTCCGACCGTTTGTAAACGTATTAGTAGGTCTTTCAGAAAAGTTCAAATTTGATCCTTTTAGCGTGTCGGATAGTTGCCACATTCTTGGCTAAGAAAATTGCTTAACTTTTTTGTTTTTTCGCTACGTTCTGAAGCCTTTTGATGTTATGTTGGTTTGCTCAAGGCAGAACAACTTTGGGGTAGCTGCCAAAAATGCGAAATACCGTACGCGATTTTTTGATGAGACACGTAGCTAGCGAGAAGAGAAAAAATGTCACCGCAGTCAAAGGGTTGTTTGACCGTCACAAAGCTCGCAAAACTTTGCCAAACGAGCTCATCTACATACTTGACGATTAACTTTTTGTAAAATTAACAACCTTGCAAGTCTCTAGCATTGAAGATTGATGTACTTGAAAAGTCACTAACCAATATTCAACAATTGTTTAGCCGACACAAAAAATAAACCAAATTAATAATGCTTGCTCTGACAAAAGAATAAACTAAACTCCAACAAGATAAATTGATTGCGTATGCAACTATGCATTAGCATGATTTTCCTGTGAGATTAACTGAAACAAGAATATTGAATTGGTCCAAAACACCAATTTATACCAAAAATCAGACCACATTAGAACACCCAACGGGCTAGATTTGGCCCGCAAGCCGTAAATTGCCCTTGTCAGTATTCACCATATAACACCAGCTACAAACCACAAACAAAAAGGCTGGTGAGCAATTGGCAATATAATTCTATGTAGGCTATCAACAACGCACTTGGAAAGCAACTGATTAGCCGGCCTGGTCAATCAATGCATTTACATTCAAACATCAGATTTAAGGTCTTTTAAGTTATGTTTCAATCCTTTTGATAATCGCGGTATCTCGAGAAATAGTTTGTTGAAGCTTGAGAGAGTAAAATGACAAGTGTTTAACACTTTAACCGCATCTCTGAGATCAGCCATGATGCCGCGCCTGCATCGCGTTTCAAGCTGTATATCTTCAGTCACCATTGAGCTAGCAAAGTGAGAGGTTGTGTGCTGCTCTATAAATGTAAGTGCAATCATCTAGTGTAAAGAAAACCGTGGGACACAAGTGCATCAAGTATGTCAAATATTGAACGAGTTGCTGTAAATAATGGTTTTTAGAATATATATCAAATTTTGAGTGTGTACCATATGTGGCGCACGATGCAGGCTGAGCCAAGTACCAGTGTACCATATATGGCGCACGATGCGGTTAAAGTGTTAATACAGTTGCGTATGTACAAGGAGGAAAAAGGGCGAAGGCCCCCAAATGGTGGGACACAACATAGGCGTAGCCAAGGGGGGCCATGGCCCCCCTTGAATTTTAAGTGAAATTACAAAACAGTATCAAAAAAAACAAAAACATAAATGTTTTTGCGCCTCTGCTGGTACATTAGAGTTTATTGTTGACTTTTAGCAACGGGGTGGGGAGGGCGTGACTTTTTAAGTTTTTAAACTTTCAAATTTTATCAAACAAAATGTGTAGGTTTTACACACTAAATATCGCCGAAGTTTTTTTCGATGTCGCAATCGAGTGATGAATTGATAATCCAAGTTATGGTAATTGCAAGAAATAAGCGTCTCGCTGAGCGCTTTCTTATTTTATTGCGATGCGGATTACTACAAAGACGTCGCTTCTTTTATCAGAACGTTCAACCTACCAATGGGAGTAGTTTCCTTGAAATTCCTTAAATAGTGCGTTATATGTCACAATTGAAGTTGAACTATTAAAGCCGTTCTTGATAAAACTACATTAGATCAGTGAAATCGCATTCGCACCTTCTCAGTTTTGTACAGCAATTTTTATAGTAGCGACGAGCGTAGTTCACAAAAGGCAAAATGCCATTATAAGTAAATGACGTCACATTAAAAGTTTCAAAATTTGGCCCCCTTCTCAATTTTTTTCTGGCTACGCCGTTGGGACACAAGCAAGAAATGTAACAGACAATTCATTTTAGGTACTTAAGTTAGCGTTTTCCAAAAACTGATTTCCAGAAGGTTTGTCGTTTTGTTGGCAAAAATCTTGATCTTCAAAAAGGAAGTCTTGAATGTTGTTTTAAACATCAAAACGACAAAATTCTTACAAACATATAGTTTCTCTTAATGCTCTGCCTCATCCTCTTTTCCTAAAAAGATTCAACTGACTTATTTACATGAGAATACAAAGCAGCGGAAAAATTCACTAGAGTAAAAGCATTGTTCGCTGACCCTTACAAGTACTCAAAAAAATACTTAAGTAAAAGCAAAAAGCAATAAGTGTTTATAGTTGATTTAAAGTAAAAAATAGTCGAAAATCAAACTACTGAAATATCAAAAGTAGTGCATTTTTTAGCAGTTTTGTCCAACATTTCTTTCAACCGGTGGTGCTCGAAGCACCACCTAGGATACGAGAAGAGTTTCTGAAAATCTAACTTCTTTGCCAATTTGTTGCTTTAGTTTCATCACCGACCTGGTTGAAGGTTAACGGGTACGGTGCAGGAAATAGCGCCACTGCGAAAGAGGGCATGTCCCGTGGACTATGTTAGGGAATCACATTATTTTTGGGAGACTCTTGGAGTTACCTTAATTTTGGCACAGACTAGATTTTGCTGCGTGTTACTGAGTGCAAGCTAAGCACGTTCTTTACTTCAGAATAGAAAAACTTTATTCTACAAACTAAAGCAAAATGGTGTAGTCAGGTAAAATTTGTGATAGAGAAGGGGCAAAATGGATTCTTATTTTTGTTGATGACACTTTTCTCATCATTTCTAGAGATCCTACAGCATTTTAGAAACTATTAGTAGTAAAAGGCACAATTTAAAGATATTAGGTGAGGTTAGAGTTACATGTAACCTTTTCAGAGGAATCCAAAGAATTTAAGTTAAAAACAAAAATGTTATAAATCTTGTGGGAGGGCAAGCTAATTGTTCTCTTCGCTACTCCCTCGAAAAAATAGTAGCTCAACGGTAAACTAACTAGTTGATGCTTGGGAAGATAAAACTGCAAAAAGTTAAGCAATGAAAAATATTCGAATTTAATTCTGGCGCTAAAAACTTTTTGAAATCAAAAGGTATGACAGCAAGGTGAAAGACAGTAATTTATCGGATTCACCTAGTAAGCAATAAAACAGTAGGCCTACCAGTTTTTTAAAATTCGAACCAAAATTGGCCAGTTCAATGAAGAATTTGCAGATTACAACTTAAAACTCAAAGCTGTGGTTGACGCTTGCATACCGCATTCTAATTTATCAGTCACCAAATATTTAGCACTTAAGTAAAAGTAATTAAAAATAAAATTACTTAAGTGGATCGTTATTCAAAAACTTGCTTCAGCAGTTTACTTCAGTAGCACCACTTCGTTACTGACTACTTCTGCTTATTTACAATATAGCTTGATAACATGGTCAAGCCTCCTGAATGTTTCTAAATACGCCACTGTAAAGTATCATTTGTTTTCCGTGATATTTATTACCGACAGCTATTGCTGCAAGTTTAAAATTTGGGAGAGGAGGCGATGAACCCACTTGTTCTCGATCCACCCTAGTTGCAATACTGATTTGATTGTATTATCAAAATTCTGTAAATATGATTTAGAAGTAACAGCATTTTGCAGCACTTCTAAAAAACTTTAAGAAAAGAAAGTTTCTTTCGGCAACAAAGATTATGACCAAATGTGCAGCTGCTACTGACTAAAAACCAAAAGAAATAGAAAATTGATAGGCCTGTTCACGAATCTCTAGATTGACGCTCCACTATTGAGAAATGTGCAGAATGAAGTAACTGTGCAAAATATGCTCGATCACGGTAGAAATTTGACCTGGCGCTAAAAACGTTGGAGATAAAAAAAAAACAAAAAACAAACAGATATCTACATACCGGTACGGTGTTAGTAATGAATCATACGCATCTTGTTGGACATATAAAAAGATGGGCAAAAATCAATCGGAGGAAAACAAGGCTAGATATAAGAATATCAAAAATCGAAAAAAAGTGATTGCTAATTCTATGAGAAAAAAACCTGAGAGAGTTAAACAAAAAAACCAAATAACATTTTTACACAGGTGAAGTTCGTGAAAAAAGATGTAAAAGATACTAATGGAGGTAGATGCACGAGAGGAAAAGATGGAAGGGAAGGTTGCAGTGAAAAAGACAGGAAAAGAATATGGAAGTCACATGGAGATCATGAATAAAGAGTATGATTGGGACCACGTGACACCAGCTAGTATGGTAGTGAGATCTATTAAAAATGTTACCCGCGAAAAAATGGCGATAGTAATACAAGTGATGAAACCAGGAAAGGCATCTGGACCCTCTGAAATATGTGCGGAGATGATATCTGCTAGTGGAGAAGTAGGCGTTAAGTGTGATGGTGGAGCTTTCCCAGCGCGTGTTTCACGGGAAAGGGAAGCCAGATGAATGGCAAACAAGTGTGCCGGTACCAATTTTCAAGGGAAAGGGAGATGTAAGAAATTGCAATACTTACAGCGAAGTAAAACTGTTAGGGCACGCCATGTAGATCGTTGAAAGAGTGCTGGAGAGGATTTGAGAATTAGTAAATATTGATTCAACGCAGTTGGGTTTTATGCCTGGAAGAGAAACGACAGACGCATTGTTTGTAGTGTGAAGAATGCAAAAGAAATATAGGGATAAGAAGAAAAAGTTGTACATGTGTTTTGTGGATATTGAGAAAGCATTTGATGTAGTTCCAAGAAAGGTAATGAGCCTCTAACACAGGGCAAAAACAAAAGTTCGAGTGGGATCTGAGTTATCTAAAAAATTCTTGGTACAAGTTGGTGTACATCAAGAATTTGTCTTGTCGCCACTGCTTTTTGCAATTGCAGTGGAGTAATCTCGGAAAATGCAAGAGAAGGATTGATAAATAAAATTTTGTATGCAAATGACTTGGTTTTAATGAGTGAAAGTAAAGAGAATTTGAAAGAGAAGTTTTTAAAATGGAAAGAAGCGTTTGAAAGGAAGGGGTTGAAGGTGAACTTCAAAAAAACCAAAGTAATGATGAGCGGTTCGAAAGGTGAGGTACTCAATAGTAAAGTTGATCTATATGCCAAGTGCGGGCAAGAGGGTGATGTGCACAAAATGTGGTAAATGGGTATATGATAGATGCGCGAAAACGAAGAAGGTGACTTCAACTCTGGTAAAAGGTTTTGTTTGTAAACTATGTGTTCATACAAAGGAAGGAAATGATTTTTTGACCAGGTTCATACCATGTGAATATGATTTTTTGACCAGGTTGACTTTGTGAAGAGCTTTTGTTGTTTGGGGGATGGGTTGAAAGCCAGTGGTGGAAATGAAGCAGTGGTAACAGCAAGAACGAAAATTGAATGGATAAAATTCAGAGAATGTGGGGAGTTACTTTAAAAGAGAAAGTTTTCTTTAAAAATGAAAGGAAGGATTTATCAGAGATGCGTAAGATCAGCAATGCTGTATGGGAGCGAGACGTGGTGTCTCAGGGAGAATGAGATGGCAATTTTGAGAAGTGAAAGGCAACGACGAGAGCAATGTGTGGGTCGAAGATGATTGAGAAAAGGAGCCAAGAACCTATGAGTTTGCGGTGTTTGAAGACACTTTGGATGGACAAGCCAGGGCGAGTGGAGTACGATGGTATGGGCATGTTTTGAAAAGGGATAATGATGTTTTAAAAAGAGCGTTGATTTTGGAGAGGTGAGAAAAGGGGGCGTGGGCGACCAAATATGACGTGGAAGAGACAAGTGGAGGAGCATGCCGATCACATATGACTGAAAAAGAAGGATACCATTGACAGAGCAAAGTGGCGTGATGGCGTGTACGAACTATTGAGAAACATGAGATGAAAACGGCCACCTGCGTTAACGCAGACAAAACCGAATTTAAAAAGTGGATCTCTCTCTGTTCTTGATGGAAAAATAGCTTGTCGCCATGTTTAAATGGGAATGAACATGAACACGCAGATTGACTCTAAAAAGTTTATAACAAAAAAACTCTTACAAAATACATCATCAAGGCTAGATCACAACTAAAATAACTATTAGCAACATAAAGCATTGAATAAAGGTAGTGCAATCTCGACTTGCGAATTTCTGTTAACAATATTTCACATTTGTCATTGAAGACCAGATCTTTTCCACGGCTAAACATAAGCATCCAATCTTGACTGAATGACTTAGCAGTGTTTAAACCTTCTCCAAAATCCTAAACTTGCGATCTATTTGTGCATATACATCAGCTCATACAGATGTTGACCGGAGTAGAAAAATAGCGCTACGCTCAAAAACAAAATGTAAACTTTAAACAGGTTTCTTGTTTTTTCCCTTTTATACTTAAAACTAATTGGGGATAGCCCATTCGTTGAGAATACAGAAAACTAGTACAATCTGCAGTTGTTTTAGTTTAAGGCCCATTCTGGGTGATAAACATCAACAAATTACAATTCATCTGCCTAAAATGAGCAAAAACCTTTTTGTATTAAATTTGCACTGTTTTAGTCCCAAATGATCTTTCCAAACTTTTGAGTTCTTGTTTTTATCCGGTTAATTTTTCTCAACCCAGTTCTAAAACTCGCTTTGTTTTAGTAACTACAACTAATGATGGGTTTCGCCAGCTTAGCAATATGAAATGCTACCAGCACCTTCTTTGTCTATGAAGTAAATATAATTACTGTGGGAAAGTGATATAACTTATGCATTGTGGCACCACTCACAGTTATAAAGAGTTTTGTATACCTATGTAAAATCGAAGAAGAACATTTCGGTTGATCGAATCGGCTGACAATGGTAGTTACTGCCGCTAGCAAACAAAAAAGTAAGCTATGTGTAATGTAAAACTTAGCAGCATCCAAACACTCATCGAGAAAAAAATTTTGTCTTCTGAAAGTGTTTATTTTAACCATTGTTTCATGAGTTGCCGAGTATCCTTCAATGTATATGAGTTTAGGTTACCGAACAAAGACCTTTTGACATTCAATTTAGCACTCTTGTTCAAAAAATTGCTTTACAACAAGGCTTAAACTAACTGAGCATCTTTCCAGGCACTTGTCAAGTATAGGATAAAAGATTAATTTCATAACATCCATCAATGTCAAACGTTCCCAAATTTGAAGTGGGTCGAAAATCATTTACTCTCTTAACTAGTCTCAGCATCTTTTGCAAGTGCTTTGATATCTCTTCAGGGTCGGGCAGGCCCGCAAGTTTGGCCTGATCTACAACATTGGGCTCTCCGTTTCCTTCCTCTTCTTGCTGTTTAATCAACCACCTAAAAATAAGTTCATTTAATGCAGAGCAAGTGAAGCTCGGAGTAGCTTTATATATTATATTTTTTTATATTATATATATTTATATTTTATTATTATATTTTTATATTTTATATTATATTTATTCTAACGCAATGAAATACGGAAACGACCATAAATATTGCCACGTGTCGCGCCAAGCATAAATAAGTTGTATTTGCAGGCCAAATAGAATAGCCATTTATTGTACAAAATACCAAATGTCAAAAAACTCATTAAAATTTTTGTTTACTCCATACTTCAACGTTAGAATAATGAAGCCGAAAACCTCGCATATTGTAAAAAGGGGCTATTACTGGAACAATCTTGGAACCAACGAGCCATATATCTTCTTTATACACTGTTACATTTGCCCCAAAATCTGATTTGAGAGTCCTACTTGCTTAACTTGGTTCGAGGTCCATTTTACACCTTGGCTCTATCAAATACACGCAGACGAAAGTTAATTAACCTCACTTTTTTCTTCCCATCCTCATTTACCTACGCGATTGGCCAGATTTAACAAGCTTTCCTTTTCGTACTGTTGCTTTCCTCACAACCAACTTGAATAGTTTAGTGGTATGAACCTGTTACTTGCATAACTATTTTATGTCCTGCTTTCATCGTTGGGAAGAGAAAGGGTAACTTATGTCCTGCTTTCATCGTTGGGAAGAGAAAGGGTAAACGTAACTAGTTTCCACTCACTTTGGAACTGTTTCTTCTTTTACTGCTTCACTTTCAACAGGGTAGATGTAAAGTTCCTCCAACGAAAACGACTTCCAGTTCGGTGAAGGTTGATAAAGAATGAATCGCAGTGCGCTGACACCATTCATTTTCCGACTGAAATCTTTTTTCTCCAAAGTAAAATAACCCTACAGCAAACAGTGCTTAAAAGGTGATTTCAGGAAGGAGATTGTTGACTCATAGGTTTACGAGAAAAAGTCTCAGAAAACGATGATCAGATGACAGAAGGATGCGAATTTCGAAAAGTAAGGCTTGGACACCCCGTGCTCTTTTTACCTTAGCAATTGTTACACTTAACCCAAGAGCGATTGGAACTAAAGCGCAAAACACTCAAGTGCCAACCAAACTATTGGTCACATCTAGATTTCAATAAATAGATGATCAGATGAGTAACGAATCTATCTTTACATGGCATGTTGGTGCATACAGGTACCAGTGTTCCCTCTAAGATTTTAGTAAGTTCGTAACCGCCGGCGCAAGTGCGAAATTGCGAACAAATGTACGAAAACCGCCGGACAAATTTTGCGGACATTGCTGAACAAACCGTTACACTAGTCTTAGTAACATATTATGAAGGTGTAAAAAAAGATATTTGTGGTAGTCTACTGCCATTTATTCAGTGTATACGCTAAGCTAACCTTATATACCTTAAAATGTACCCACCATGTGGGTTTGCGTATAACGTCGTCTTTTGTTTTTCCCTCAGACGTATTTTGTTTAATTTTGACACTCTTACCCAGTTTAGTGCTTTTCAACCGTTTTTGGTATGTGGCCCAATTTCGAAATGCAGGGAGGCACGGGGCCCGGTTGTATATTTTCTTGTTTTCTTGAACAACCTCAAAAAAGTTATCGACGTAAATTTCAGGGTTGTTGTTCAAATAAAATAAAACAGCAAGATGTCAAGAAAAACTTTTACAACTTCATTCGATGTAAAAACTAATCAAAGTACGGTTGGCCCAGTGAAGACCATGGTCCACCGATAGAAAATCACTGATCTAGGCTATCATCTCTGTTGTAAAAGACCTTTATTTTTCATCTGATTAAGGCGGCAGCTTCCGAGTGGTGTCTTTTTACTTTGCTACATCTTTCGCAGCAGGGACTCAACTGCGCATCAATGATCTTTGAAGATGATCCATTGCGAGGGCGTCTGCGCCGAGTTTTCAAAATTTCCGGAGGGGGGGAGAAGAAGCAAAACTGTGACGATGTGCTTCGGTGTCGTAATAATTAGCATGATTATGTCCGCCCTTAAAAAAGTTTACAAACAGTCTATTGGTTACTAAAAGGTGGCGGCGAAATGCCTGGCTATTTCTGTTTGATAAGTTAATTTAAGTTAAATTTGGTCACTCAAACTCTGCGACCCTTGCAAGAATAATTCGTGAGCGTTTCAGAATGTCTGGTTAACAGTGCGTTTACATAAAATTAACCCTTTGCCGACGCCCTGCATGAGCATGAAAAATATGCCTTTTATGAAATAAAGGAATGTTAGGTAGGTTACCTCGACTATGATTCATGAACAAAAATTACTTGCGAACTTCAATTGTTGCTTGATTGTGGTGAATAAATTAACTAGTTACATTTTTCAAGCGAAATCAATTAAACAACAGGGCTTTGCAGTTGCAAGTAAACTTTTGATCTAAAATTGGAAAGTATTTAATGTCCAAAACCACGCAACTTGAAACAAAAAATTCAGAACTCGCATGATGATAGTCATCGTATGTGCATCTGGCTTTCTTCGTAAAGCGTATCTCAAAAGGCAATGTTATTGATAAACGATAACAAATTTTTATCTGAGTCTTTGTCATCTGATTTCACAAATTACGCAGAAAAACAAATGAGTTAATTGTTATGAGGTTTTGTTTTATCAGCTTCCTTGCTTTGCGCTCAGCATAGAAAGGGATAGTGTGGAGAACAAGCAGGTAAGCTTGCTTGTTGTGTCCTTGGGCAAGGCACTTAACGGGACGCCTCAACCTTTATGTCGCAAAAAAGTGGCCCACCCGTACTTCACAGGGTTACAATTGTGAAGTTGCTAACCCAGCATGTTGTAAAAGACGACTCTTGGGTACCCACCAGTGGCAGTCCGCCTTGTTGGTGGTGGGGCTACCAGTCACTAAAGACTGGTTCGAAATGGGCTACCATCTTTCCCCTAGCCTAATTTCAATTAGGTTGACGGTATGAACCTGAATTGCCGTTCATGCCGTACCTCTATTCCGAGGAAGAGGAGTGGTAACCACAAACAAACAAGTTTTGTCCCAGATGCGAAAAAACAGTGAAACGTCGTTCTCTGGCTAGGTAAAGTGGCGAAAATAGTGTTAGAGGGTTTGAGACACTTCTGAAACTTGTTTACGAAACCCTCGATGATATTCGCAATGACATAGCTCGCTAAATATTCTTTTCATTTTTACTACGTTTTCATTAACTATTCATTGAATGCATGAAAAGAGATTGCAAATATTTGATAGGTGAATTTTTACCTTTGTGAAAAACGTTCGAAAAGTGACCGAAGAAAAACAGAAATTGGTAAACGCAGCTTTTAGAGAGCTATGTTCTTTTTTTCATTTTAACAAGCACGATTAAAGTTAGCGTTTACACGTAAAATAAACAAAGATTTTAACCGATTCCAGTGTCAAACTTCTCTCGAAAACAGTAATAATTTTGTGTTAAAGTGAAGTTGAGAGCTATTTGCTATTACTGCTCTTCAGCTACAGTTGAAGTTGGATGGGAAAAGTAAACAAAACAAAACCTTTTGATCATACCTCCTGTGAATTACTTGGGAGATAATTTGTAATAAAAAAAGAAAGTGTGGTAACGATGTGCGCAATATTTTAAGTCGCCGTCACTTGCTATTGCGTCACAGCCGCACAATGTTAACGGAGACGTTCCACTGCCCTAAAAAAGCGTCGGTCCAAACTTGGACTCCTTTTCAGTCTTCCAGATATTAAACAGTTGGTTGAAGATTTTGCTAGACAAATTGCAAAAATTTTAACAAACTAAAAAAGTTACCAAAAACCGCCGGCATTTTTTTTGCGCACTGTTGATTTTTAACTGCGAATCCGCCGGATATAATTTCGCAAATTCGCATTTTTTTCGCGTTTAAAGGGAACACTGACAGGTACATGCACTGGCGTATTTTGTTTGGGGGGAGAGGAAGGGGGGCAGAGCATTTTGCAAGTTGATGATCTCTTTTTGATCAAATTTTATAAACCAAAAATTTAGTCCTGTTTGATCCCCAAACCGACATGAAAACCCTTTTTTAATTTTTTTGCTACCATACAGCGCGAGGGGCCATTGCTCTTTGTCCCCCACTAAATTAACACCCGCATACATGCGTGACCGAGAACGTCTCCCTCCCACAGGGCTATCTAAAGGGTAAAGTTTTCTTCACACTTAAACTGATTGTTAGTGATATTTTAATTACGGTAATTAAAACAGCCGACGCGATGACCTAGTGGCTAGAGCGCCCGCTTTGCAGTCGGTTGACCTGGGGTTCATTCCCCTTGTCGAGTAATACAAAAAGACTTTAAAACACGGTATTCACAGCTTCTCTGCTGAGCGCTCGGTATTTAAAATAAGGTTGTGGAGAACAAGCCGGCAAGTTTGCTTGTTGTGACCTTGGGGAAGACACTTACAGGGACGCCCCTACCTTTATGTAGAAAACAGGTGGCCCAGTTTTCCCTCCGAAGAAAGGGTTGGTGGCAGACAGCATCCGACAGTAAAAACAAAATGCCAGAAAGTGCAGATTACTGCTGTGGCGATCCCAAATCCGGAATTAAGCCACCGGCAACCCCATATAAATGGAAGTAAAGCCTTAGAAAGGAAAACTAAAACAACTAAAATGCATTAAAAAGAATATGGCTGTAAAGATGCATCTATATTAACAGTTGTAATGTCACTAAAAACCCTAAGTTCACAATTCAGGTTACTAGGTGCGAATTGTGAGTTTCAATCCCGCTTCAAATTAGTTTTTATTGATACTGTCGTGATGACCTATTATTAAGTGGTCTGCGTCGAGGCTAATATTATCATTCAGAAACAGATTTCGGGTATCCATTTATTCCATATGCCGTCCATGCTCCCTTTATCCTGCTCACTTTAGGAACTTGAAACGCTACTAGTTGCATTTCGACAAAAAACAGCAAACTATAGCACAGGGTTGATGTCTACAGTAACAACAGCCTTACTTGGCTTCCGTTCTCACAATGTGGATTTGGCATCAGTGCATATTTTGCTGTCGCTTGTTTCCAAGAAACTTTTGTTTGAACAGCAGAGGTTTTCTTGTGAATCTAATGAACATTAAAAGCCAATTTATCAGTCAAAACAATCTAGAAAAAGAAATACTGTAAAGTCGCTTGAAAATTTAATACAGATCCATGAAGCCATTTGTGGTATAATTAGTTATAGTTAAACATTTAACAAAAATAACTTAAAACGATTTGGAGCTGAGAGCGATACTTTTCCAATTGCCAATGTTCGGTGGCAGAAGACAAACCAAAAAGATTAATTGTAATCAAAAAATAACACTAAATGCTGTGACAAATCTAGCTTACTGCGGTAAATCTTGGAAATCACAATGAAAATCATTCCAACATATCTTAATTAACAAAAAATCACCATTTAGTTGCATTTAAAATCACAAACCTTTGCTTTCAAGCAGATATGGGCAGTGTAGTTGTTTACAAACGCTATCTTGCCGATGTTGACGAGGGTCATGTTCGGAAAAACAACTTCAATAATAGCACAACCACTGTGAAATTCACTTTCACCAATACTTAAATATTGTGGCTGACCAATAACACAATGGATAGGTGTCAGTTCATTGCTTGCTTCTTTTTTTTCCACAAAATAATCCATGTTCACACTAATTGAATACGAATGCAACAACACACTAGCTCATTGCACTCCAAATGGCCACAGCTTAATTGTGGACAGAAGGCTCTCTGCAACATAATAAATGTTATCACCAACGTGGCTCATCAGTTTGGAACGGAGATGGCTAGCAGCCTCATAGAATGCACACGAAAGTGAAAACTTTTTTTAGAAATAAACTTTTTGAAAGTAATTGTTTTGCTCATGTTCGAAACTACCGTAATAAGCTCACGGCGGGCATTAATTTGGCCAATCCTGGCTTAGAAAATAAAGCGACGGTTCGTTTTAAAGACTGTTTTTACAAGACTTCAAATGGTTCTCGCGTTGTTGCGACTACGGGACAGCACCAACACACTTTTCATAGCAAAATGCTATCATTTTTGCTAAAGAGTACAGTTTAGTGTTTTTGGCCCCGGTTGCATTAGAACAGATGCAGGAAAAGTACCTGCTGTTGTTTGAAAACAGTGCCTTTACATGCAACCAAATAAAGTGCTATTTTGCTGAAAAAATCGGCTAAAAGGGACCTTTGTTCCAGAGTTATGTTAAAGTAAAACAAAAGTTATTTCATGTACCAACACTATAGGTTTTTTGTGAGCAAAAGATCAAGGCATACAATTCCTGTATCCTATACATGCGTACTCAATCCTTGTACTAGAGCTAACTTTTAGGCCAACCAATGGGCCTGTAAAGTAACTAGCTTCCACTTGCAAATGAATGTCTAACTACATATACTAACAGCTCGCAATGAAGCATAAATGCATAATTCACGACACAAGCAATGGCAAAACAGTCAAGTCACAAGCACTTGAACATACTTTATCTGTTTGATAACAATATTCAAGAAACGATTCACCACAATCAAATGTCTGCAAAAATGACTTCATTGTTAATTGATCCTACACGAAATATTTATTTATTTATTGATAACAAATGTTATTCTATGCAGTATTACGGTATTGCAGGTGTGTATTTCTGAGTTCACCTCATGGAGGCTGTTTGTCCTTCAAGACCAACAGTGCAACCTACTCTACACTCAACCTAGACGATAGGCAAACAGATATTTCCTCAAGCTAAAAAAGGTTTTGAGTGAAATTAAAGTGAAATATTAATGACTTGACAGATTAGTTGTCATTGATAAGACAAGCACCACTGCCACAAATTAAAGCTATTCAACAAGTTAACAATAGAAATATACAAGACGTACATAAATCAGACACATCATTCACCAGAAGAGCAATATAGAGAATTAGAATGTCTGGTGCCATAAGCAAAATAAGAGCCCATAAATCATTGCTGCAATTTTAAATCAACAAAATTTTATTTCTTATGATATTGTCATTTGGTTTGTTTCATAGAAAAAGGAAATATTCCCATTTTTTCTCCCTTGACAGGTACTTTTTAAAACAATTGCACTTGAAATTGTAATTTATTTAGCCATTAAGCAGAATCTTTTGAATTTAGCAGCGAAAGTGGAGTTTATGAAGATAAGTATTCTATAGGAAGTTTTCTGGTTTGTGGGGACAAAGTCAGACATTCTAGCACAGTGAAACTTTAGCTGCAAATATGGAAGAAAGCCACCTGCGAGATCTACCATTTGATCATAGCATAAAAGTTTACAGAGAGTGGTAGTATGCTACAATGAAAAAAAGCTGGCCAACTTTTAACATTCGAAAAAGATTAAATCTGAAAGTACAGTAGATACCAGAAACCCTACAATGTCTATTTGCAAGGCTTACGTGCAATTATACATACCAACTCCTCTAGCCATAAAGTTTTGCATGAAAGTTTGCGACTTTATGCATGTTAAGTGCAGTAACTAAAGGCTATGAAGCCAGAAGATAAGCTGCAACAAAAAGTCTGCAATGTGCATGTTGGACAGGCTAGATTCAGATCATGGGTTTTTAAATTGTGGTTGCTTCAGCAATGACCCAACGCTCCACGTCTCTAGAATGCTAAACCAACGTAATTCAAAAATATAAGGCTTAGAAAATCCTAACGAAACCAAAGGACAACAGCAAGACACCCCTAAAGTAAACGTGTGGTGTCGAGTCATGCATGATAATATCATTGGACCATTTTTCTCTGCTGAAAATCAATCACGGATTAAATTTATCTCAACAGTTTAACAGAATATGAGGCGTTACAGCTGGAAGAGTATCTAAAAAAACTTGAAGTATTTCCTGTAACTATAAAACAAACCATGTGAATATAACTCAAAAAATAAAATTTTGTTTAATTTTTGAAATTGTAGTTATAATTTACGAACTCCTCAAAGCTCAACCAAAATAAAAGGTGAAACAAAGTTTTTTAATCACTAGGGTAAGCTTTCCTGGTTATCAACAGTGTTTAGCTGAAAAGTAGTTTCTGGTCAAGAGTCAGATTCCATCCGTGCATCCAGTCATACGGCCTAAAAGCTAGCATAAAGTACTGGTGTATGTGGCAAATTAGAAGACTACTTCACTAACAGTAGATAAAATTCTAACATTTATCTGCCTCTTTTCAAAAGGTCAGCATCAGAAGTCAATATACAGTGTAACTTAAGACGGTTGTAAACCATTTTACCTGTCTTGGGCCACAAATAGATTCACAGCACTCGTTATAATCAGGGTAAGCACAGTCGCAGCAATTGCCTAATTCAGCTGCACAACCACCAGCGCAAATGCTTTTATTTTGGCAGCAAGATGATGATAGGGACAGGGCGCTTCCCTAAATAGTAAAAAAATACTTTGTCTTCAACGCTAGCTTCAAGTATGATAAGCAACTGGTGATAAAATCAGGAGGTTGTAAGTTCAAAACCATACCAATTTTGCTTTGTTAAAGTTTAGGAAAAATACCATACTGTATTTTTTCTTCTCTTTGATTGCAACGTGTGTGGAAAACACATAATGCAGATCCGCAACTTCAAAAGACACCAGCTTTTGGCCTACATTTTGCACTGAGTCACTAGAAGTATGCGCAAAACCCTGCAATATTGCCGTTTTTTCGGCTCATTCAAACAGGCAGTCTAGAAACCTGGGTTTTGTATAAGTGTTGGCATTTTCTAGGCTCTAGTAGCAGAAGCCTTTGCTTTCAATAATCCAAAGCAATGTTTTTATTGATAAGATTTAATTAAAGGCATATGACTACGTTTAAGCAACAAAATATAGCTATTAACCAATTGGTAGTTCTAATTCAGGAAGGTAAGCCTACGAAAGACAAGAAAACAAGCATAACAACTTTATTTTAGTAATAAACATAATCAATAACAGACGAAGTAGAGAGCATAATACAGCAGTGCAATGTTGGTGAATAACTGGAAGGGTTGCAAAGGGACCTTTAAGTTATCTACTCCAGTTGCCACACTCTTCTCTGGTCCAGCAAATGATTTGAAGAAACTATGTCAGGCATAAGTCAATGAAAAGTGAAGGATTTGTAAGGCAATTTCTTTTTTTAATTAAAATGTGAATTGTTTTACAGATGATTCGCTTTTCATTTAATAGTCTATTAAAATCCAAATTTTGACTCTACAGTATTTCATTGATTGTTGAAACCGCAATGTTTTAAAATAAGGAAAAAATAATTTGAAGATGATCTGATGCTTTTTGCATATATGCAGCAAGCTAAAGAAAGATGATCACAAACGAGCTGTGTGAATTACCTGCTGTATTTGCACATGAACACAGCAATTTGCAGTTGATAAAATTGTATTCGAATTTTTAAATGTTGAATTTGAGATAAAGAGGTAAAGAAAGATCATGCCACCTCGCCTTGGCTACAATTTTGACAGCTGTTTTGAAGTGTCAACTGTTTCAAATGAGATTTATAAGTAGAGCCCATGTCAGAATTCCTCAATGGAGGTGACAATGACAAATGGCATAATACAGTTGCAGCAGGCAATTAATATCTAGGAAAAGTTTTAGATTTCATAAAATACTTACAGCCCTAGAAAGCTAAGCTTTAGGTTGAACAAGGTGAAATTTAAAAGAATATTCATCATCTGAAATATCTCTTACGTATTTAGCCTCACTTGGGATTTATATATCAAAATTGTTAACTTCAATTACATTAGAGGGGTTAGTGTTAGACATAAGGAGAGACTACTACTTACTTCAGACATCCAACTATTAACTTTACGAATTTCAAAAGATATCTTAGCTTTTTGACAGGTCATCAGAATTAGGGTTTAGAGTATTAGACAAGAGCCACTAACAAACAATCTAGGATAATTACTCGTAACAGACTTAATTTCATTCATATATAACAGAGATAATAAGGTGTTTAAAGCAGAACCTTGGGGTACCTCATATGTAATAGGATTAACACTTGAAGTTATGCTGTCAATCACCACTACCTGCCTTCTGTCCTGGAAAAACGAGCTCAATAAATCATGTACAACACCTCGTATCCATAAAAGTAAAGCTTTTTCAAAAGCACATGATGATTCATTGCATCAAAACTTTTTTCTAGCAGAATCAGCGCAAGTGATTTGCCAATGTTGGCCAATGGTTTAAGCATGGTAGGCATATTTGGCTGTAAAGTAGTTTTATGGCGATTGTAAAATCAATTCTAAAAATGAATAGCAATTAACATATTGACTAAGTGTCCTACCCTATATGGAATTTTAGCAGTGATGGCATGGCATAAAAGCAACTGGATCAAGCCACTGATAATTATAATCATTATTGAACTTTATTTCAAATGATTTGATTTATCATGAAGTGCAAAATTGTAATTATTTGTTGTAATTGTAACAAGTAACTTATTACGTTGCTGCAAAACAAGTTGGGTAATGGAGGAGTGTAATATTGGTGCCTCAAGTTATCTCATGCATCTAAAACTATCTAAAAACAATTTATATCTTTCAGTATTGTGCTATAATAATCTAATGTAGCAATAAAACTTTGTTAATCACGAAAAGATAGTGTTTCTTATTTCACTTTTAAAATAAAAAAAGCCTACGCCAGTAAATGCTACCTTTGACATGCGGAAACAAATTGTTAACTGGACGCCTAAAAACCTGAGGTTTTTCAGTGTGGCCCTCCTAAAAGGCCCAAGGCTTTTTTGAACATGTAGATACTAATACCGTGCTAGAAGCATTGATAGACTAGCTGGATAAAATTTGATAATGCTTCACTACAAAAGTTATCTTATAAAAGGAAAATAAAGAAAATTAGTTTTCTAAAGGATGAGTTGCATGAAGGAAGTGATCACTTGCATGAAGTTTAGTACTATGGACTTAGCATTAAGCTTGCCATCAAAAGACTGTTAATTGAGTATTCAGAGAATGACTTGCAGCATGACCAAGCAGATCTAGCGCTAGCTCTAAACCTAGCTTGAACAATAAAAAGATTGCAACAACAAGCAAAAGTGATTGCAACTCAAAGATTAAATGGTCACTAAGTTCCTTTAGCATTCAACAAAATGAATAAACTTATTTCAATTCCTATGGCCAATGGTAAGCAAGATAAATCCTAACTGTTTCTTTATTATAACACATTAAGGCCACATCCAGTATCTTGCATTTTTAAATAGTATTTGTAAAAAGATAAACGTCTTAAATGTTACTGGGTATAAAAACATAAAAATACGTACAACTGAACATCCCTCCTAAGTGGGTGTCATTAGGTGACTGATAATATTACAATGACGTTATCAACAACGACATCCTTATTTATCTTTATTTCTTAACAAAGAACTCTTTTATAGCATTTGAAACACACATACCTTGACACAGCGCCACACAAAGTATGAAGTAAGCACAAAAATAGCATACAACACAAGTACAAACAAGATCCAAAATGCAGTGGGTAACTGCACTGCATTTACAGGAGTAGTAGGTATATCAATTTGCTGTAAAAAATAACTGTATTACATTTGATAGTTTTTAAAATTACTGATACGCAGTGCACACTAATGAGACTTTTTCTTGAATTTAAGTTATACCTGCAAATTAATTCAGAATGCTTTCTACTCTGTACAATACAACCTTTGGCATTTTAAACTTAGTTTTTGGAAATGTAGCAAAGTTCCGACTAAATTGCTGACCACTTGGAAAGTATCCAAAAATTTTGGCTATAAGCTGAATCTAAAGATCAACTGTGCCCAACCTATAAATCAAGCTAGTTCATCAAGAAAAAAGACCATTACTTTTGTTGAAGTTCAAAGTTTTACTTTACTTTGTCATTTCAAGAGTACGACTGCTGTTGTTTTAAAAACATGCCCCAAGACATAAAACTTAGCCGGTGCCCAAATACATGGCCAATATTTCGAAAAAAGGTGGCCTAAAGCTATGGTTTCCATATTTTAAGTGATGACCCAAAGTTGTTTGTACGACTTGTAAGACAGCCTAGTAGGTAACATTTTAATTACAACTGATGATGCTTTCAGTATAAAGCAAAATGTTCTGAAATAAAATGTTCACTAGTCTACTGGCAACCGCATTTCTACTGAGACTTAATTTTTGTTTGGTAATGCATTTTTATCATTTACTTTGTATATGATATCTGGTTGTTGTGTATATAGACCTACACCAGAGACAGAGGTGGAGCAAAAGCAACCATGGCCCTCTTAACCTTTTTGATACTGATCACAGTATTAAGGTTCCTTCATTCATGTGTATGGCCTTACGTTCTGTTTGAAACTCTTTAGTCTGACTGCACACCTCAATGAGTAGACGGCTTGACTCCAGCACCTGATTATCACATTAAAGTAAAAGTAAACAGTGGTGGAATTTAGCCAGTTTTTACCAGTTTGTGCAAACCATGATATCAAACATTTTTGAAGTTTTATAAGCTTGGTAAAATGGTTATAAAAAATGAGCTAATGCAAGCCTCAATACATTACAACTTAGTCTCTGCATGCTATTGGCTTATTGCTATTTGTAAGAGATACCACTGCTAAAACATTTGAATTCCACCACAGGGGGCACCGATGTCCTTTTTAGTGCCTTACCCAAGGATGCAAAAAGTGAACTTGTTAGGTTTTTCTTGACACCATCTCTTTCCTGGTGAGCACCAAGCAAGGAAGCTGCCAAGTCCTTGGTATGGCCCACCAGGAAAGTAAATCTGTAGAAACCCACTAAATAGCAGAAGCTCTAAACACCGCACCACCTTGTCAGTCTAGTATTAGGCAAATATTAAAAATTCTTAACATAAGCATTATCGTTTGTTGACTACCAAATGTTCAATTAAGACTTGATAAGTCAAAACAAGGTCAATGTCAGCAGTTTGTTCAAAAAGAGCCCAATTACATTTTGATTCCTGTTTGAATTTCGTCAGGAGCCTGGCTCAGTGTGATAGATCGCTAGCTAGTAATTGTGAAATTGAGAGCTCAATGCCTGGGTGTTTTGCTTCTAGAAAAGGGACTTTACTGCAATTTCCCCTACTTGGTTGCAAACTTGTGAACTAAGTGAGCTGTGCCATTGTCAGCAGTAGGCTACTGGCAAATCCAAACACAACTTATGTTCTATGTATAACTGCAAAGCTTTTACTATGGCTGGAATATAAAAAATAAAAATTTATTAAAAAAATTTTAGTATCATTAAATTAGGGAGAAAGCTACTAAAATCGAAATGAAAATTAGGCTACCACAATCATTTGTATTTCAATAATTAATCTAAGTTGCAGTCAAAGTCATCTCACGAAACTTAAGCATCTCATGTCGGGTCAACAAAAGAATTAGCCACATAGCTGTACCAGTGAAATTGGGTACCATTAAAAATGCAGAATAACAGATCAGCATTTTACAGTTGGAATTAAGAGTAGAATTAGAGTTAGCAAGAGGCTGTTTTGCAGTCAACAGCATTTTACTTTTGGAGGCTATTTTGCAGAAAGAGTTATTTGTGATTGGTCAATTTTAATGACACTGCCTTTCTCTGAAGAACCCTGCCAGCCAAGATTCCAAACAATAGCCATTGCATTTTAAAGCAGGTGCACTATCCACATGCCACATCATCACTTGCAGAATTGTTGCAATTATGGCAATATAAACACACATAAATGACAACGGCAAAATAGCCTCCAAGGGTAAAATGTCATTGATATCAAAACAGCCACTTCCTTAGTTACTTCAAGCAATGGAGCCCTAACTTTTGTAGACCAGCAAAATTTACCAAAAAGATCTAGGGTATACTGGGGTAATTTGGGACAAGTTAATATCAATCAATTAATACTTTCCATAATTTAAATAAAATTGAGTTCAGCTTCTCATAATTCTAAACAATTTTTGCAACTCCAATTAAGCTAGTTTTGCTTGGCTGATATAGACACAATGTGATCACTACATTATCACAATTTTACAACCACATGTCCCCACATGGTAGTATAATCAGCAAAGAAAATAACTTTTATCTAAATAGACTTTCAAAAAACATCACACCAAAATCAAAAAATCAATTTTTCTATTTTGTTATAAGTGTGAGACACTAAGCAAGCCAAACTTCAACAACACTTGCCTCTAGAATGGAATGCAGGTTAATCTAAAAATACATAACTTCTCCTTTGCTTTGCATTTATAGATGGTATTCTCATTTGTCTTCTGATAACAATAACCATGGCTATATTCTTCGGTACTATCAAAATGCTTGTTCCTAGCATGGTATTTTCCTCTCCTAAACCATTTATCATCGACTTGTCAAGCTATGACTGAATAACCTGATCTGACACATGATAAATATTAAACTTTTCTCTCACAGTTTTGCAGCCTCTCTTAAAACGTAAACTATATGCTCCTTTATATTTTTCGTTTTGGCTTAGCCATGATTTCATCAAGTTAGATCTAATCAACAAAATTAGCTATAAATTAAGCTATGGGTTAGAGTTAGATTTAAATTAGATCTATTTGCAGATCAAGCCAACATGTTGTTAAATTACTGTCTTAAAACTATTAAAAGGTTTTCTTCAATTATCCTCAACATTTTAAAACTTTTTAACCATGTCCCAAATTAACCTATTCATGTGGTAATATGTGATAGCAGATCTGCTATATTTAAAAATCCATATTTCTGGAATGAAAACTACTGAATATGCATTATTACAAAGTGGTAAAAAAGCAAATGTTCAAAAATAGTGCTTAAAGTTGCAATGGCAAAAGCTGTAGATGAAAGTTAAAAAGTAGTACCGTATTTATTTGTGTATAAGTCGGAAAATTTTGTACCAAATTATTGCCCAAAAAGTTGGGGAGTGACTTATACACGAGGTTGCTTTAAAAGTTTAAAATTTTTTTAAAATGTAATGTATGGTGGCCATGCACAACTCCTGTTGTGTGTGTCATAACGTATGTCCTTTAATTGCTGCTTCCTTATTCACAACCTTTAATCTAAAGTGCTCTCGCGTTTACTGTACTAATTGATTGTAACAATGCCACCACAACAGTTTAGACTGCAAGTAAGCATGCGCATGCACATACACATGCGAGTCAGCATAAGCGTGCGCATGCACATACACATGCGAGCTAGCATCGTGCATGCCATTTATGACAAATGCATGCGTGGCTTTGTAATGAAAAAGCACGTGGATACTAGATGTTGTGTTTGATTTTAATATAAAAATGTGGAAAATAAATTTTGTACCATTTTTTGAGGCAAAAGTAGGGGGTGCGACTTATACACGAATAAATACTTTAATTTGTTCCAAATTACCCCAGCTGTGTTCATGGGAAGCATCACAAGTTAAAAACTTTACAGCATCCCATTTTTTGTTGCCATAAAAAATTATCACATGTTGTTTAGTAATCACACATATATTTGGGTCACAAGATTTTACAAAAATTATGTCAATCTAAAAATGCTAGGAACAACTGGCCTAAAAGAAACTGCAAAAGATAAAAACTTTTTCTAAAAACTATAAAGGAAAGAGTGAATAAGGAATAAGCTTAGTGCATTGTATGAAGCAATCTCAAGTTTATATTTAAATATTTGTTGTCAGCAACTGCAAACTTTGCAGCAATATTAACTACGGTTATGCTGAAAAGTTCAAGACCACTCTGTTTGTTCATTTTTAACCATCAAACACTAGCCTATACAAAACAAGTTTTCAAAAAATCCAATCAACTTTCAAAAAAGTTTGTGTGTCCTACTTTATTTTTACCTACTACAGCCATTTTGCAAGGCATATCTACAAGATTACAAAAGTATGCAGAGGTAATTTTTTGAGTCCACACAACTTTTTTGCTGTCTTTAATGATTCTATACTGGGAGGATGTTAATCTGCCAGTTTTAGTTGTCATCATGCACCACAAGTTTTTGATTGGACAAAAATTCAAATTGTTTTTTGGCCAATCCAGGCCATTAACATTTTCTACAGCAAATAGTTTTTTACTAGTTTTGATCTAAGCATGAAACACCATTGTGCATAAAAATGTTGCAATGCTCTACAATGTAGATATTTTACTTGTCTTTAAGATCTGAAGATCAAAGCACTTGGCACTAATCATGGTGATACCAAGCTGGAGAAAATATGTAAATATAGATCAGCAATGCAATTTGCAGACATTGACCCCAGACCATGATGCTAGAGGGTTGTTTTGTAGTCTGAGCTGTAAACAATCTCTATGTCTGGAACCAACTGGTCTTCTAGCAATACCCTATCAAGATGTAAATTGTTTCACTGTTAACTTATCAGGAAATAATACTTTTCTCCACTTTTCGTTTGTCCTAGCAAAATGACTTATGCATATGCCAATTATTTAGCTGTCATAGAAGATGTAAGCCTAGATTTTTTGGCTAGTTTACCAGCTTTAAGTCTAAACTTTGTACTCAAATGCTGTTTTATTGTAGATGTACTGATGTTTCAGTGTTTGTATCTGAGAGAAACAAAGCGGATCAAATTTTTTTGCTCCAACATGTGAACAAGTGCACTACTATTCTCTTCATAAGACCATCTCTTAAGCTTGTAACTGTGGATCTTACAGCCTTGTTTAGGTAGTAAAAACTTTTAAATTTCTTGAATCAGACAATTGTCTGATGAATTGCTGTCTTGCTGAACTTCAATCTTTCAAATATTTCCCTTTCTGAGCAGGCTATCCCTCTTCACAAAATGTAACAATTTTTTACTTTCTGACAGCTGATAACCCCTCTTTTTGCTCATTTTGCAGCAGCAAAATTTGAAACAATAGAATTATATTGTTTTAAAAAACAGCTGCTCTTTATTAAGGGTTGCACTGTTGTAAAAGAAGCACCTATCACATAATAGTGCATTGGTGACACAAAATGCAACAAGATATAATTGCGAGTTTTCCTAACTTACTGTAAAAATTCGAATCTCAGGCAGCTGGTTGTAAACTTTAGAGCACAACTGTAATAGTTAAAACTTACTTTTACTCAACTTACCGCCATTAAACTTCAATAGCATTAGGCTGTCCATTTACTCACACTGCACAGATGAGGGTTATATGATTATTGTCTACACTGGACTGCTAAGTATACCAAAACTGTTTTCTGCCTATTAGACTGTTGCAATTATTTTCGTATTTAGGCACATTAGTCTATACAAGCAAGGTTACTGACATAGGGCAATCCTTAAGTTTAGCGTCGGAAACTAAAGTAAAAATTTATCGTGATCAAAACACTTCCTTTGTTAAGATCAATTATAAATGTTGTAAGAAGTGTTTAAATATCGTTAAATTTGTTTAAATAAACTTATCATAACAACGCTAGCCCTAACCCTAAACTTAAGGATTACCTCTATTTTTTTTACTTGAGTTTCCGACGCTAAACTTAAGGATTACCCTGACATGGGACTACCAGTACAAATGTAGCTGAAATAGGCCCATTTTAAACTACGCTACCAAAGCAGCTATTTCTTAATTCCAGTAAGGGTATAACAAAATTTGCTAATAACCAAGCAGGTATATAACGATGCTAAAAAATAAATAAATTGTTCGCCTTCAGCAGAAAATCGAAGCTAGCACACCAGATCATTACTTACAGTTAGGTTCGTGCTTTTTTTTGAGGTACATTTTTCATACCGCTACAATTAGCATACAAACAGATTTAGTTTCATGCTTTATCAGTAAAAAATTAAAAATTTTTAAGGGCAACTCCTAATAAAAGTCTTGGCCAAAAAGTAATGAAATAAAATATTGCAACTTTGAGCCAAAAAAACCTAGCCAATATTAACAAATTATCTAGGTATAACAATAATTAATGAAATATTAATTGCTGAAACAACAAAAAATAGCGAAATGATGGCTTACTCTCTAGCGTCACCGTTTTGTTCATTAAATTACAAACCACAAATAAAAAAAATCAAAGTAAGTTTATATACCTTAGCAATGCTCCACGGATTATTTTAGCATTTTTAGTCATATAATGTTGTAAAGCATTAGTAAACGATGCTTTGAACGTTGATTGAGATGCAACACTGAACGCTACCTTGCTTTCAGCCTTCCGTTTTTAAATGATTGGCTCTACAGGTATCAAACATTTAATTATTTTTGATTACAAATTAAAATGTTAAACTTCGGAATAGTAGTTGACTTTTAAATCGTAACAAAGCACAAGTAAATCGGTAAGCACATTTGCGAAAAATCGAAAGATTTTCGGCAATTGATCTTGTCCTCAGAAAAACCATTTTCATCTTTATTGAATCAGCATACTTTAGAAATGTAAAGCAATAAACGAACACCAAAGTTAAGACATTTTTTCACTCACATAACAACTCGTATCACGCAACAAAAGTAAAAAAATAGATAATAAGAAAATAAGGTACTGACGCAAATATAGTCACAAAAAGGCACATGAAATCTTAAACTTATGTAATAACCAAACGAAGTAAAAAACATTGAGTAAAAAGGAACAATCGTTGGCATTTTACTGAGAATTTCATCAAGGTTTCTGTTTTTAAGTAAGTAACTCTTCTTGAACTTTGGCTTCACAGTCGGTATTAGGCTATACTGTCTAGTTAGTTGTTGGCAATTTATTTCGCTTTTGTTTTCTCAACACAAAAGTCCCATTACTTTAAGAGAATTAGCGTTAAGCTAACTGCTTTTCATCAATAAAATTTGCTGATACCGTGAAGATCAAAATAATTTTTCTGAGGGCTAAATGAATTGCCGAAAACATTTAGATTTTGAATAAATATATTATTTTATCCGTCCTTTACTTTGCTATGATTTAAATCAAGAATTCTTTGCATTCGGCCACGAGAGTGCAGTAGAGTTTTTTGGTGGCAGCAAACGTCGAATACCACAGTGGCGTACGCAGAATTTTATTATGGGGAGAATTTGGCTTCTCTCATTATGAATGCTAAAGACATGATTAATCTAGGGGTTCCGGGGTCATCCTTCTCTGGGAAATTTTTAGAAAGTTACACTCAAAAATATGCACTTTCTTGCTTTCTGAAATAGGTTTTGGGCAAATGGCTGCATGAACTTTTTTATTAAGTTAAAATTTGTATGTCTACAGTATTCATAGAAGGTTTGACCTTCAACCCCCATGTGCGTATGCTACTGGAAGTCTATTCCATCAAGTAGAGATCTATAAGTACGTAAGTAAGCTCAAACTTCTCCTAAACTGCTGGGCGTACAAACACAAAATTGGCACGACTAATTATACCAATCTGTGACGATTGTCACAAGGGGCTTGGCGACGTCATAGTCAAAGAAATTTTTTTAATTTGCACTTCTTGACAACAAAATACAGTTTTTTGCTCAAACAATACTTATCTCCTAACCAGATATTTATAGAATATCGGGATTGCCCAATGCATTTTCAAGCGTACATTTGTAGAGTCACTGCGAATAATCCGGATGTCACTTGTTAATTGAACATATATTAGTCTCTATGTGTCAGTTTTTGCATTAACAGAATGGAGGTATTTTATTTGTCAATTTTGATGTCAACAGCACAAAATTAGAATCAATAATTGCATTAAAGGCAGGTCTTTCGCTTGGTCTGACAGTTCTATGTACTCTAAAAATGTTAACACAGGATATCACTGCGATGTAAAACAAAGATTGAGGGAAAATAATCATACAAGGCTAAAGCTACTGAATGACAGTAGAAATAGCATGTACCTATCATGTAATTAGTATGATGGTAAACAAAAGCACATCATTTCAATGGCTAGGCCGTTATGAAATCACAAGAAAATGCAATGAACAGTGTTGTGTAGTGCACAGTACCAGTAAGTAACTTCTCATGGCAATATACCAGACAAAACAAAATCATATTGACTATTCGTCAGACGTTCTACTACTTGTGCCATGATACGTTAAAACATTTTGCAATACGTTAATACACACATTTTTCTGAAAGCCAATTTACATGCCTATTGTAAACCTATTCAGCTGGTATTAAGCAACTGTTTTTGGACTACTTTTATTCAAAACACATTACACACTTACCCTGGAATGCATCAAAATCATCACAAAAAGTATCAATCATAGTTACAGCACAATAAAATCACAGTCACCATTTACTAGAACAATAGAAACCAATCATCAGAAGCAGCTTAAAAACTATTTCATTCGACAAAGATTTTAATTGAAGTTTTCAAATATTGCACACCATTTTTGAAGGGGTTTCTATGTTGGTGTAGTCGAGTTGTTTTAATTCATTCTTGGCAAAACACCTAAAAACAATTTTAACAATTAATTGAAAATTCAAATAACCTTTGGAGCAGGGCGTCGTTACTAAAACAATGTGAATCTCCGAAGACTCAGCGACTATTTTTTGTAGCTTGAATAAATTGATCTCAAGCATTTGCAAAGATAACAACTTCTTCTTCATACCGTCATCAAATCAGAAAACGTAGTACAGTTGCAGAGCTAACCCACATACAGCAAAGAAATATTCAGATGGAATTTCCAAACCACCACCATCAGCTAAGTGAATTCACTCATTATAGTTTGAAATATTTCCGAAATTGCATTCACAATTTTTTACCAATAAATCTTTGCAAGCTTCGCAGTTCTAGAGACGAGAAATACTCCAATCCATACATCCACCAACGTAAAAAGCTACGCATAAATCAGACTTAAGAGATTCCTTGCAAATTCGCTTCTGACATCAATTCCTTTGCTCACATGTAATCATCAACAGTATCTCCAGCACCATACAACTGTGCAACCTTTATAAATAGGGCCATCTTTTTTTGACCTAAAAAATATATTTTTGACTTTATTTTAGCAAAATTTTGACTTTATTTTGACCTAACCGCTTTCGCCTATTATTTATGTCTTGTTGCACTTTTTTGATTAAAAATATTTTATAATCCGCAATTTACATAAGCTTTTAAAGAAGAACGTAGCCTACTTTAAACGTTTTCTCAATCACTCAGTCTTGAAGCTAATGCAACAAAGCGACGCATGACGTCAAAACCTAGGATAACGAGCCATTGTGTGTACCGGTATCAATTAGTGTGTAATACAAAAAATGCGTTGTTATCGCAACTGTACTGTACATTAACAGTCTGTCTATGATGTTTTTAACGAAAGCCACACAGTACAATTACCAGGACTTTTTATTGTAATACAGCATCATATATTTTTTACGTTCTTAACATCAAAATTTCTGTCTTTTCTCAGTAATTTACTGAGCATAGAAAACGACCTCTCAACAGCAGCAGAAGTTGGCTGGGCTTTTTGCAATAGTGCGTAGCTTGTTGGGTCAATTGTCAAGTTGGTACAGTTTATTATTCTTTCTAAATCAGAGTTGGATAGTCGTTTTTAATGTAATTTTTAATTGCGCACGGATCATCATCGAATTGCATACTCTTGAGCAGTCCGTATGCTTCGGCTATCGTGCAGGCACTTCCTTCTGAGAACTCTACGTTGGCTGCTAGAGTCCGGTATTGATTTATTTTAACCAAGTCCGGCACCAAATCTTCCACATTGATAGCGTCTTTTGCTCTGCTGACTAAGAGGCCTGCACTTGTCCAATTGTTGACAATGGTACGAACAGCTGGAAGGTTCTCACTGTAACATAAGGCAGCTCTCAGCCAAGTTCCCCATCTTGTATTTACAGGGTCAGGAGGAGATGGCAGACCAGCATCATGAAAATCTTTCTTGCGATGTTTGTTTTTGATTGTTGCTCCCTTGATCGTTGCTATTACTTCATCAATATTTTTAAAATGAGCACGCACACGTATAGCACAGTTATGTAGTAAGTGCGCAACGCAGGTGACATGCATCAAAAAAAGGTATAATTCCTTTAATGTCTTTCCAGCCAAAGACATGTACCGAGCAGCATCAGTCAAGAACAATGAAAAAGTCTCGCGTTTTATTTCAAGTTGTCGCAATATGTCATTCACAGTGTGCAGAATAATACTGCTATTAACATTGCTACCGCTGTCAAGTGGATGACAATCAACGAGGAATGTCTGATTTGGGGCATCTAAGCTGCCCACAAGCACACTAATATACTTTTGTTTAGCAATCTCTGCTTCATCCACAATTTAAAAAATGTTTTTGTCACGAAGTAATTCTTGAATTTGTTCTTCTTTTTGGGATGCTAATTTAGCAACACATGCCCGGGCTGCAGTCTCCGAAGGCAATGGCCTACTTTTCCAATTGTTGCAAACAGACACTTTAAAGAATGATGGTTCAGTTTATGAAGTGGGATATCTGCAGCTAAGAATGAAGAGACAACCTGTTCCTTGAAGTTTACTTGATCGAGTTGTAGTAAGGTTTGCTTACTTTGGGATTTGCTGTTCGTCTCCCATTTTCTTTGGTGTTGCTTACTTTTTCGGTGGCTTTCCACAAAAAACTTTTTGTCGCATTTGACTAACACGTCGCAAAGGTTGCATCGCAAGTCGCGGGCAGGAGTTGCCGAAAACTCATCCGGATATTCCTGGCAAATTTGCCTAACTTTCGCTGTAGAAGATTTGGCTTGTTTAGGCATTCTTTGCTTTGCAAGCTACGACTTAAAAAGACCACATGTAAAGAGCGCAAAGGTTTTATAGGAACAGATTGATTATCTAACAATTATGCGTTTATGCATCAACAATGACGATTTGATGCATAATAAGTGCTATTTCGTTCTCAATTACCGCACGCATTTTTACCATTGCAACTATTTGAGAAGTTTAAAATCAAATAAAACTGCGCATAAAATTTTAATAGCAGCTCAAAAATTCAAAAAATATAAAAAAATGTAAATTTGTTTGTTTTTGTAAGTAAATTTTTGATGAAGAGAATTTCGACAAGTTTTGACTTTATGCAAAATTTTGACTTATAAAATATACCAAAACAGACTCCTGAACACCTGAAACGAACGTTAGTAGACGTCTGATCATGTAAGAAGGTCCTGAAAAAATTTTGACTTTATTGACTTTAGCGGGCCCTATTTACAACCTAAAAGCTTAGAGACGTGTACAATTGCTTGGTGCAGTAGGACACTAAAATTACGAATCTTTTTTTCTGCTTGAAATAGTTGAGCGACATAAAAATCTTTTGGTGCTACTATAGCATGAGATCTAACACACTATAGCGTGAGATCTACCTCCGGATACTACCATAGCGTGAGGTCTACCACTGAATTATTTATCCCTCACCCCTTTATAGCTACACTATAGCTACACACATACTACTATTGCTATAATAATTCCAAACACCACACATACATTCCACCCACAAAGGCAAATTTATTCTAACGATACACACTTCGTACATCTTCTAAGAATGACACAAATAAATCATTGGTTAGATTTAGGGTTAGGGTTAGGGCAGTGGTTCTAACCCTAACCCTAACCCTAACCCAAATCTCGTGCGGCCAAGCCTCACGCGGTTCGCACCTCGGTAGGTGCGAGTCAAGTGGTAGACCTCACCCTGCATCTCGGTAGGTGACTTAAGTCGGTAGACCTCACGCTATAGTAGCACCAATCTTTTCGGTGGTACAGAATTTTAATAGAGTTTTGAAAAAAGCGATTTTAGCCATAAGCTTTTTGTGACGCTCTGATTAGTGGCGGTATCGTGCCAAGAAGGGAAGACCTAGAGTGAGCAAGTGGCTTTAAGTGAATTAGAAAATCAGAACTTTATCTTATGTAAATTGGAAAATCAGAACTGTGTGAATCAGAGCTTTAAAGTTTTCTGCAGCCTTTTTCACGAATAAAATTACAATGTCAGCTTTTCACACACTGACATTCTTCGACACAGTCAGATTTTGCAAACCTGGCATTAACTCAATTAGAGAACGGAGTCAAAATCCAAGATCAATAACGAGCGATTGCTTGTTTCACTAAGACGTGACCCTTTCGGCAATGCTCTCAGCGATACTACAAGGCATATTCTAAATCTTTCAGAATATGACTTGCCTGACAATAAAAGTTTTGTGCTGTCTCATGGTCTCAACTTTGGGTTTTTGTATAAAGGAATTATATAAAGAATTTGTATAAAAAATTTGTATAAAGAAGAAATCTTCGTTGAATTCGAGTCATTGTGGGCATAGCTTTCACATCACAGTGTCACTTCTGTTCAACAACACGCTGCTTAAAAAGCCAGACTCGCCGACCTTGCTCATCTGTATTGTGACAGCACGATGGATTCACGTGACTTCACAATGCCCAAAAAGTGCTTTCGTGTAATCAACAACTTGCGAAAGAATAATTATATCATCATCACTAAACCTGGCAAAGGCTTCGGCGTTGTCCTTTCAAACCAAAAGCGACTACGTAAATAAAATGAACAAGATATTTGAAGATCAATCAAAATTTAATAGATTTGGTCCAGTCTCCCGCAATGACAACAGGGTTAACATTAAATCGCGCCTTCAGAAGCGGTTGCTTGATTTAATCAAAGCCGATTTTATGTCAAAGTGGATAAATGGCGCAATATGACCGACTAAATCGCAAAGAGTCGATTTGTGGTACAAAATTTGAAAATTGCAGAAAGTAGAGTATTCATTCTCGAAGCTTTTCCTCTGACACTTTTTAGGAGAATCCGTCAGAAATAGAGTGAAAAGGTAAAGTGAGTCACTTATATAGAGACACAATTCACGAAAAAGAAAAAAAAGGGAAAAAAGCTACATCGTGATTGGTAAAAGAAGCGACCAATGGAAGGAGCGGAAACTAATGTGTAATTTTTAGACCATAAACGAATTCTTTTTGTTTGCATAAATTTGGTTTGGATGTTTTGATGTACGTGGCTTCGAGGGTGGAAAGATGAAAAGAAGTACGGCCACGGGCAAGAATAAAAAATTTGTTATCATTATATCACTATGAGATCGCAAAGACCTCGAATGTATGGTCTACCCAAAACACACTCCACTTTGCCTTATACTGTCTATAACGGATTCGTACCATCATAAACTTGGCAGGTGGTTAGCTGACCTATTTCTACCTGAGTGGGGCGATTTTTGCCACATTTCATATCAGATTCGTTTACTTTTGCTAAGACCATGCAAAATCTTGACACCGACCCAAATGTCTTCATGTGTTATTTTGATGTATCCAGCTTGTTTACCTACGTTCCCCTTGATGAAACCATCAAGATTTGTTCAGAAGCTTTCTATGACAATCCCTTTATGATACACAAGCGGTCATTTGAAAAGACGTGTTTGTTGAATTGATGAAGGGTGCTACATCCTTAGTTGAGTTCAACTTCAATAACACTATGTGTGACTGCTGCTATCCCAGTCACACGGTTCGGGGAAAGTTCTTAGCGCACAGCGAAAACTCAATTGGGCATCAAAAGCACTCTTGATGATGGAATCAAGTTTAATCCAAACGAAAAAAAAATCCAATTGATCACGTAAGAATGGTGATGCAGTGAGGAACAGCTATACCAGCCGTTTCACTGCTGCTTCTATTTGGGAGATCCTGTCTCTAATTGTCTTGCTCACCAGAGATCCTCGACGCACGAGCACACACCAACTTGCAGAACATGAAGACTGTATTAAAGGAGAACAGAAAATTTTGCTCACAAATTAGCTGCACCACACGCATCAATTGCGATACGCTAGGCGTATCTGGCTCTAGTTGTTACAAGATATTAAAGACTACTGAGAGATCTCCTAAATACAATTCATGCAAATAAAGACATAAGTGAATGCGAAATAAGGGTATATTATCAATTGAGGCTAGCATTAGCTGACAATACAAGCAGTTTATTGTTTCCCAATTGATTTAAGACACAGACAAGCGCTTTCAAAATACATAGACAACTTGCCACTAGCATTAGTTGGTGATGAAATATTAGGTTTCTATTCGCTACCACCCCATACTAAATATTGCCAAAGTAGAGTGAGCTCATAAACAGTCAATAGGCCTATTTATATCCACAAATAAATATGAGATCAATCAACGAAATTGTCGCATAACCATTAACAAGAAACAAGAATAACAGGCGTTAAGTAAAGAGAAAACAACTTGCCGTATTAATTTATAAATGATTCACTGTACCAAACTTACGGTTTTTCTATTAAGGGTCGAACGTAATAGAAAACAATTTGGGAAATATAAAAAACAATTCATTAGTCATCACATACTACAAAACATCCCTATTCCTCACTTATTACAAATGACAATCTATTAAATGAGGCGGCAAACATAACAGCTTAGAAGGCGAAAGCTTCCGAACAACTATGACACCAAGAACATTAACAGTCACTTTACTAAAGGCACAAAAACAACTAAACCAATGACAGGGCTCCTAAATCACGTTAACAAATGGTGTCGATACTGCGAGAGGTTTTCTAAAATAATTGAGCAATTATAAGCAAATAGCCAAACCTCATATTGAATTTCGATGCAAAATATAGTAGAGTAAAATGATTATAGTAGCGAATAGCGATGGCATTAAGCTTTAACAGTACGACAATAAATAATAATAATAATTATGCGAGAAAATTATAGAGAAGCACTTTACTTTATACACAATTAAGTTTACGGCTTTTTAACTGAGATTTAGCGAGGTTTGCCCCAGTAGATTTACGATATTATTACCTAGATATTATTACTGATACTATTATTACAGTTTCGATTTCGTCGCAAAATATTCAACAAGAATTACATGATAACGTAAGAATAAGCACTTGTTGTTAACAAAAAATTCGGTAGCTTACAATATATACACTTGCTAACTGTATGCGACATCCCGAAACGACACGGCTGATGAGCTGGCCGGACGGGGAGCGCTACTTGCGCCCTCCGCAATCCCTTGTAGTCTCTCTCCTCTTATCTCTCGTATCCACTCTTGTCTTTTCTCGGACTGGAGGCGTACTGTCTCATCGAAGTATCTTGACACATAGTTTCCCTCGACTTCCACTGAGGAACTTGTGCTCCCTCTTCATGCTCGCTGTGTCCTCTCTCGTCTACGCTGCAACGGACACAGCCTTCTTTTAGGTTCTTATCTCTCTAGGATTGGCAGAATCGAGAATCCTTCCTGCAGCGCCTGTGGACACTCGTCCCAGGACATCTCTCATGTCATTCTGCACTGTCCAGCTACGGACTCTTTGCACCGCTCACTCTTTGGCGACTCTCTGTCTCTTTGCGATCTCTGGTCCAGACCCTGGGGAGTTGCCCGGCTTCTGGGGCTCCATGGTCTTCCGCCATGCCCCCATCCCTCGGAAGGGGTCGGGTAACAACAACAACAACAACTTCCCGAAACGATTCAAACTTTATAGCAGAGATTTACACTTCGACCATATTTTTGATTTTGAGAAAGATCTAAAATAACTGAAGTACCGCAGTTTTATAGTGCTGCAAATCTACGAGATTCTCACGCGATCACGTGGAAGTAGACAACAAAAATTTTATAGAATTGGTTGTTCTAAATATTATTTCTTAGTATTGTTAACAGCACAAAGACACGAACTATAAATGTAGGTCTTCAGCAGCTATATGTGGTTGCAGTTTTACTGGGGTTAGAATCAGTTTTAATTAAAACCCTCATGAAAAGATTTTGTCTGTAAAACTATGTACAAGCAAACAGACGGAGTAGCTATGAATTCTCCACTTGGCCAGCTTTGGATAACATCTTTGTTGGATATTATGAAGAAAAGTTATTTTCTGAAACTCGAAAGCCTCCACATACTCCATATATGTTGACGACACGTTTGCCATCTTGGATCACGAAGCTGAAGTAGATAAATTCCTGACCAAGGTCAACTGCCTTCATCCATCCCTCAAATTATCTCTTGAAAAAAGAAAGACTAATGTCTACGGTTTCTTGATGACTATCTTGAAAGAACAAAAATTGGCATTAAAACCAGTGCATACCGAAAACCTAATATCACCCACCAGTATTTACGTAGGGAGTCCTTTAGTTCTCTTAAACGTAAAATAAGCCTAATATCTATATTGATGCATCCAGCCCCAATGATTTGCACCAAACGTAGACTCAATAGAAAAATAGAATAGATCAAGAAAATATTACTGAACAATGGCTATCCAAAAAAACGTCGTCAACGCTCAGATCGCCGAGAAAATTGCTCAGTTTACCGCCCTTAAGCGATTGGGCACTGATTCGGCCCCAATCCGGTGTATTTGAAGATCCCTTGGATAAGTACGAGGTGCATTCAATAAGTTTCCAGACTTTTTTGGTATGGACACTTTTATTAACCGTACACACCAAAAACTCTAGTCCCCTTCAAAGTATTCTCCTCCGACATCAATGCACTTGTTGTACCGTTCCAACAACTTCTGGAAAGCCCCCTGGAAGTCTTGTTGTGTGAGCGTGTTTAGGACCCTCGTCACAGCCTCTTTCATGTCCTCAATTGTGGAATAACGATTGCCTCTGAGGTTTTCCTTGAGCTTTGGGAATAGCCAAAAGTCGCAGGGAGCAAGGTCCGGGCTGTAGGGAGAATGGGGAACCGTCTTGATGCCCATCTGGGTCAAATAGTCTGTGACGAGGATGGAGTTGTGGACTGGGGCATTGTCCTGATGGAAATGCCACTGACCTGATTCGAAGAGTTCTGGCCTCTTCTGACGGAATCTCTTCCTGAACTCCCTTAAAACTTCAATATAGTACTCCTTGTTGACTGTGGTTCCAGTGGGAACCCAGTGAATGTAGATTGTAGTAGATTATTTGGCCAATCATCTCTGATGTTCTGACTTCCCTACTCCTCCCACATCTCTCATCATCCCTCACGGACTCCCTGCCTTCCTTGAATCTCTTGTGCCACTGAAAAACTGATGATCAATTCATGCAAGATGGTCCATAAGCAGTCTGAAGCATACCATACGTTTCCGTGGCAGTTTTTCCAAGTTTAAAACAGAACTTGATCGCATGTCGTTCTTCTAATGTGTCCTCACGTCCAGATTGCATTTTTGAAATTCACCAGCTGTGACAATCAGGATTTAGTAAGGTGTACTCTAATTCCTACTGTAGCTATAAATTTGCACCTAAACAAGAAAAAATTGGTCAATCATCTCATAAGGAGTATAGTAACAACATACTGAAATATCTCGAGTTTACGGCAATTATAAACGCCTGTACAAAAAAGTCTGGAAACTTATTGAATGCACCTTGTAAACCCTCCAAAAACTTGGGAAAAGAAGTCGCAACAGTCGTGGAAAGTTGCTGTGATTTCTTAAGAGCGTCACAAGAAAACTTACGGCCAAAACAGCTTTTTTCAATGATCGACATAAAAACGTTTCCACCACTAACTTGCCCGGTACCATTTAAAACGGCCTTTAATAGGATCAGATAAAAATTTCTTGGAAAGCACATAATTAAATTTTTGAATTTCTATAAAATTTTAGAATAATGTGACGTTTTCAAGCTTTAAACACAGGCCGTAAAATTTTCTTTTGTCAAACTAGTTGATGTATTGTCAGAATATTGTCAACTCTTCAAATATAGTGTATTTAGAGCTTTTTTCAAAAAATTAAAACTAAAGTTGGGGCTATCTGACGACAATTGCAAAGATTCGCATGCTTCATCTTTCATTCTGTATCCTAAAAGTAGAAATTGACTAAGATATATTGCAAATGCTAACAAAAGTATAAGCAATTTACAAAGTTGTAGTTTTTCATCAAATTGATCACAGTCAAATGCAGCATTTTAAATGTTAGCTTTTAAAGGATTTTTTAAGGAAACTTGACAAATCGAGCAGCTCCGGAAGATGCTGGATGCTTATTGGCATAAAATTTGAGACCATTGACAGTTGATCCGCTAAAAATGCCTAAAGCCATGTGGAACATAATTGCAAATGCATTAGCATTTTTCATGATGGTATTGTAGGATATTTAATGCATATCAAGTGAGAACTTTTGAAAAAGTAACCATAAGCATTCAAATTATATTTAGTGTGTTGCTCTACCAGTGAGTCGTAACCTTACAAAGTACTTTGATGGCGCTTTTATTATAGCTAACGTTTTGTCTGTCACCACTGCCAACATCAGTAGAAAAACAGATAAGATTTAATTTCTATTTCAAATCCTGGTGAACAACTTCATCAAATTGTCTTAAATGTCACACAAATAAAATTTGACAAAACACAAACACATAGGTCAGTGACCATTTATGACAGGGGTGTCCAAACTTTTTTTACGGAGGGCCACGTTGCTGACATTTTAAAAACCCGCAAGTAAAGTTAACTCAAAGTAGGTGGGAACCAACGGCCAGCAACGCTAGAGAACGCGATATCTTGCCCAAAAGTTAGGAAATCCCCTAAAAAAAGATCATCATCTCCTCACAAATTATGCTTTTCGTGAGGTAAATTTGTTTTTGCAATTGTGAAAAGGGCTCCGCGGCCAGATAAAAAGGGTCTCCGCGAACCTTAGTTTGGACACCCCTGATTTATGAAAACAAGCGGAATGATGATCAAAGAAGTTACTTATTTTACTTCTTAAGCTTCTCAGAATCAAAATATTGTTAACACGTGGATTGTTTACTAACGCTTGATAATTACTTGTTTACTAACGCTCGGTAATTACTTAAAAGAGCGCTGAGGAAAAGCTTTTACTTTACTGCTTGGATGTAAAGATACTTTTTTGATGAGTGGGCCACTTCTAATGGTTTATAAAGCTTTTGTTATTGACCATTTTATTGTACTCTTTTAAAAATAATAAGTGAAAACTCTAACGTTTTCGTCTAGTTTTCTTCAGGAGTAATCGCTAGAATGAAACCTGGTGCTGATGACGAGGTATTTATAGCGATTAAGGTTGGTAAAAATGTCAGAACGTTCTGATTGGTAGACAACCAGACGTTTCATCGAGTTCAAATTAATGATGTAATTTTAGCGTGTAGAATTTTTTCTGGCGACAAAGCTCTGGTTTAAGCATTTTAATTAAAGTTGCTTTTAAGGTTGACAAATGAAAAAGTGTTCTTCCTTTAGCCAAAATAGAAAATTGGTTGTCATCGTAGTAAGAGGCGCATTTTTCATTGTTGGAAAGGTATTGTCCTATTGCCGAAGTACTAATAAGATTGGATTGAAATAAGTTTTTAATAGTTTATATTCTTCTAAAGCAATGTGGTTTGATGTAAGAACAGTAAGCTTTGCAAGAGTATCCTAACATTTCTTCATAACCAATTGTTGGTATGGATAAACAATCTTTGGAAAAAATATTGTTGAAAACAATTTTAAAATTGTGGGTAAAATCAAACAACAGAAACAGGTATTCTCCAGGTCTGTTCAGATGATCTACTATAAGAGCTTACAGTGCTCAGCCCCACAAATTAACAAACATTTTTTTGCAATACAAAAATAAGTATTACCAGTTGATTACCGAGATATTTAGATACTCAGAAACAATTAAACATGAAAATATTTCATCAATCAGGCTTAACGTTTGCTACACTCTGGCTCCAACCGATTTATATATCTGTTTTCTTCTACAGTAGAATATTAACGCAATAACTACTTATACTGAATAAAAAACACAACACATCGAAACATATCTGTTGCAGATATGATTATCTACTGACACAACAATAATGTAAAATGTTTGCTCCAGAACATCAATATTTTTATCAAAACAACTTCGGAACAAAGTTATATTCAATTTATTAACGGATACAAGACAGACAATATCTTTGTATTTACAGCATGTTATAGCAACCATTAGCGCTCAAACAGTTTTGGCTGGAGTTCCATCTTAAGTAATACCAACAAAAGCATTACTTGAATATTCTACTCTTTTCGCAGTGTACATTTCATATACCATCAAAGTGACCATTTTTTTCACGCTCTTTTAAGTCTTTGGTTCTCTGCTTTAGGTAAGTCAAATGTATGTGTCCTGATTTAACTGACAACCGGCTTGAGTACTTCCTCAAATTGCTAATTGCAGGCAAAATCAAAATGTCGCACAACTTTTTGTACAGTGATGAACTGGTTAGTTGCCAAACAAACGCCATTGTGACAATTGATGAGAAATATCTACAAGATTGTGAATGGACCGACATTAGTAGGCCAACCATACGTCCTGGTTTGGCCGGCACTGACCCGGTTAGCAAAATGTTCCGCAATTTCTCTTCAATGAAATTTTCAAAATTAACATCAGCCTGTGATGCATCGCTATAAAATAATTCCGTTTTGAAAAGTTTGACTTTGCTTTGACCTGTGGCTTTTTTTAATACCTCAATTAATTATTTGTGTTAGCTTTTAAATTGATTGTTATCTGTCTACATTTTATATAACCACCAGTATGACACAAACTTCATCAGAACCAAACTGAGGTCTCACAAATCAAGAAATAGTCCTTGTGCAGCGGAGAAGGTAAGAATGGCGCCGATGCCCAAACAATGTTGAGCACGAGCGGCTGTAGTTCGAGGCAACAGTTGTCAATTTTACTGCAAAATCGTGTTGAGAACGCTTTGATCGAGAGAACAATACTAAGAGAATAACTCTTTGTTGAACCAAGAAAATCAAAAACCATTCCATCAAAAAGTGCTTGCCATACAAATTGTAGCTAGGAAACAAGTTTCAAATTTTTCAAATTTCTGCACAGATGCTTTTGAAAAATAAAATAATATTTCATGAACATTTTACCAATCCAGCTGCGCGGCAGCAGCATCTATCAGGAAACCAAAAATTTTAAACATGACATTAACTCAAAAACCAATGGTCGCTGAAACGTGACCTTGAGCTTAAGAAAAATTAGAGTCACCATGTTTCTATTTGTTTAATAAAGATGTTTTGCATGTGCTGGAAGCCTAAATATACAAATAAAAAGTTATGGTTAAAAAACTATTTATTTTATAGGTTTTTATAAAACTGTTTCCACATTGGTCAGTTGAATGTTTGTAGTTTGGTTTCTTTTTGTGATGTGATGTTTTCGAAAAATAGCTGAAAAAAAGAAGTCCGTAATCATGGGTGCGTAAATATTTTTATATTTACAGAAATTATTATACTGTGTAAACTAGAATTGTATTTATTGTGGAATAGTCAAAGTTAGGTGATAAAGTTTTCGACACAAAAAGTATAACAAACTACACGAAAGTTTTTCACAGCGGCGACACATTTTCCAATATCGAAAGTTTCACCAGAAAGCAGCTCTCAATAACAAGATTTGTCATTAAATGATTGTTATATCTGTAAAACAGTTTCAGAATTGTAGCGGTTGCAGATATTGTGACAAAAAAATCAATTGATCTTTGGGCTTGGTGCAACGGGTACCATGCAGGCCTAAATCGTTTTATTGAGGCTAAACGAATTTGCATGGTAATCAAGGAGTTCAGCGTCATAGATTGTTACAGTAAAAAGAAATCAGAGGAAACGTTCCTGAAAAACGAATCTGATTTAAGTTGAGATCTTGAGAAACTACTTTACATTTTTCCAACATTCCGAAACAGCAAACAAAACAGCAAGAGCATCATTTATTGAGAGTGACTAAAAGGAATTGCAATTTTTAAATGTGCCATTATTGCCAAATATTGTCGTGTATTTGAGCCACTAAACCTATCTGAACAATTGTTTGACTGTAGATGGAAAGAAAGAGTTTACATCTTAGCAACAACTTTTCAGGATTTTTCAGAAGCACCTTTTCAAATTTCATTTTAAATGTTTATTAGATAATGATTCGACTTCTATTGCTATGTTGGCTTCATCAGAAAACTATGCCCCAGATGCCTCTTGTTTTAATCAACATCAACATAGAAGAAGTTGGAAAAACCTTGCAAGTATTAGTGAGCGCTATCAAATCTCGGACAGGGCTGCTGCTGCTGCTGCTATTGCGAATTGCGCACTAAAAGATGCTGGCTTGATAACTGATTTAGATTTATCATATGCGTTCGACAGAGGTAAATTAAAATGAGACACGTGCAAATGCAGAGAAAGAGTACAAGTAGAAAAAAAAGAAATTGTCAAAGCGGTTCATAATATACATTTTGATGGTGGATAAGATGGCACTCGATTGCAGCTTACTGAAGAAAATGGAAAGCTGCACTTACTCACACTGCACAGATGCTCGTTTTCGTTCTTGGATTTTGATTCCATTCTTTCATTGAGTAGTGCCAGGTATCTGCAGAATCTGACTGTGTCGAAGAATGTTAGAAATTCACGGGCCGCCCGCCAATGTGAGTTTTCTAGATTGCTCTGTTAGCTTTTCAACATCATCTGTTAAAAAAGTGCGTTCCATCTCTGGGCTATGCCTGTCTCGTGATTGTTCAATATATGATGTTTTTCTCAGGATTTTTAAAATTAATATACAAACAATAACTACTTTGTTGCCTGAGAATAAGAGCACCAAATTATAATAAAGCATGCAACAACATCCAACCATTATCATGATAAGGCGTGATAGAAGAAATGATTGGTAGACTATGATACGTCGCCGCGTGGTGAAGAAACAGAAATAAATGTTGAAGCGAGACAAGAAAGATCTGTTGAAAAACAAGCGCTTAAAAATGATCGATTACTGCACATTTGTTTATCGGAAGCAACATTTTTATATCTTTTTCAATGCCTGTAATTGTGTTTTTACTCTTGCGCCTTTAGAGAAAGCAGGAAAAAAGAAATTTAAAAAAATCTTTCATCCCGACGCCATTGTTACCTGTTAAGAACGCTGCATTCGATTAAAATATATTGAGTTGTATAAATTCCTTGCAAGTGAATCCAAAATTGCCTCCTTTTAGTATAAACTGCAAATTTTAGAAACTTCAAGTCCGGCAAAAAGTCACTTATATCAAATTGACATTGATCTTATGGTAATGATTAATCGTTTGTAAGATTCATGTTTCTACGCCAAGCACTTTGGAGGCAGTTGACGCAGGCCAGGAAAATTGACAGACAAAGTTGTACTTCCATACTATTTGGCAATACATTGTGTAATGAAGTAATATTCAAAATTATAAAGCTTTGGTTATCGACCATTTCATTGTACTCTTTTGCAAAGAATAAGTGAAAACTCTAACGTTTTCGTCTAGCTCTCATCAGGAGTTATCGCTAGAATGAAGCCTGGTGTTGATGGCGAGGTATTTATAGCGAACGTAGCTGGTGAAAATGTCGAAACGTTTTGATTGGTAGACAACCAGACGTTTCGTCCAGTCCGAATCAATGACGTAATTTTAGTGTGTAGACGGACCATGCTTCATTCTAGCGATAACTCCTGGTGAGAGCTAGACGAAAACGTTAGAGTTTTCAGTTATTCTTTGCAAAAGAGTACAATGAAATGATCGATAACCAAAGCTTTATTGAAATTTTGTACCACTTCTCAGCTATTCAAAATTATGTTTTACAGGTCAGCGGAAAATCATGCTGAACAAGCAGAGATCAATTAGAAGCTGATTACATTATTTATATCATAATATTTTGAAGCAGTTCATTATTTTTGTTTTTGGTTGAAACTGTTCGAATACCTTAAGTTGAAAGTTTGTTTGTAAACTTCAACATGTGCCATAAAAAGATCATACTTTCAATATTGTAAATTAATCACGTCATTATCCTCTTGCTAGCTTTGCTACTTAAAATAGCATATTATGCTGTAATTAGGGTAAACAAAAACATAGCAAGGCGAAATCGTAAAAACAAAACTCAGGTTTCGTTTTAAGTTATTACGCCTAACGTTCTATTACACTACAGTAATTTACTGCATGTTCGGATTATACCATGGGTGTGGAAGCGGTTATTTTTCAACAACTTCCGCTTCCGCTTCCACATCTATCGCTTCCGCTTCCACTATCAAAAAACGAGAAAACGACTGTTGACAATTTTTTTTTACTTTTGTGGGTCTGTAGTCTGCCTTCTCCTACACTTCATCATTTTGAGAAAACAAAAACCTTTATTTATTGCTATTATTTTACCTACTTCGCTTGAGCTTATTGTTCTGAACTGCTCTGTGTTTTTTTTCATAGATATTAGAACTCGTGTTGAATGTAGAGCAGTGCTTTTCAATCTTTTTGTCATCGCGAAACCCTTAATGTACTTTCGCGTTGGTCACGGAACCTCCACTAAAAAAAATTTAGAAATCACCAATTGTTTGCAGGAAAATCAAATATTTCGTTATTAAAATCCAAAAACCAATTAAACACTTCAACAAATAGACAGTTATTATAAGTTCCATCACTACTTACCACCACTTTTACAACAGTTAACTTAATGCTTCTCAGATCTAAACCGTATGACCACATATTACAGCTCCCGACAATAACCTGTCGTCACAACAACAAATTACACCGTATAGCGCTGATTTTCCCTCTCTATCCTCAACTAACTCGGACTTTGAGTAAACTTTAACTGTAATCATCATTACCGACTTTCTGTCCGTCCCCAAAACACGTATTGACTCCGATCTTTTTTGGATAGTGAAGCCCGAAATTTCTGTCGTATATGTAGTATATACATGTAAAGCGAGCAAAATTGAACTGCACCAATCAATAGCCGTCTAAACATGGTAGTGCAGTCCCCAACCCCGTTTGGGTTGGGTCAAAATGGCTGTTGGTCTTCCCAAGGGTTCCAGTTACCCCGGGCACTCCCCTCACACAAATCATTTTTCCTCCGTGCAGCCCCCGGAACGACAGCAAAAGGGTAGCACGCAGCCTCTTTAAAATCGGCCTGTCTTCTCTCTTTTCCTGCCTTTCTCTTGCCCGTCTTCTCATTCTTCTCCTTCTCCTGATGAGCGGCAACGTTCATCCTAACCCTTGTCCCGTCTTTTCCTGTTCAGTGTGCACTGGAAATGTAACCTGGCGGGGTAGGTCAGTGTAATGCTGCACATGCGCTAATTAGGTTCATTTAAAGTGCTCACTACTCTCTTTTTCTAGAGTCAAAACTCTTGGCAGCTCTCACTCCTGGAGCTGCCCTCCCTGCTGCGTTCCTGCTTTTTTTAGAGATCCCACACCTACCAGCCCTGTGACTTCCTCCTCGGACTCCTCCATCTGGTATACCTCCACTGCTCAATCTGACCCATCTGGCCCCCTTCTGCTAATGCAGCACTCGCACCCCACCCTCGCCTTCAAACCTTCTATCCTTTTTTCGCCCACTTTGTATCGTCTCCCTCTGCACCCTCACCACCGCCTCATGTTCCTGGCTGTTTCTCTTTACCTTCTGCTTCCTCTTCCTTTCCCTAACTCCCTCAGGATACTTCAATGGAATGCTGGGGGTCTCCGAGTCAGGAGCACTGAACTGCAACACTTTATTTCGTCTCATCCCGTTTCCCTTATTTGTATCCAGTAATCTAACTTAAATTTATCTTCCTCTTTCCGGGTCCCTGGATTCTCTGCTCTGCGATCTGATGGCACCCACTCCCGATCTGGTATTTTTCCTACTGATGTCACAGACGTTAGCGACGGCGTCATCATTTTCGTCAGGTAGGGCTTGTCCTTCTCTGAGCTTTCTACCTCCTCTCTTTCTTGGCCTGACCCCTACTCTGATTATGTGGAGAGTAACATCTCTCTAAACAACTCCTCCTCGCTCTCATTTCTTAATGTTTATGCTGCCCCTATTCGCTCTTCTACGAAAGATAGCAGAACCAATTTCTTTTCTTCCTCCATTCTTCCCTCTTATGTGGAAGCGGAAGCGGTAGAGTTTTCGCACTTCTGCTTCCGCTTCCGCTTCCACAGAAAAAGGACCGCTTCCACCGCTTCCGCTTCCACATCCCTGAATTATACAGCAATAAAATCAAAATTTGCACTTTTCATTTATCTATTGGTTGACAAGACCCTTGTAGTTGTCACAACAACAAAGTTTGAGCCATTTTTGTGATTTTGAAATGTGCATAGAGTGGATGTAAAAGCAGAAGTATTTTGTCTGCTGACTGTCAGTTTCTTTTGGGACTGCATTCAAAAGTTGAAGAGGAAAACTTTCAGTATTGCTCAACGTATGGCTTCTCTACGAATTGTTTTTGACTACTGATAAGCAAGCTTTTAAAAAGTTACTACAGTTGACCCTCGATTTAATGTACCTCGGCCTAGCAGATTTCGGATTTACCGGACTGTGAAAAACAGTTAAAATTTAATAAGACCAGACACTTTTAATTTATGTCAAAATCTTAATTGCAGTTAAAATGTTTGTAGAAAGCACAGCGTTGTATTGTTTCTCTTGTGCATTGCTTGTAAACAAGGTATTGCTCGCTATCGTGCTGATACGTAACAGTATGTGTAACATTCTTAAACAATGGTTGGCCTATATCTAGTACAGGACTCTACCTTACATCTCTCTGCCTTTGTGCAAGCACCAATAAACGTTAATCAGAACATAATCAAGATTCCAAAACAATTAGTAAAACGTAAACGTGTGAATTTGCCGGTAATAAAGAAGCAATCTTTCGAGTGGAGCTGAAGAAAAGCAGCAATGACCAAGAAGCAGTCTTTCGAGTGGCAAAGTTTGTTTGTCAAAATTGAAGGCGTCAATTTTTCGAATTCACGGTGACGTTTCGGTTGATTACTCCTCTTACAGCCAGGTACCGGCACATTACTGCAAAAATCTGTGAATGGTCAGAGAGCTAGTCATCAAAGAACAGCATATGGGTGGTCGCCAGACCAAAATTAGCAATGTTATTACTCCTTGCTCTTCTACTAACTCTGCTGGTCCTGTTACAATGCTCCGCGTGACAGTAGTAGTCTTGCCACCTCTGAAATTGGATATGAAAATCGCCATACCACTATAATAGCCTCCGACTCAGATCTGCCAATGATTATCTCCGACTCTGACTAATTACATTTGAATTATTGTAAGATACACATCTATACAGCATATTACTGCAGTTTTAGCAGCTTCCAATAAACACAAAAACGCTAAATAGCTGTGTGTTTTGTTTATATTCTCAACGCAATTTACCAATTACCATGTGTAGATATGTTGACAAAACATGCCGCATTGTAACTGTAGAGAGCATTTATTTTGCTGGGCATTTTTGGGCAAATTTATCAACAACGGACATTTTCAAGTAACGGACAGATTCCGGTCCGCATTAGTCTGTTAAACGGAGGGTCAACTGTATTGTTGCCGAGTAATATAATTGCAAACATCGCTGTTCAACAAATAAAACGCTGGGCAGTTGTTAGCACTTTTAACGTAATTTAAGTAAGCTTTGCAAGAGTATCCTAACATTTCTTCATAACCAATTGTTGGTATGGATAAACAATCTTTGGAAAAAATATTGTTGAAAATAATTTTAAAATTGTGGGTAAAATCAAACGGAAACAGGTATTCTCCAGGTCTGTTCAGATGATTAACAACATAAGCTTGCAGTGCTCAACCCCACAAATTAACAAACATTTTTTGCAATACAAAAATAAGTATTACCAGTTGATCACCGAGTTATTTAGGTATTAGTGATTGCCCCCGCAATGCACACTTGCCGACATTACATTGACCAGTTTTCCGATAATGCCAAAACTACATCTAAAGCAACAATCTTTCTTTGGCATTTAGTCGCAATGTGATCAAAGCGATAACACTGGCAATCAAATCAATATAAGAGTTCGGATGGAATTTTCAAACTGAAGTGAATTACCTAGAGTCATGCTGAACCATTGCAATAGTTTTGTGCAGAGCGCAACTATGACTAATTTGCATATAACGCAAAAAAAGCAAATAATGAAAACGATCGACACAGTCCAGCAACACAAAGGTTCGTTAACTCAAACCTTATTTTCATCTTTCACACAATAGCAGCAAAAACAGATTTATGACCAAACACTGCATTGCGCCTTACTTATAACTAAAGTAATCGTTTGCCTCTTTCGCGATTCCAGTGGAAAATATCGAACAAAACGAAGCAAAACGATAACACCATTATTTAAACAACCAATATTTAAACAGTTTTAAAATCACTGAAAGTTTTTTGAAATCGATTTGATCAAGCGACACGATTGTGGCCAGCCTTTCCCAATATTGTAAATAAGCCACGTCATTTCCTGCCACCAGAATTTTTTTCTCGTTCTTACTACAAATCAGGGCATCTAAACAAACCCAAAATGAACAAAGTTCTCTACTGGTAAATTCGAACTAATCTTCAACCACAATATTTTTAAAGCATTGGTCTCAACCGAATCTGAACCGATAAAACTAAATTTTGCTAAATTTGTACCTAAACACGTGTGCTGTTATTTAAATGGTTCCTATAGTTCCACGTATTTATTGATAAAACTGACATCCATAATTGCACGTGTAAATGCGTAAATTTTGCCTAATATCAGAAAGTACGGTTTTGAAAATTGAGTTATATACCCACATTTTGTTTCGGGTTTGTACAATATAGCAAAATAAATTAGAAATTTTGATATATAAGACTCTTTTTTTGTGTTATGTCACTACATAATTTTCTCTCCTTAAAGCTCTTAATTTATTATAGAAATCGGAAGTGATCATTTTTATTACAGAAATTCTCCTAATTGGTCTCGCGTTTTTATGATTAACATAAATTGCGTCAGCCTTCAAAAATACCGCCATCCATAGAGACTTTATATCAAGTTTTTCGTTTGTCGGATTTAAATAATTTCGTGTTTTGGAATTTTCTGAAATTTTTGATAAAACCTAGGCAAGTTGTTCTATATCTTTGTCGTGAATCGTTGTGAGGCTATTGATTGTTATTCGACTAATGAAGGTTTTGAATTCAGTCAAGTTTATGGTAAAATCAGTTTTATTTTTCCGGCCAATTCCAATCACAGAAAAATTTGTTTATAAACACAACAACACAAAAATAGGAAATGCAAAGAAAACCGAAGTAATCTGCTGTAAAATTAGGTGGGGAAAAAAGTCCAGACAAAAGCTCTTTTCCATGTGTTATTCTTATTGAACAGAACACAAGCCGAACCCTAACGAAAGCAACCTGAGCCCATAAGTTTAAAACCCTTACCAAGCTCTAACCTCTATTGCTTGACAATGGTAAAATCAAACCGAAACTGAAACACAATTTTTGTGAAGCTTTAAACCACAACTGGAACTGAACCGATAAAATGCAGTTAGCTGAACCCGAACCCAAAACGAAGCGATATTTAAATGCTTCGCCGATCAGCTAGAATTTGATGATGAACAAAGTTTTATTAAACTTGATAGAAGCAAATGATATTGCCAAACCTTCTTTTGCCCTCAGTGGCACTTCAATTGGCCAATTGATCTGGTGAATTCCCGTTTCAAAGCTTCATGTAGTTCATGTAGTTTTATTCGCACATGTTGAAGTTTACAAAACAAACTTTCAACTTAATGTACTCGAACAGTTTCAACCCAAAACAAAAATAATGAACTGCTTCAAAATATTATGATATAAACCTCTGCTAGTTAACACCACAAAGACGGCTGCGGTCAATTATGACCGCAATAACATTTTCTGCTTAAAACATTTTTTAATGACAAAAACTTTCTTACTTAACAGTTGCTAACAAATGCACAACAACAATGCTTAATTGAGATTGAAGGTAATTTGAACAAATGCGATCATATTAATAATTTGTCATGCACTTTCTGTAGCACAACAAAAACAAGTGTGTTTACCTCAACAAATTATGTGGCATAGGTGGCAAGATAGGCTGGACTTGTTTCTGCATAGCTGCAACTGACATTGCTTCCTTTTTCAATCGACCTGGCTGGAACTTGCACCTTCTCCACAGGAAGAGAAGCAAGAGCGCATTCTGCTGGAGGGTTACAGCATATCTCTCTTATAAGCTGAAGTAAAAATTTCCTTCTTGACCAGCTCTGGCCCGTTACTTCACAATATATGATGAATGCATTTATGCATGCATGGTCTATAATGGTAAAAAATACGGCCACTGGTTGTCTTCTTGTGGCACTTTTGCAAGTATGATACCTTGTCATTTGGTTTGAAACATTTACCTCAACTTTTGGCAAGTTGCAATACTTGACAGTTTCAGGTAATTTTTTTGTGTGCTAGGTTGACGGAGACTGTTTTGTGCATTGAGCTCAGTAGACGTACCAGTTTAGCCTTCTTGGCTTTGAATATCGTCAAAGTGGCATTAGACGGAGAGACAAAAACTTCTGACGAATGCAATGGCTTGTCCTTTATTGTCGCCTCAACTTTCGGTACCTCCTTTCTTTGCTTCCTTATTGCATCAAGTAGTGTCGTTTTTTCTGCTTTTAGTTTGTTTGCTAAATTCATACTTGTAAAAAATTGTCCATATCACGTTGTACCTTTTTTTGAAGAATGGTGGCATCAACCACAAGCAGATATCTGCAAGTAGGTTGTTTTCTCGGTTCCTTGTGGGGTCTTTGCCAAGATAAGGCTCAGCATTGCAAAGATGATTTGAACTGACGTCATCCAGAAGCCGAAATTTTATACAAACTTTATCGGGCTTATTCGTCATGTACTGTACAAAGAACACCGCCTTTTGAAAGGAAACAGTTGTTCGTCTATGATAAGATCAAAGCTTGGTACAAAACACTTTTTGTAGTTTTTTTACAAAATTGTTCCAGGTGTCTAAAATGAGGCAAAATTTATGGGTTTGCCTTCTTTTACGGCATGTGGAAAAATTGTCAAACCTCAAACGCTTTCTCAACTCCCTTGTATCCATCTCCAATGATTGTGCTACCGAAAATTGGGTGACCCCCCTTTTTACTCCACAGTTGATCAATCGAGGCGATTTTTCCAACCAAGACAACAAGTACTATTTGAAGACCAATGAATTTTTCCAACTCGCGAAGCTCCGCTGAAAAGTTTTTGTTATCGACTGTCCATGCTTGATCGTGAATTTCTGAATAAAACAAAGCATGGGCTCATCAACAAACAAACGAAGTGCACTACCCGATTGGACGCCTCTTTGGGAATATGATGTCGCTCTTGGTCTTTCTGAAAAAACGTTTTCAGCTGCAGCTCCACTTCTGTTCGTAATGTCGCTGATTTGTTTTCAAGTGACGCCTGCTCTGCTTGAAAGAGTGTCCCGCTGATTGCTCGAAGGTTGTCCTTCATCAGCATTTCCCGAAGCTGGTAGATCACTAGCATCATTACTTTCGTTATCCGATAAATCAGAATTTTTACTAGCACCATTACTGTCGCTATCCGATGAATCAGAATTTTTACTAACATCATCACTGTCGATATCCGATGAATTAGAATTTTCAAGAGAAGTCTGCATAACCCCTCGCGCCGCGACATCTTCATCCTCATCACGGGAGTTATGGGGGAACATCTACCCGAAACAATCTCATTGCTTCTTACACAGTAAATTGTTCTGCCTCATGACAACAAATTGCTGGCTGTAAAAATTTTTAGCCTAAAGATAACAATCTGCTAATAAATCTAAATATTATGCTGTGGCCCTAGCTTTGTAACGGACAATAAACCTCTAAACAGCGATATTTTCAATAATTTTCGTGGCGAAAGATTTCTGTACGACAATTTATTGCATGGTACTACTTCCTGCCACATATGAAAATAAGTCACATGCCACCAACTATTTGCTTACAAATAAATGAGGCAATCCAAATTGCCGTGCTGCTGCTGATAAAAAAATAAGCGTTTGAAAAACTGATAACAGCTACTGATAAAATTGAAAAAATGTTTGTTTTAGGCAGACCTCATTATGACAAAATAACGACAACTATAAGAGACAAAAAACTAGAACAGAAATTCGCGAATCGTTTGAAACTGTCTGGTATCTAGGTAAAAAGAAACAGTAGTTATTTCTATAGCAAATCACTCAGCGGTCAATTTAGACCGCTAGTTTTTTTAGGTAAATTACTTCATTGACTTCGTTTTAGAGATTTGATGAAATTAATTTCTTTGTTACCTGACATCTCTAAAAAATACAGGGTGTCCCAAAAAGATGTATACACTCTTTGAATCGTTATAACTTAATCAAGTTATTGATTTTTGCTTTCAAATAAATTGATGCAAAAGAAAGAATAAACATTTAAAGAATTTGTGAGAAAAAATATACAAAAACATATCAAATTAAATCTTAATAACACAAAAGACACTTGGGGCAATTTCAGAATGTTTACAAATTGACGAGTTCACATATGTACTCAAACTGGTGGCAGTTTTGCTCAATACGCTTTTCATATCTTGAAGAAATGGACTTAGAAAAGTCCAGCAACATTTTCTCTGGTATTTTAGCACATTCTTTTTCAATTGCTACTCTCATTTTAGCAATTGTTTTAGGTTTCCTACTGCAAACTTCGTTTTTTAGAAACCGTTGGAAGAAAAGAAACAGTTAGGATGTTCACCTAGTTTACCAGATTTGACACTGGTAAATTTCTTTGTGTTACTGTTTCTAAAAAACGAAGTTTGCAGTAGGAAACCTAAAACAATTGCTAAAATGAGAGTAGCAATTGAAAAAGAATGTGCTAAAATACCAGAGAAAATGTTGCTGGACTTTTCTAAGTCCATTTCTTCAAGATATGAAAAGCGTATTGAGCAAAACTGCCACCAGTTTGAGTACATATGTGAACTCGTCAATTTGTAAACATTCTGAAATTGCCCCAAGTGTCTTTTGTGTTATTAAGATTTAATTTGATATGTTTTTGTATATTTTTTCTCACAAATTCTTTAAATGTTTATTCTTTCTTTTGCATCAATTTATTTGAAAGCAAAAATCAATAACTTCATTAAGTTATAACGATTCAAAGAGTGTATACATCTTTTTGGGACACCCTGTATATAAAAACTCACATAGTGGCCAGAGTCAAATTTCAACTGCCTACGTTGTAAGATTAAAAGCAAAATTGAAAAGCGGTCAAAAATGACCGCTCGTCTTTCTAGTGTTAAGTATGATTTTCCGCTGACCTTATTTAATTTTGAATATTACTTTATTACACAATGTATTGCCAAATAGTATGGAAGTACAACTTTGTCTGTCAATTTTCCTGGCCTGCGTCAACTGCCTCCAAAGTGCTTGGCGTAGAAACATGAATCTTACAAACGATTAATCATTACCATAAGATCAATGTCAATTTGATATAAGTGACTTTTTGCCGGACTTGAAGTTTCTGAAATTTGCAGTTTATACTAAAAGGAGGCAATTTTGGATTCACTTGCAAGGAATTTATACAACTCAATATATTTTAATCGAATGCAGCGTTCTTAACAGGTAACAATGGCGTCGGGATGAAAGATTTTTTTAAATTTCTTTTTTCCTGTTTTCTCTAAAGGCGCAAGAGTAAAAACACAATTACAGGCATTGAAAAAGATATAAAAATGTTGCTTCCGATAAACAAATGTGCAGTAATCGATCATTTTTAAGCGCTTGTTTTTCAACAGATCTTTCTTGTCTCGCTTCAACATTTATTTCTGTTTCTTCACCACGCGGCGACGTATCATAGTCCAGGGGTCGGCAACCCCTGGCACGCGTGCCACAAGTGGCACGCGAAAGGATTTTTCATGGCACGCCAAGCGATTTGACGCGCATGCGAAATCTGAACTCACAAGCTCAAACTGTCTGCACTGCACGAAATCAACAGTCTCAAAATTAGTCAAGCATGCATTTCACTTGACAATTTCTGTGTCGGCGATGTCTGTTAATAGTCACACTCACAACTGGCTTGCTGTGAGAGCAAAAGAATTGGCTCAAGACAATCTAGTTCATGCGAGTTCCCATTAGCACAAACAAATTAGAATAAACAAAGATGCGCTACGGCGCAAGAATAAATAAAATTGTCGTGTAAACACGTCTTAACTTTCTTGATATTGAGTTGTAAAAATAGTTGTAGCAATGCTCGTTATACCTAGAGTTATTGCTGAACATTTGTGTTAGTTATGTATATTCCTGATTAGGGCTGAATGTCTGGCTGATAGCGTTTGAATAGTTTTTAATAAAATGTTTGCCTGCTTATTGTTGTTTGCTAATTGATTTTTAAAATCAACCTCCCTGCCTAAAAATTTACAGATTTGGGCTTATGAAATCAGACTTAATGGCATTTTCTAAGAAACTTAAATTAGGTGTGGGATCTTTTCAAGAATTCTAGACGACAGATTTCGGATTCGTTTCTTCAGACGACCACGCTGTGTGTGCTCTTTTTTGTCAAAACGTCGTTTGCCGAACATGAAGCAAAAAATGGCATTTTGAAACGAAGCACGAGAAATCCTTCAAGAGCGATGCAGAGAAGATTGAATCTCTTGAAAAAGCACTATCTCGCTACGAAAAGCAAAGCAGCATTTTCAAGAAAGTGATTCGTAGCACGAATCGAACAATCGAAGGTAGCTACAAGTCGCGGAGATTATTGCTAAAAATGCAAAACCATTTACTGATGGGGTGGTTGTAAAGGAGGCCTTTGCTAATTGTGCTGAAGTGTTGTTTGATGATTTGCCAAACAAATGCATCATAATTTCGAGGATCAAAGATATGCCTATTTCTCCTCGGACAGTTGAGAGACGTATCGTGGACATGGCTACCGATGTACCTGAGCGGCAAACTGTTGCGTAAAAACGTGCGAATGTTTTCAGCGTAGCTCTTGATGAAAGCATAGATATAATCGATAATACACGTTTAGCAATTGTTGGTAGGTACTGCAATAACGGCAAATTACATGAAAAGCTTTGTTGTTTGAAACCTTTTTTAAGGCACTAGGCCTACTAAAAAAAGATATACTTGACACCTTTACCAAGAATTTTGAGTAAAGAAGGAGTGATACATAGAAGATATTCTCAGTTACAACAGACGGCGCACCTACTATGATATGACGACACCGTGGATTTGCTACTCTTGTTGAGCAAAAGATTGGGCACCCTGTTGTGAAGTTACATTGTATTATTCATCAAGAAAATCTTCGTGCGAAGATTTCAAATTCTGCTCTTAATGACGTAATGTCAACAGTAACGAAAATAGTGAGTTTCCTTGTCGCACACTTTGCTAAAACACATAGACAGTTTCGATCTTTGCTTGAAGAGATGGAAAGTGCATACCATGATGTGCCGCTGCACTGCAGCGGCAGATGGTTAAGTCGCGGTAAGGCTTTCTTGAGATTCGTCGAATGTCTAGTTGAGACAAGAGCCTTTTTGATAGGACAAGGAATGGCCTACCCCAAACTGGAGGATGAAAAGTGGCTTGTAAAACTGATCTTTCTTGTGGACATCACCACGCATCTTAACGAACTTAATCTTCGTCTGCAGGGTACAGGACAAACAGTGATGTGTCTTTTTGAGATATGGAAAGGATTTGTATCTAAACTGGATGTCTACACACGGGACATCTAAACTGCCACTTTTCGCTGCTTTAAATACCTGAAGGCTTTCTCAGTGGATCACCAAGTTAATGCAGTTGAAATTGATATGTACGTGAGGGACCTAACGTCTCAATTTTGCAATAGATTTCAAGATTTTTAACATTTTAGTTCATTGTTTTTTCTCTTCAAGCCGAAGAGCAGCAAAGACTTGAATTATCTACATTTGAATGGATGGATATTAAAGACTTCCAAATGCAGCTGATCAATTTCAAAGCATCTTTATTGTGGACATCAAAATTTGTTGATTTGAGGATATCGCCGGAAACGATTTAAAACGAGCAAAAAACATTTTAACGAGTTGGGAATCTTTCCCGGAGAAATTTTGCTGTCTAAAGAAGATGACAATAGCTTTGCTGTCTGCATTTGGATCCACTTATTTGTGTGAAGAAATATCTTCACACATGAAGTTTATTGTCAGTGCCCATTGCAGCAGACTTACGAAAGATCAAACTTTATGTGTTCAACTGAAAGTATTCAAATTTAGTCCCAATATTACTGAGCCGAGCAAGGAAAAAAAAGCGACTCTTTTGACTGTATTCGACCTTATCAAATAAAATTAATTAAGTAAATATGTCTCTTATCTGTTTACTATACAAATCAGGTAGATGAGTGAGCAAACCAAATACATAAAAATGTTTGGCACGCGAAATTGCTTACATCTTGATATTATTCTAAAAATGGCACACTGCATTCAAAAGCCTGTCATAGTCTACCAATCATTTCTTCTATCACGCCTTATCATGATAATGGTTGGATGTTGTTGCATGCTTTATTATAATTTGGTGCTCTTATTCTCAGGCAACAAAGTAGTTATTGTTTGTATATTAATTTTAAAAATCCTGAGAAAAACATCATATATTGAACAATCACGAGACAGGCATAGCCCAGAGATGGAACGCACTTTTTTAACAGATGATGTTGAAAAGCTAACAGAGCAATCTAGAAAACTCACATTGGCGGGCGGCCCGTGAATTTCTAACATTCTTCGACACAGTCAGATTCTGCAGATACCTGGCACTACTCAATGAAAGAATGGAATCAAAATCCAAGAACGAAAACGAGCATCTGTGCAGTGTGAGTAAGTGCAGCTTTCCATTTTCTTCAGTAAGCTGCAATCGAGTGCCATCTTATCCACCGTCAAAATGTATACTATAAACTGCTTTAACATGGTTTCACAAAATTTAAAACAACTTTTTGCACCTGCTATAAGTTTAAATACAGATCGGCTATTTTAACTCTTCATAGAATTTACCTAAAAATTGAATGAGGAGCTATTCCTGTGGAAAAATTTCCAAGAGAATTGGATTTCCCTAAGTCCACTCCCAAATTTCATTTCTGGCTACGCCCTTGCGATCTAATAGTGATTGTAACAATCTAACGCATCGTAGGTCGTTGTTTACAAATAATCTCCCAAAAATTGTATCAGGATTTTTAAAAATAATTATCATTTTGCGACGCAAACAACATGATGTGAATTAGAATATATGGAAACTAGTTACTCTCTTCAGAAACATCATCATGAGAGACTTACCATTTTTGCTCCGACTTGACATGGTCTACTGCGTCTGAAACACCAACAGACTGGCAAATGAAAAGTAGTTGCAGCTATGTCAACCAATTTGAAGTTTTCTAAATTTTGACATTATCTTAAGAGTCTGTGATGTGCCCGAAAATTTGTTTTTTAAATTAATTTTAGTAATAAAAATGATGTCATTGAGTTAATGAAGCAAATACTTCCAAGCTTCCAACTTCCAAGTTGTTGTTGCACAAAAACTCTATTTCGTAATAGTCTACGACTTATTGAATATGTTTACTTTCTCTGACTTAAGTTATTAATAACCTGATGTATTAGATTGTGGTTAATCAAGTCACCTTATTTTTCTACCCAGAAATTAATGAAACATGATTGCCAAAACCTTTCAAATTTTATGTTGCAAGTAAATTCGAGATTTCCATTGGTTTCGAATATTCCCGTCTGTTTTACTGCGCTGATAAACGATTAATTTTGATCAATTTTATTTTGCTGCATTTTGTGTTACAAAGTTGTTTTCAACTTTTGATGAACTGAAACAATGATTAGTAAAGAGATTAAGAAGAAGAAAATCATTTAAAGAATAGAACTAAATCATAAGGCTGAAGCTTTTCCTTCGCACACAGAAACTAAATTGTTTCTTGATAAGTCCCTTTGAGGGTACAAAAAGCTTTGTTGTTTGATTTATTTCTACTATGTTTAAAAAATCTTTGTTCTTGATCACTGTTTGATTTATTAAACCTTGCAAAACAAGTTTATCCATCCATTCTGAAATTCATCTTGTGTTTGATTTTTTCTACGAATTGTTGTGCAGAAATGATAAGGAAACCAATTGAGCATCATCTTCTATGATTGACAGCATGGTGCGAGTAATTACAGGTAATACTGATCAACAAAGTTTTATTGACTCATTAGATGGTTTTGGGGATAAATCCGAGTCGCTAAATCCAAAACTGACATTACCGTAGATTTGATGAATTGACTTTAGCTTTTGAGATATATCCAAATTGTGTTTTTCTACCTTTACACATATCAGTACATTGCTTATCCCCTTGCGGATCGCATGTGCCACCAGCAAAAAGAGCTTTTAGTTGCTTAGGACATCTTTTAACAAGAAATATTTGCTCCCAGTTGCCGTTGTAATGATACTAATAAAATTAACGATTAAACGCTTGATGGTTTGTTGCGTATATGCGCGCATGTTTCAACTTTTCATGCGAACTTTTCCAAGCCGATGAAGTCAATCTACTCGGTTAGAAGTTCATAGTTTCGTTATTTGTGATGAAGCGCAGATGGTCAAAATATCTACAAGGATCCGCTTCATACAATATCATAGAATGCTTTAAAAGCTGCTAAAAGCAAAAGTATTGCGGGTCCATTTGCGAATCATTGGTTCAAAGATCCATTCATCCCTTGATTATATTGAAAAGTTCTACAAATGATCTTTCGGAAATACATGCATTTATTTTGTAACCAGTTAATTGCGTCAATGCGTGTAGCTAGGCTTTCTTTGCACTTTTTATATCTCTTTGTTTTCATGTTTGCGTCAGTTGACCAATACTCAATATACGAAGCCGCCTCGAAACGATGAGCACTGGAAAAAGGAAGCCTGCAAAAAAACAGACAAGTGCCGAGTCTAAAATTAATTTGCAATGCTGCATAAAATTATATATGATCAAAACAAGTTTATGGAAAAAACAAATCAAATTAATTCCAAAACAGGAAAAAAAGTAGGAAATCTGTACGAATAAAAAGGGAGCAGCGCAAAAAAATTATCTATTGCGTTGAAAAGTCAAGTCAGCTGTTCATCTACCAACTTATCTCAGTTTTATCTCAAAACTAAAGATTTGTTCAGACGCTGCTTGCTTTTTGTCAACTTCAAGACAAGCGGTCGGGGAGGAAACAAGCGCTAAATCTTCCGCCGGAGCGTGTGTTTGATGATAATAAAATTAACCAAGCATTTTTCTGATTATACTTGAACATCTCGATGTTGGAAAACGGTTGCAAATAATAGCATTAAAACCCTATTTTGTGTTTGAATGCAAACGAAAATACCAAGTTTCGTTGTAACACGAAAACTAAAATTATGAAATATCGGCACATCATGACTTTGCCATAGAAGGGACAAATAACTTTAATAAGGGTGGTGATTAGTATAAAGATCAATGATAACAAGCATCTCTTGCCCATGTACTCTTCATCAAGTATAGCCTAAGTACGTTCAGATATAAATACCGTTAAAAAGTATACTTACTTCACTGAGTAATACTCGTTTGCATCTAGAGTATAATATGTACAGAAATAATCAAGTTAAAGCATCAGATAATTTATCTTGAAAAGGATTCACGATAAACTCAATGGTTCACTTCTCCGTGTTGTGCCCGCATCACAGGCATTGCAAACAGTTTCTGTGGCACTTTTTCGTGAAAATATTCAAGCCCTACAATCGTTGGCGTTGAAATATGTTCACGAATAAATGTCCTCATCAAGAAAATGGGACTTTAAAATTAAGCAGGCCATCAAAAAGCCTGAATATTACGGTGACGAGTCCACTTCCCTGGAAATAACTCCATTATCCCATGCCTTGGTGGCGCTAATCAAGTAGGTCTTCCAAATCAGTTTTGAAACAATATTTTTTAAAGTCCTTTTCCATTTCAGCTAACTTGTCACATTGAATAAACTGATTAATACTTTGAAGATGAAATTTCCAATTTTTTTTTTTGCCACTATTCTTTTGTTTATGCACACAACCTCCCCGCAGCCCATGTTGTGTACTTTTAGCAGTTCATCACAAGTCTGGCTTAACTTACTTCATACACCCGAAAAAATATGTATGGATGATGATGTACCTATTCTTTATATTGGTTTCGTTTCTGAAAATTCCGGCTGCGAGTGGACTGCCTGGCAAGTTGGTACCAAAAAACTATACATATTTGGCCAACAGCGATATGGTAAATGGTATTTCATGACGCTTCATAACAATTCAAGTTTCGTTGTTGAGGAAGGGGCAGATCCCAAGAATAAAGTATTGTGCGACGATTCGCGATTGTTTGAATATACGTTTTCACCATTGACTCACAATCATTATTTACGTCATAAAGCAAGCGGTCATTACTTCACAGAGCCGATGACAGTTGATGAGACGAGTAATCTTGATAGGGCGATGTGCATTGTCATGGAATGGATCGAAGCATAAAGATCTGTAGCGATTAAAAACGATGTTTACGTGCTTCTTTGAAATCATATTGTAGATAATGGTGGTTTGATCGCAGCTCCATCGCATCTGACACCAGAAAGCGAAATTTGAGACCAACTTTGTAATTATTTTTGTGAAATTGTATTCATTTGTTCTCCTGTTTTGTTGTGAATAAAACATTTAAAAAGAATTGTTTGTATATTTTACTTGTTGTTGCGTTTATTGATTTCATCGGCTCTTCAATAATGTCTCGGTGGTAAACTGAGAAGCTGCCGCGAAAATAGCAAGGAAATGTTTTAATAAACTCGGCTAATATCTGCTTTAAGAATAATGCCATTTCCAACTTATTTACAGATACTAAGCTGTTTACTTTTGAATTGTGGAAACGGTTTTTCAAAACAATTGCTCCATTATCATATTTGCTCAGTGGGGTAAGGCAAAGATTGGCAGGGTAGCCAAAACGTTTTAGAAAGACTTCGTTAAATTCCCATGCTTCAATGCCCCATGATACAAAGTTTTGCAAAGCCGTTATTACCGCTTGACATCTTTTGCTTGTGAATGTACTTTAAAGTAGAGAAAAATTGGTATTTTCCGTTGGCCTTCCAACTCAAATACGGAGTACGCTTTTACAGTAGTTGCGTCAATTATTCACTATTTTTGTCAAGTTTTGAAACTGCAACACTTGTTTTTTTCTTCATGAAAAAACTAGCCGAAGTCGCCCATCAGGGTTTCCCATCAGTAATGGTGTGGTTAATAATATTGGTTCAACTGAACGAACTGGATTCAATCAATAAATGGCAGTCAAAGCAGTAGCTATTCAGTTTTTATCCGGTGTTGTCCCCTTAGCATAAATGACCGGATTGACGCCATTCCTTCGGCAATTGCTTGCACTCAGTCTCTCTACTTTGCTCGATTCAAGTCATCCTTCTTCTTGATTCCAATCTTCTCTATCTCCTCTTTCACTTGCTTCTTCCAGGTGTTTTTTTGTCGTCCTTACTTTCTCTTGCCACTCACTTCAAGATCCAGAGCAATCCTTAAAACACTATCGTCATCCCTCCTCAGCACATGCCCATACCATCTAACTCCATTTGCTGTTGCTAACCAGTCTATAGTTTCCTTCAACCCCAACATGCCCATTTGTTCTTCAGTCGTCTTTCTGTCAACAACTTGCTGACCCCACATGGCTTTCACCATAGCTCTCTCCGTTCTCCTTAAAATTTTTCATTGTCTTTTAGACATAATGTTTCGCTTCCATACAGTATTGCTGATCTTACGCAACAACAATAAATTTTACCTTTCATCCTCAGAAGAATCCTATTTCAAAACAATGTGAAGGTTTTATACATTCCCTGAATCTTACCTAACCGATTCTTACTCTTGCTGTAACTGTCGCTTCACAACCACCACTAGAATTTAGTCGGTCGCCCCAATAACAAAGTCCATTCACTATCACCACTTCATCGCACAACTTCTCGATCAAATCCACTGTTCTCTCCATTGCCAACCTAGCGGTAACTCTGTTTATTTTCGCACATTTGCCATGAACCCAGTTTCCACATTTTGTGCACAACACTAAATGGGCAATGACTCTCCTCCCTCAAACTTCACATGGATCTACCTTGCTTTTGAATAGTTCTCCTTCCGACCAGCTTACTAATACTTTTGTTTTTCTGGTGTTGACCTTTAAACCTTTACTTTCCAGTGCATTCTTCCAATTCCAAAATCTTTCCTTTAAGTCTTCCATGGTTTCGCTCATAAGAACAAGGTCATCTGCATAAAGTAATTGATTAACCACACCCCTTCTTGCATTGCATTAGTAGCATCTGATAATTCCTAATAATGAGATGTTTTGTGATAATTTATGCAAATTTAAATTAGCTATTAATATTTAGAAACCTGACGAGGGCTAATATTAAACCGAAAACGTTTGTTCATGAATTAATAAATAATATTAGCATCATAAACACATTATTGACATGCTTCGGATTAATTTACACAATTCTACAGAGAAAGGCAGCAACATTTAGCAGGCCAATTTTGTGATTTAGACAACCTTGAATTCTGATGATTAAAACCCTTATCAAACTTGAATCTCCATTGATTGACAATGGTAAAATCAAAGCGAACCTGAAACACAATTTTTCTAAAGCGTTAAACCACAACTGGAACTGAACCGACAAAAATATAATTAGTGAAACCCGAAACTAAACCGAAGCGATATTTAAACGTTTCGACGATCAGCTAGATTTCAGGGTGGTCCAAAACGTGGCCCGCGGGCCACACTGTAGTCGCTTAATATTTTACTGCAACCTTATTTTCCAAAGATATAACAATTTCAAAATACCTTGTACATATTTAAGATAAACTGCATACATTTAAGCACCTTTGAGGCCTGGTAAATACCCTTACATTTCTAATCTAATCGGTCTAAAAAAGAAGTTGGACCACCCTGAATCAAATTCTAGCTGCTAGAATTTGATGATGAACAAACTTTCATTAAACTTGATAGAACTAAATCAAATTGCCAAATCTTCTTTTGCCCTCAGGGGCACTTCAATTGTGCAGTTGATTTGGTGAATTCCCACTTCAGAGCTTCATATTGTTCTACTTTTATTCGCACATGTTGAAGTTTACAAAACAAACTTTCAACTAATGTACTCGAACAGTTTCAACCAAAAACAAAGGTTATGAACTGCTTTAAAATATTATGCTATAATTAATGTAATTAGCTTCCAAGCTAACTTACTCTTTGTAAACCTTTAAAATTAAACTGCTAAATCAAAAAACCATGCTGCTAGGATAATCATTAGAAACTAAATTAACAATAAAAGTGAAAGGTTACTGCTCAAATATGACGAAATATTGCAGAAAACGCTACCTAGCCTACTGCGCAAGTTAATAGCAGGTAATAAATAGAAGGGGATCGAATTATAAGAATAAAATAAAATTAAAGTTAAAGGGGAGAATAAAAGACACACAAAAATCTAAACAAATAAAACAGGCGAGAATAAAATAATAATGCTTGTGTTTGTTTAAATAAGAATAAAATAATGTTTCTAAAAATAAGATAATGTGTTTATAAATATGAAATCTTATTTTAGCTTCACATTTCAATCACCTTTTCTTTATTACCTGTTTAATGTTCATTTATTTCTAATATAATATATTAGACCAGGGGTGGGCAAACTACGGCCCCCAGAGATTTTGTGCGGCCCACCAACACTTGCAGAAACTTTTATATACCGTATCTAATTTAATGACAGGGGAGGCCACACTTTCCGCACTAAAGAGACATAAACAATAAAAGCTATTATTGAAAGTAGCCGTTACGCAATTCTTAGTTTGAATTGACGCTTTTTCCCTCCAAATAGAGGGTGACAACCTGTTTTTCGGAGACCATCATTTTCAAAGTCCAAAATTAGATATTTGCACCCTTCCACTGGCAACTGGCATTGCATACAGCTATTGTCAGATTTTATGCACTGACCCTTGGCCGACTCTCAAATGGTTAATGCGGCCCTCGGGTAAAAAGTTTGCCCAACCCTGTATTAGACCTTTATTTAAGTAAAGTTTTAATCAACAAAAACACAGCACATAAAGAAAAATAAAATAGAGTATTTTGTTAATAACCTTTGACTTAATCACTAAATGACAGATTTTTAAACAGCATTTTTCTGTCTTTTTCAACCTTATTGATTTACTATGGATAATTTAAAATACACAAGATAAAAGCGCTTTATTACACAAAACACTGCTTAGCAATACGTGTTATTTTGCAATTTATACGAAAGATTTGCCTCAAGTAAAATTACGTAATTGAGTCGGAGCGATTCTTGGTCAAAGTTCTGAATGCAAATCTTAAAAGAGTTAGACATTTACAGAACACAACAACCTGATATTAACTTGCACAATAAAATAGGTATTATTTTTGTATTATTTCGTAATGTTTGAGCAGTAACATTTCGTTTTTATTTTTAACTAGCCGGCAGGGCCCTCATCAGTAATGCAATGGTCAAGTATTTCGATTCATCCGGCTATGTCGCCTTCACCCATCATGCGTTTGTGTGAACAGAAACAATAAAATTGTGTTTTTCATGCACTTCCGCTATTCCTGTGCACGTAGTGGTGATCATCTTATTTCCTTAATCAAGAGTGGTAATGCTCACAAACGTACAATCTTGCCATAAACAACCATTAATACGTTTTAAAAGTTTGAAAGGGAGGGATTGAAACACAGTCAAAATTAATGACGGTAGCAACCAAATGGTGGTCGTTTTCACAATTACAGAAATAAACTATTTAGTGGTAAGCCTGTTTTGCGATTTGTTGCGGTCTTAATCCCGTTTATATTTTTCGTATTAAGCTTTTAGTCTGCGCTATTTGCTTTGTTTCTGGCGTTGCAAGAAAGCGGCCATGTCTTTCCCAAAGTCATTTACCATACCTAGTAGAAGCATATTAGGCCAATTTATTTTTAAACTAAATATTCTCTCTAAATTCGGTTTTACAAATTGTGAGATTTATGGTTTTGTTCTGATTTTTCTTAAACTTGGAATTTTATTGCAATACTTTATATAGCTAAAGATACCTTAACAGGCAGCATATCAGCAAAAGAAAAAATTCTTGCTATATTGTACACTAGTCGACTTTGCCGGCGTCGCCCGGCAGAGGCCCTCCATTAGTAATGTCCGGGTTTAGTATTTTGGTTCATCATCCGGCTCTTGTGTGAGCAGTAGCAAAAAGTTAATGAATTTTATGCACTTTCACAATTCTCCTACACGAAATTGTGATTATCAAATTCTCTTAATTATAACTGGCCATGCTCACAAAGGATCTTGCCACAAATTATCATCGTTAATACTTGTGAGCGAGCAGGGATTGTACATAATCAAAGCTGATTGTAGCGGCAAAATTGTGGTTGCTTTCACAATGAAAAAAAAAACTATTTAATGGTAAGCTTATTTTGCCAATTTTTGCTGCCGCTTTCGTGTTTATATTTGTGGTATTAAGTTCCTAAATTGGCTGCGCTATTGGTCTTGTTTCCGGCATAGCGACAAAAGCGGCTATTGTTCTCTTTATATTCAGTTTTACAAATTGTTATGGTTATGGTTTTATGTTGATTTTTTCTTAAACTTGGGATTTTGTTACAATGATGCAGAGTATAGATATAAATGACATAAATACCTTAACAGGCAGCATATCAGCATAAGAAAAAATCCTTGCTTACCCGCAGAGACCCCGTCAGTAACGTCGGGATTGAGAGTGTCGGTTCAGCCGGTTTACCAATGAGGTTCTTGTATGAAGAGTTACCAAAGGTTTATGTGTTTTCTACACATAAGATGTTAACGACTTTTTGTGCTCCATTTGGTAATAGAATATCTCATTTCAAGATTTTGGCCATGCCTTAGGTCTATGTGCTCTGTTCATTGCTGGCACGAACCCAAGGGAGCTTTGCGTTTCCCGTAGTTAGGAAGCAGGGATTACATTTCTGATATTAAGCTATTCTAAAACAACAGGCAAAAATGTCTTTCGTGTGGTGCGATTTCACAAAGTGACGTTGATTCCTTTTGATTTCCCCTTAAACTTTCTCAAGTCATCGGCAGCCACGCATTATGTAGCATGTTCTTTTCTCTCTGCTTGACGTGCCCTGGGGAGATTAAAGAGTCCTTACTTTTCCTCAAATGTTTAGTTTGATCCTGGTAGCACTATAAAACTGTTATAAAGCAAAATACAAATACTATGTTCCATGTGGTGCGATTTGAGACAGTGACGTTGATAATTTAAATTTCGCCTCAAAGTTTCTCAAGTCCCTGCTGGCTACGCATTATTATTCATTTTGTATTTCCTTGCTTAGGTATGCTCATAGAAGTTAAACAAGTTCTTGGTTTTGCCAAATTTTCAGGTTTGATTCCGGTAGCTCTATAAAGCTAGTATCAAGCAAAATAGAAAAAAATATTTCTCCTAAACATGGTGTAATTTAACTCCGGCAGGCCATGCTATCACCCGTATCAATTGATGCAGCTGCGTCAGTTTAACCGTACAAACATTTGTCAGAGCCACAACGAAATGTTTTAGTAAATATTAGCCATAGCTCCTGTACATGTAATGGTGATCATGTTGGTTTATTGATGAAGACAGGAAGCATTCAAAATCAAAGTACGATGACAAAAACTACCATTCGCAATTTTTAAAAGAGTAAGGGGATGGGGAGACGAAACATAGTCCAAATTGATGGCGTCGCCCAAATGGTGGTCGTTTTGACCCATAAAGAAATAAGCTGTATGGTGGTAGGCATGTTTGACGATTTGGTGGGCCCGCTTTCGTATTAACATTTGTGACATTAAGATTTTTGCCTGCGCTGTTTGCTTTAATTCGGCCATGGCATGAAAAGGGGTCCTGCCTTTCCTTTAAGTCATACAACCTATTGCAATAGGCGCCTATTAAGCTCTTTTCAAACAAAAACATTCCCTCTTAATCCAGTGTTGCAGATTGATGCTATTATTGTTTAATTTTGATCTTTTTTTAAATTTGGGATTTTATTACATTTAACTTTGCCCCTAATCCAGACCTCCCCACTTTTAAATGAAGATTAGCGTTTTGTACCGATAGGCCTATCCTCGCAATTACAAATATCAGTAATGGGCTTTACCATTTATGTTTGCTATCAAAATGATAGTGGATAATTTTGCTGCCTGATGCTGTTTCCACTAAATAGTGGCAAGCATTGCGTTGTCATTTATTATTATGACCTCACAATGCGTTTTGAGCCAATATTATTAGGATCGCTACTTTCCACTTTTTCGTCACTGTAGGCGAATTAATATGAACTAACGTCTATGACTGCGTGCGTGTTCCTTGGCCCTGGCATAAACGCTGCCATGCAAAGAGCAATCCAACCTGAAATGAGGCACTTACAGTTGAGTTATAGCGGTTGCTGGAGCCCCATTAATAATGTCGAGGTTAAGAGCATTAAATCAGCTGGCTGCTGCGACAGCCTTGCCCAATTTCAAATAAAATTACTTCAACATTTAGATCATATGTAGCTCGACCCCTACATTTTATTGCAAACGATAAAAAAGGACCATGTTTACCCCAACGTAATTTTCTTTGGTGATCACCAAGTGCTTTGCTTGGAGTAGGCTACATATTAAAATTTGTAGACTTTGAGTCTTTTGAATAATTTGATTGATAATGCCAAAGATTCGAAAATTATAAGCGAAGATGGATCTTTGGGATTGTAAACCTTGCACCTAATTGGCAAAGCAGCACACGGGCGTAAGGGCATTAACAATTTATTAAAATGAATATGCCAGGAAACAATAATGAGTATACCACCCAACCAATTTAGACGAGACCATCCCTGGATGCGTTTCGTCCTTTTGGACTCATCAGCAGGGCCCGTTCCGTCACAAGCAAAAGTAACCCACTCATTAACGTTATCCTTAAAAAAACAAAAAAAATTCCAACTATGCACATGCTGAAGCACTGAGACTTCAACCGGCGACGTATTGCGTTGCTTAACAGGGTGGGTTGACAAATTGGTTGATTTTGGCTGCACATCCACTGGGAGATCAGTTTACACACTGATCTGAAAAAGCAGAATAAACGCTGCATATATAGCCTCGCGCTTTGTCTTTGATTTGCCTGTTTCACTGTAGGAGGTCCGGTTTACTGCGAAGTGAGATAGAGTAAAAATTTGTTGGCATGGATTTGCTCGACACGTCTATCAAAGGTCGCCCTGCTCCCACATTGTGAATTGTCAACGCACTCGCCGCGAGCGTGATGGCATTGCAAAGACAAGGCGCGAGGCTATATATGCAGCGTTTATTCTGCTTTTTCAGATCAGTGTGTAAACTGATCTCCCAGTGGATGTGCAGCCAAAATCAACCAATTTGTCAACCCACCCTGTTAAGCAACGCAATACGTCGTCGGTTGAAGTCTCAGTGCTTTAGCTGTGCATAGTTGGAATTTTTTTTGTTTTTTTAAGGATAACGTTAATGAGTGGGTTACTTTTGCTTGTGACGGAACGGGCCCTGCTGATGAGTCCAAAAGGACGAAACGCATCCAGGGATGGTCTCGTCTAAATTGGTTGGGTGGTATACTCATTATTGTTTCCTGGCATATTCATTTTAATAAATTGTTAATGCCCTTACGCCCGTATGCTGCTTTGCCAATTAGGTGCAAGGTTTACAATCCCAAAAATGCATGCTATCGAGAAAAAATAGACAAAATGCACCGAAGGACTTAATTTCAGGGGCGGATTTAGAGATTGCGGGGCCCAGGGCAGATAAGAGTGCGAGGCCCCTAAATTATGGAACGCGAAAACAACTAACTCAGATTTGGGTCGTGCTCGAAAACGTTCTGGAGCCACTAATTTAATAGATCTTGTTGACAGAAGACATAACAAGCTCTTACCTTCCGGGAATAAGATGTCCCTGAGGTAATCCTTGGTATTTAAAATGGGTGAAGTATAACTGGGTTAATTCAACTGTACACTATTTATTTTAAATTACCAATTGATTTTTAGCGTTATTTGTGTTTTTGTTTAATAGAATTTTGAATATAAAAAAACAAATATTTATTTTGATTATTATTTATCTAGATCAAAGAAGTTGAGTTTAATTTGTTATTTTGATTTATTAAAAAAAGTAAATTTTATTAATTTTGTTTAAAATTCACTTAAAAATTTATTTTAAAAGGTTAAATATAAAATAAAATTTTCGCGCTGTTTCATTAACAGGGCAAATATAAACAGCACAGAAAATATAATAAACAACACAGAGAGTTCAACACAAAAAAGCTCAGGCAAATAACGTATTACAACTGGTGTTTTCGGCATTTTGCTGCTGCAAATTTATCAATAAAATCCTTAAAGCTCATAGATTTTGTAAAACTCTTTTCGATAGTCATTGTACAGAAATCACAGACGTAATCCTGCTTCAGAGATAAGCGCAGATAGTTTTTCCCTCTTTTCAGGGCCGAAAAAAACGTTCACCTTCCGTATTTGCAACAGGCAAGGTCAGATATATACAAAGAATAAAAGCCACATTTGGAAAAGTTTCAATTAAGCAGTTCTTTTTCAAATATGACAGCTGTGCTTGCGCAGTATTTGTCTTCAAACCAAGATCAGGAGATGAAAGTGAATGAAAAGCGAAGTGCACAACTTCTGAAGGAAAGTCGCTATCCAAATCACTGCATGTACTTTCAACAGCTTACCTGCAGCGTTTTCTATATCACTGATAGCCCAAGTGTTTAGATTCAGCAAAAAATTAAAATTCTGTTGCAATATGCAGTACACAGATTTTCGTCTTCTTACTTCTGCAATTAAGATATCAGTGATTGGAAGGTAAGTTCCAATACGAAAGGATTCACGAGCATCTTTCAAAGCTCTAGTGTATCCAGTGTCCTCTCCTTCATCATCAAAAGTCTTTTTCGCTTTTCGGTTTTGTTTGTTTTGAGACGCATAGGTTTTCTGCATACTGGTTGTGAGTTTCAAACCATCCTTTTCAATTGTATCAAATTCGTCCCGTAAATGCTCGCAAAAAAACTCCCGATTCCATTGTAAAGTGCTACGCAACTTCCTAAAGACATGTCAGCACGCTGTAGACTTTTGCTTGTACTGTGAAACTTTTAAAGGATTTTGTGCCATAAAACGCATAATATGGCTGTTTCTAAGGCATCCATACTCTTTTCAAAGACGATGAATCTGATTTGATTTCATTTGTTTGATTGTCGTCCAACGTAAAATCTTGCAACAGTTGTCTAAACTCAACAAAATTTTCCTTGAGGACTGTAGCGGCATCTAAGATTCCATATAATTCTCTAACATTTGGCAGTCGTTCGCAGCCATTAATTTGAATGACATTATACCAGTCTCTAGTGTGACGTCACAGTTACTTTGTTATTGAAAGTCTGTTTTGAATTCTTTTTCATACAGATAATAACTATTCCGGTATGTAAATATTTTGATTTTTCAGTTCAGGTTTGCTGATAAAAATATAGGTTATAAGGCTATAAATTTATTTTGATTCAATGATTTGGAGCGCTAAAAATTAGTAGAAGCGCGGGGCCCCCAAAAGCGCGACGACTGCCCAGTTTGCCCATTGCTTGATCCGGCCCTGCTTAGTTTTTCTACAAATTGTGATTTTGTGAATTGCAGCACTAAAATTTTGTGTGTTTCTAACCGGTAGACTACATTTCATAGACATTTGGAGATTTTAGTTTTTGATGGATTTTATTTAAAAGGTCGACAGGCAATGCAAAAGAACCACGCTTGTGAGGAAAAGTAATCAAAATGTAACAAAGAACTAACTTTGTTTAACAATTGCAAGTTTGTTAGCTCTAGTAGGATAATTGTACAACTAAAAATAAAACATCATGTATGGCAACCAAGTTTTGATCAGCCATTATAAACTAATTCTTAGCCTCAAGTAATTGGAGTCGCATATTGCTGGAAAGGGAATTCCCTAAGCTTTAAAAGGAGAGCAATTGTTAGTAATTCATTATAACGTTTTTGTATTAAAGTCACCTGTTTTTACTGAGCTCACCATTTTTGGGAGGGGTAAGAAGTTACACCACAGGTGTTAAAGTTAAGTTTTTTCAGTATAAAAACTAATATTAATTGTACATATTATACAGTATCGGAATCGCCTTGAAATAATCTTTAATTTGTTGAGAAAAGTTTGAAAATCAGTTGAAAAATGAGGTCACACATCAGTTTTATAATAAACTGATTTTGCAAAAAGGGTGCAATTTTTGAAAACATCTTCATATTATGATCTACGGTAGAGAACATTTGTGTTAATTGTACGAGATGTATTATGACATCATACAGCCAGTTTAAGCGTGCAAGCGAAATAGAGAAGAAAAATAGCTTAGAGGGCTAAAAGTGCTATAAATTGCTCGTAGCATTGCCAAATAAACATTAATTGTTGTAAAGTTGTTTTTATCGAAAGCAGTTTATAATATCTCCTATAAGAACGTTTAACCGCATGTGTAGATGAGTACTTTTTGAGAAAAAACAAAAAACAGATTCTTCAATGCAGTGGTGACTCCAGCTTTTTATTGGCTACTCGGGCTCGTCTCTGACGGGGTCGCAAAATATCGCAAAAACAGTAAATAAAGCACTGCAACTAGCGAAAAGACAAAAAATAAAAACAATTTATCCAGCCATTTAATTATTTTAAAACGCCTTTATTTACACAGTTATAACAAAATGCGTGCTTTTATAAACTGTACCCGATTTCAATAAAAAATTAAGCAAAAAAGTGTCTGAAACAACGCATTAAACGCTCGCATTGTTAGAGCTCGGGCAACTGCAATCAAGCCCGAGTTAGATTTGATTCAAAAAAATTCTTAAAAATCGTTATTTCTCTCGTTATTTCTCTGCACAGCGTGTCTGGCTATTTTCGTTGAACCCAAGCTAAACAGAAGAACAGTAGACGTGCTTGTAAATTACTCTTTTATTTGCCTTTTTGTGATTGCAACTCGGGCTGTTTCTCGCGGGTCCGAGTTCATCAAAAAAATTAAGCAAAAAAGTGTCTGAAACAACGCATTAAACGCTCGCATTGTTAGAGCTCGGGCAACTGCAATCAAGCCCGAGTTAGATTTGATTCAAAAAAATTCTTGAAAATCGTTATCTCTCTCGTAATTTCTCTGCACAGCGTGTCTGGCTATTTTCGTTGAGCCCGAGCTAGACAAAATGTTGAGCACAAAAAGCAACTGCCACCACAAACGCTGGTGGTTTGTACGATGTCCGGTTTCTTCTTTGGACATGATATACATTAAGTTAAAAAGTTTTAAACTTATATTAATACAAGAGGCTAGCGATGCACATAGCGAACTGCAGACAGTACACTGTTTCTACCTATCAGGTCTCTTCAGTGCAGTTGGTGACTGACAAGAAGCTAGAGGCTTTTAATAAAGCATAGCTTAGACCGCCACACTTGTGGGATCTATACTAGATCCGGTCACCAACTGCACTGAAGATACCTGATAAGTCGAAACAATGTCACTGTCTGCAGTTTTAAACTTGTTTCGCAGAATTTTAATTTAACAAAGTCTTCATTTATTTTGCATATGTCACTCAATCTTATTACTCTTTAAAGGTAATGTACTGCGAATACCGCTTTTTCGACATATTTGGTCATTGAACCATCACGTGACGGATTTGCGATAGATTGGTTTGAAATGAGCGGCAGGCGCGACGAAATCAAAAATCTTGAAAGAGGTGGTGTGCTGCAAATTAAACTGGAAACAGCTTGGGTCCGAGTCTCTTACTATGGGATGACTGCTGGAAACAAAAGTGCAGCATAAGCTGTATAGGTTTATGCTGTTAGCCAATGAACTCAATCTGCCAGTTTATTGCACAAAATATTGGTGCTTATGAAGAACCTTAAGTACAAGATAGGTTAAGCTAGCGTACCAATTGTTGTTTAAGGTAATCTGCTTGTGCAATTTTTCAAGCTAAAGCTGAAGCTGAAGCTGATGTAATTTTTCGATATTCCTATGATGTTTCTTTAAATTGTAAACAAAAGAAATTGTGATTGATCAACACTCATTCTTTTGCACGAAGTTTACAAGATGCTTGCAGTGCTGCAACTTAAAGAAACACTACCTATTGATAAAGACAAAAATATGATGCAAATACAAAAGAAAAGGCTTACTAATACTAGCAAGTTAAGCACATTTGTACGTCAACAGTCAAATACAAACACTTATTTGGTACAATTTATAGAAATTTGCATTGTAGCAATACAGCGTCAAATCTATGCTGAGAGTTGTGAGCTTAATACCACATTTGTCCTATAAGTAATTTCTATTAAGCTGTCTTCTTTTCAACTGAGCTTGCTTTTCACACACTTTAATTTAGATTTGCTCGCTTTATATGAAATTCGGGTTTTCTTTTAATAAAATATAAGTTCCTCTTCACCCCAATAGCTACATTCTCGTAAAATTGGACTTATATTTCAACAACATTTATTTAAAATGCAACAAAACTTAATTGTGCAACATCTAATGATTTCACAGCAGATCACCATGAAAGGTGAGAAGCTTGTGCGACGATATCTAACGTTGCAAAGCACCACCAGTAACCAATAAGCCTACATGCAACAAAAAAACCCAGTTGACTGTTTCAATGCTGCAAATATGATTAGACATTACGCAATAAAAAAAGGAGTTATTTTTCATGAAATAGAAAAAGGATTTGTTTGGAAAGAGTAATTATAACTGATCTGTGCCAATTGACACTTCACAACATAAACACCATCTGACAAACGAATCAACCATTTCAAAAAATTAGTAGAGATATTTGCCTTAAAGCATCGCCAAGGTTTAAAAATTATATTTTTGGTATCTATGAATGAATACGATTTCGAACAAAAATGGCTTTACGCGTCATATACTGGAGTAGTGGTCTTAGGTATGAGCAAACTGGGAAAATGTCCAGGGCCTCCCACATAATTTATCGCGCTAAAGGGGTCCCTACTTAAGTTTTCGCGTTAAAAAGTCCATAAAAGTGTGATACATAAAAATTTAAGATACATATTTTTGGGCTAAAATAACCTTTCAGGCCCCGTCCAGTTACTTCCTAGGCTTTTATAGCAAAATCTATACAGTAATATGCCTTAGTTTATACCATTACACTTTTCCATTGATTACCGGTAATGCATCGTATGAATAGCAAATGTGCTAAAAAGAACTCAGAGGCTTGGTGTTTATTGTTCAGTTTGCAGCACATTACCTCTTTCAAAATTTTTAACTACGTCGCGCCTGCCGCTCATTTCAAACCAATCTATCACAAGCCCGTCACGTGATGGTTCAATGACCAAATACAAGGTGTCCATAAAGTTCGTGTGCACTTTAAAAAATTTATAACTTTAGTTGTATCTGCGATAAAAATAATCTGTAAAAATAATTAGAAAGAAGAAAATCTAGACTTTTTAAGGTCTTAATGAAATTTTATTTAAATTTCGACATTTCCTCCATTATTAGCAATGCAAAGGGTAACACAATTTTGCAGTTCACAGAAAACATTTGCCAACTGATTTACAGTAATACCCGAAATCACATTAATTATTTTAATTTTCAAATCTTGTAATGAACTAGGTTTGGTTGCGTACACAATTATTTTTACATGTCTCCATAAAAAAATCTAATGAAGTGAAATCTGGCAAATGCGGAGGCCAAGAAAATGGTCTGCCCCTTTCGATCCATCATTTAAGAAATTCTAGATTTAGAAACTGTCTAATATGCAGAGCAAAGTGGCAAGGAGCTCCATTTTGTAGAAACACTGTTACTAATTTTGTGGTAAAGAATCATTCAATAACTGCACTTAAAACTAGGTAGATGAAACTTTACAACACTTTTTACAGATTATTTCTATCGCAAATACAAATAAAGTCATAAATCTTTTAAAGTGCACACGGACTTTAAGGACACCCTGTATGTCGAAGAAGCAATATTCGCAGCACATTACCTTTAAAGAGTGATGCAGTTGAGTGACATATGCATTTACCCCTAAATCAAATTGATTTGTGCATTTAAACAAATGCATTTGTTTTTAATACATTTATGACAAATACATTTATTTTATATGCATTTGCGACTAAATCAAATCGATTTGGGCATTTAAACAAATATATTTATTAATTAATACATTTATGACAAGTGCATTTATCTTAAATGCATTTGCCAGTAAATCAAATCGATATGTGCTTTTAAACAAATCGATTTGATTCAGTCATAACTGTTGTCCTAAAACATGTACAGGGTGGGGCAGTAAAACCTGGAATATTTTTAAACATTATTTTTGTTATAATCGTAAATGTAGATAACAACACTTTCCACATTGAATAATTTTGAATAAATTGTCTCTTATTGTCATTTTGAACTTATGTTACCTTCATATCGATGTCAGTTTTGTTGTTTGTGAAAATATGTTGTACTCTTATTGTAGAAGTAACAATGCTACATAGGAAATTTCAAAGTAAATAATTGATTGACGCGCCCTTTTAATTTCATCAAACGCTGATTATTCCAAATCCAAATTTTATAAGGGTGGTGAGAGTGAATCCAAATTTTCATTAAGTAATTTGACAATCAAAAGACAAGCGGTTATCAAAAAAACTGTGACTTAACTTGGTCAATACGGGGTTGCAATTAGCAGTTACATATAAATAATCACTGATCACTATATCAAAAAATAAGCTTCCGCGTTAATAGTTTCTTATGTCATCAAAAAATTCTATTTCTAAACTTTTAAGGCTCTCTTACAATGCAAAAATTACGAGCAAGTACTTCTAAACACTAAATAAGTCAATCGAAAAATCCAGCACTTCCTAATTGTGAACCAACGCAAGCCTGAGGCGACAATTCTCGCAGGTTAGCGTGGCACTGTAGCCAACACAATACCAAACGGTCCGGGTTCAAATCTAGAGTGGAAAATCAAAACAATATCAGAAAAAAAGGAACTATAGAAATTAGATTAGAAACGAACACAAAACTGTCAAAGTTTTACACTTATGTTACTTGTATGTTTGATTTTCCAAGTTTTGCTACCTGACCCTGTATAATGAGCGGTAAACAAATGACGCCCCATAAATCCAATCCATTAGTAGCTGTGCACTCGTTGTGCGTGCTGCATGTGTTGTAGTGTGGATTTGCAGCGGCAGCGTATATTTCAGGATTTGTATTTTTTGCAGATGTAAATTGTTATGATGTCACTAAGTTATTGAAGTAAATAAAAGCCTAAGTTTGGTTGTAACAATACATGATATGGGTGAAAATAAAGGTGAATCTTCGTGGTCTGATTTTAAAACAATGGTGGAAAACCGATGGCTGGCAGGCCGGATATAGCCATCCAAGCGAAATCATTTTGCTAGCGTATTCTCATTAAAATGTTTTGACAAACTGATGTGACACACCGTGTGAATTGCTTTTGATCTGTCAAGGCTGCATTGCCTCAAAGCCTAGTTATTTATTTGTTTGTCTGTAGGGTGTCATAAATAATGTTTGATGTTTGCTGTTTGGTTCACTGTTGTTTTATCAATGGAATACTTGGATTTACAAAGGTCGTTTATAAAGCATTGCCTCCTGTATTCTTAGCTTAAATAGTTAAATAAATGCAAAAACGGAAGTGACATCATTTTAACATGAACGCTTATATGTTCAAGAATTTTATTTTTTACGAATAGTCACCATTATTTTCGAAGCATTTTTGTAATGAATGATGATGAGCCTGCGTATCCCGTGCTGGTGTAGTTTGTTTTTTCTATTGCAGTCCATTTTGTCACTGCATCAGTGTCAACGTTGTGTAAACACAAGTCTGTTCCCGCAATCCGTATTTTTGAGATTAAAACAGATGAAAGCCTGATAAACAGATCGGATGCGGCTAATGTGGCAGCACTGTGCAGAACAATTTTAATTAATTTGTCGATGCGTAAATAAAAACAGATGAAGAAAAAATCAAGAAGACAATACTCAGTTTTGTTGAAGCTACCTCATACTTGCTCACGTTAAAATTTACAAAACAAACTTTACATAATGCGTTTAAGCGATGCAATGCGTCTACATGAAATTGCAGTTAGAAAAATAAAAGTTCATTCATAATCGATTTGTTTATGCAATGCTGATGTGGCCATACTCTTCCGATATTGTGAATAAACCAAGTCATTATCTTCTTGCAGGCTCCACTACTTATACTGGTAAGTTACGCTGTGATTGGTTGATGCGTAAGTAAAAACAGATCCAGACAAAAAACGTGAAAACAAAATTCGGTTTTTTCAAATTTTTTCCTATTTGCACGGGTAAAGTTTACAAAGCAAACTCTTAAATAATGCGTCTAGCAAAAAGCAAATCTTATACTGTGGTTGGTTGTTGCGTAAACAAAAACAGATCAAGATAAAAAATAAGAAGACCATACTCAGTTTTATCTGAGCTTCCTCGTACTTGTTCACTTTCGAATTTACAAAACAAACTTTACATAATGCGTTTAAGCGACGTAATGTATCTCTAAATGAACATTAGATATTGTCTAGCAATGCATTTATAAGCGCAATGGGTTTCTTCGCATGGTACTGGAGACATTTAGATTTATAAAATTTGGGAGATCTTCTGCAATGGGTTGACAGCGACAATTTAAAGGGCGTAACCCGCGATTGGAAAAACACAGCAATTATCACGTATCCTGTGAAACTAGAGCCCATTAATAAATGCACAAACAATCAAGTCATTCGTTAATTTAACTGCAGGTATAGAACACGGGGTTGTGATTTTGTAAATATTCCTAGCAACAAATGTCAAAGTCAAACAAACAGGAACAAATTTTAAAAATATCTTTTGCTTTCAACTCGGCTAAGATGGCTTTTACTCACAACGGAGCCAAATCATGCTTTTACGGCAACACTTTTTCCTCGTTTTTCCCATTTATCAAACACCCGCTGTCGCTCAGCATCTGAATAACATACAAAGCAAATACGACTAGATGTGACACTAAATATCGTATTGCAGCAACAAATTATAGCTGCTGCTGCAGTGAACAAATCAAAAGGTTTTTGGTAAAATTTTCAAACTTAAGTAAATTATTTAGTGTCACCCTACAACATTGCATTAGTTTTGTACAGAGGGCAACTACCACTAATTTGCATAAAGCGCAAAAAAAGCAAAAAATACAAACGGTCGACATAATCTAGCAAGACGTAGGGTCGTTAGCTCAAAACTCATTCACATCTTTAAGACAACAACAAAAAAAACGATTGATGACAAAGCACTGACATCGCACCTTACCTAAAACTAAACCAATTGTTTGCTGCATGTTCTTCCAGTGAAAAAATCAAATAAAATGTAGGAAACCGATAATCCCGCACAACCATTATTTAAACATACAGCTTTAAAATCACTGAAAGTTCGTTTGAAAGCGATTTGATTGCGCGATACGATTGTGGCCAGTATTTTCCTATATGTGAATAAACACGTCACTACCTGCTAGCAGGATTTCTTTCTGACTGTTAATACAAAGCAGGGCATCAAGACAAAATTTTTCATTGGTATACCCGAACCGATCCTAATCCACAATTTCTATGAAGCATTGATCTCAACCGAAACTAAAGCGATAAAAACTAATTTTGCTAAAAGCAAACCTAAGCATCAGCGTTATTACTTAAATGGTTCTTATAGTTCCGCATATTCATTCACAAAACTGGCATTCATAATTGCATGTGTACTGGTACGGACTTAGCCTGATATCAGAGAGTTCGGTTTCGAAAATTACGATAAGTAAACAAAATTTTATTTTGACTCCGTACAAGAAAACAAAAATAAAAATAGATGTTTTGCTGTTCAGGACTTTTCTATTTGCAATTTACCTTGACGGTTGTTATGCTACCATATCATTTGTATTCTTTTTGTCTTATAACTTTGGAGCGGATCCATTTATAATATTCGAAATTCTCTTATTTGTTCTCGAGCTTTTATGCTCAACATAAATTGCCTAAGTCTTCGAAAATACCGACTTCCATAGAAGTCTAGATAAATTTATCATTGGTTGCTTTAGTTAATTTCAGGTTTACGAATTTTTAATTATTTGAATAAAACTATTGTTCTGTTTTTGAAGGTACAGTAGATTCCGCTTAATTGGGTCACGTCGGGACAAGCACCATTTGGCCCGATTAAGCGGCTGACCCGATTATCCGAAGTCTTGCAGTATCCATGCCAAGGTTGTCCTTGGTACACCAGTTATCTCAGCTAGCTGGCGATGACTAATGTTTGGAGGTTGCTTTCTAATTTTTCTTAGGACAACAATCTTTTCGTGGCATCTTTGCTTGGAACTTCACAAAATTTGCAACAAAACACAACAATTACCATGTCCAAGGGCATGAAATGACAAAATAAGTTGCGCCTGTATTGTTCAATTGTTACGTAATATAGTTGGCTTTGTGATATTGAGTTCTATTACATTACAAAGGCGGTTTTGCAATTACACCGGTGTATGTCTGACTACAGTTGTGGCCCGATTAAGCGGAATAGTGGCCCGATTATGCGGATTTAACGTAGTGCATTATCTTTGATTGGATTTTGTTCTTCACAATTTGGCGCAATTAAACGCCTGAACCGATTAACCGGCGACACAATTAAGCGGAATCAACTGCATAGTCAAACTTAAGCTGAATTTAATTTCTATCCTTTTTCCGGCCAATTAGAATCATAAGAAAATTTGTTTTTACTTGTAAATACAATGATGACAAAATCCAGATTTGAGTACACGAAAAAAATAATGAAGTGCAGCGTAAAATTCTCAACCGAACCTTTTAACCTGCTAAGCACAACGGCAATTTTCGCAGTTGAGTTTTTTAAATCTGCAAAGCGCAATCACAAATTTTGCAACTGTTTTTCAAACCAGGGGTGAGCAACTAATTTTGCAGATGGTCCAATTTTACAGTAGTGGAAGATGCAGCAGGTCTGTCAGAGTAAATCTTCGAGTGAGACTGTGCATTGTATCTGCAGGAGCTCGGAGATCTAAAGGCTAGGGAGGTGACTGGATATTTCCGAGATTTCCAAGCGTCCTTGTTTATGCATTAGTCAATATAATTCCTTTTGTCATGTGTATAAGTTTGGTTGTGCATGATTTTTACTTAAATGGTCTGATCGACCACGAAAAAATTTCGTATATATAATCTTATTTCCAAAACGTAGCCCCAAGTCAACTCAAAGCATACTGTTACCTTTCTATCTCTTGAAGTCTTGGTTAATTAATTGCTAAATCTTGAATCAGACCAAAGGCGAATAAATCTACTGTATATTATTTTAAAAACAGAAGCAAAACGTCAACGCCTTCTAGTCGCCCGTGAGAAAAACTCAACTGCCATGCAAAGTCTTCTAATCGGCTTACAACACGGCTTATCAGCGTAATTAGCACACCGCGCGCTCAGTACCCATCCGAAGGTGAATTGTGTTATCAGAACAACATGTGACCAAATCCACATGCAACAGTACTATCCCAAATTTAATGGTTGTGCCCCCATACGGAAGCAGTGCCCAGGAAGGAAACACATTCAACACCAGTAGTTTGTACAAAAATTAAACAATTTTGCGAGTTGGAAGCAGTTGTACCCTCAATTAAATTTTATTTCTTTCCATACTGTACTATCTGCTCTTGTTTTGTTTTGTGTGCATTTTTCCAACATTCCGAAACAGCAAACAAAACAGCAAGAGCATCATTTGTTGGGAGTGACCAAAAGGAATTGCAATTTTTAAATGTGCCAGTATTGCCAAACATTGTCGTGTATTTGAGCCACTAAACCTATTTGAACAATTGCTTAATTGTAGATGGAAAGAAAGAGATTACATCTTAGCAACAACTTCTTTGGATTTTTCAGAATTACCATTTCAAATTTCATTTTAAATGTTTATTAAATAATGATTCGACTTCAATTGCTATGTTAGCTTCATCAGAAAACTATGCCCTAGATGCCTCTTGTTTTAATCAACATCTACGTAGAAGAAGTTGGAAAAACCTTCCAAGTATTAGCGAGCGCTATCAAATCTAGGACAGAGCTGCTGCTGCTATCCTTCCGCCAATTTAATTGGTAAACCGTTTGTAGCTTTTTAGATTGCTCTGTTAGCTTTCAACATCATTTGTCAAAAAACGCGTTTCGTTTCTGGGCTATGCCTGTCTCGTGATGGTTCAATACATGATGTTTTTCTCAGGGTTTTTAAAATTAATATACAAACAATAACTACTTTGTTGCCTGAGAATAAGAGCACTGAATTAAAATAAAATTTGTTTTAATAACAATTCAAATGTTTCACGATCAATTTCAGAGATTGACGATCTTTTTGTAATAGCCGGTAACTTGAAATAAATAAGGCATATTTACTTGTTAAAAAGTTTTTTTGTGACTATATTACATCTGGTAGGATAGATAAAGTTGCAAAATAATATCTAATTTTCGGCAATTTTTTGAAGATCGATCCACATTTCTGTTGCAATGCTTGCAATGATTTTACGCGTTTACATGTATATTGAGAGTTGTTGTTATTTGCTGCCACTAATGTAAGATTAATTTTTTTTTAATTGATGGGTATTAATGCAATAAGTGATGGTAGGCACCTTAAAGGCCAACGCAATCTGATGAAATGCAGCATTTTTATTAGCGGTTTTGTTGCTTTAAGAACTCGTCAGATCGATCTGACGTTTAAGTTCAATATTTTGTTTCTGCAAGTTCAATATCAGATTTTCGAACAGGTTAAAATCTGCACGTGATAGCTCTTTCTCCATTATGAATCTGCAGTGGTGGAAAGTCATTTGTAGAAACAGCTGGTTGGATTGCTTTTAACGGTTTTTCTGATACATGATATGAAGCAAGTTTTTTATAAGCGTCAGCAGGCAAAATATACGGTGTAGTTTTGATTTTCAAAACCTTTGCTTCTTTGATATAACAAGCAGGCTTTATTCAGAGCGGAGTGATTACCCCCGCAATGCACACTTGCCGACATTACATTGACCAGTTTTCCGATAATGTCAAAGCTACATCTAAAGCAACAATCTTTCTTTGGTATTTACTCGCAATGTGATCAAAGTGATAACACTGGCAATCAAATCAATATAAGAGTTCGGATGGAATTTTCAAATTGAAGTGAATTACCTAGAGTCATGCTGAACCATTGCAATAGTTTTGTGCAGAGCGCAACTATGACTAATTTGCATATAACGCAAAAAAAGCAAATAATGAAAACGATCGACACAGTCCAGCAACACAAAGGTTCGTTAACTCAAACCTTATTTTCATCTTTCACACAATAGCAGCAAAAACAGATTTATGACCAAACACTGCATTGCGCCTTACTTATAACTAAAGTAATCGTTTGCCTCTTTCGCGATTCCAGTGGAAAATATCGAACAAAACGAAGCAAAACGATAACACCATTATTTAAACAACCAATATTTAAACAGTTTTAAAATCACTGAAAGTTTTTTGAAATCGATTTGGTCAAGCGACACGATTGTGGCCAGCCTTTCCCAATACTGTAAATAAACCACGTCATTTCTTGCCACCAGGATTTTTTCTCGTTCTTACTACAAAGCAGGGTATCTAAACAAACCCAAAATGAACAAAGTTCTCTACTGGTAAATTCGAACTAATCTTCAACCACAATATTTATAAGGTATTGGTCTCAACCGAATCTGAACCGATAAAACTAAATTTTGCTAAATTTGTACCTAAACATGTGTGCTATTATTTAAATGGTTCCTATAGTTCCACACATTTATTGAGAAAACTGACATCCATAATTGCACGTATAAATGAGTGAATTTTGCCTAATATCAGAGAGTGCGGTTTTGAAAATTGAGTTATATACCCACATTTTGTTTCGGGTTTGTACAATATAGCAAAATAAATTAGAAATTTTGATATATAAGACACTTTTTTGTGTTATGTCACTACACATAATTTTCTCTCCTTAAAGCTCTTAATTTATTATAGAAATCGGAAGTGATCGTTTTTATTACAGAAATTCTCCTAATTGGTCTCGCGTTTTTATGATTAACATAAATTGCGTCAGCCTTCAAAAATACCGCCATCCATAGAGACTTTATATCAAGTTTTTCGTTTGTCGGATTTAAATAATTTCGTGTTTTGGAATTTTCTGAAATTTTTGATAAAACCTAGGCAAGTTGTTCTATATCTTTGTCGTGAATCGTTGTGAGGCTATTGATTGTTATTCGACTAATGAAGGTTTTGAATTCAGTCAAGTTTATGGTAAAATCAGTTTTATTTTTCCGGCCAATTCCAATCACAGAAAAATTTGTTTATAAACACAACAACACAAAAATAGGAAATGCAAAGAAAACCGAAGTAATCTGCTGTAAAATTAGGTGGGGGAAAAAGTCCAGACAAAAGCTCTTTTCCATGTGTTATTCTTATTGAACAGAACACAAGCCGAACCCTAACGAAAGCAACCTGAGCCCATAAGTTTAAAACCCTTACCAAGCTCTAACCTCTATTGCTTGACAATGGTAAAATCAAACCGAAACTGAAACACAATTTTTGTGAAGCTTTAAACCACAACTGGAACTGAACCGATAAAATGCAGTTAGCTGAACCCGAACCCAAAACGAAGCGATATTTAAATGCTTCGCCGATCAGCTAGAATTTGATGATGAACAAAGTTTTATTAAACTTGATAGAAGCAAATGATATTGCCAAACCTTCTTTTGCCCTCAGTGGCACTTCAATTGGCCAATTGATCTGGTGAATTCCCGTTTCAAAGCTTCATGTAGTTCATGTAGTTTTATTCGCACATGTTGAAGTTTACAAAACAAACTTTCAACTTAATGTACTCGAACAGTTTCAACCAAAAACAAAAATAATGAACTGCTTCAAAATATTATGATATAAACCTCTGCTAGTTAACACCACAAAGACGGCTGCGGTCAATTATGACCGCAATAACATTTTCTGCTTAAAACATTTTTTAATGACAAAAACTTTCTTACTTAACAGTTGCTAACAAATGCACAACAACAATGCTTAATTGAGATTGAAGGTAATTTGAACAAATGCGATCATATTAATAATTTGTCATGCACTTTCTGTAGCTTCTTATTGGTCACCAACTGCACTGAAGAGACCTGATAGGTCGAAACAGTGTCACTGTCTGCAAAAACAAGTGTGTTTACCTCAACAAATTATGTGGCATAGGTGGCAAGATAGGCTGGACTTGTTTCTGCATAGCTGCAACTGACATTGCTTCCTTTTTCAATCGACCTGGCTGGAACTTGCACCTTCTCCACAGGAAGAGAAGCAAGAGCGCATTCTGCTGGAGGGTTACAGCATATCTCTCTTATAAGCTGAAGTAAAAATTTCCTTCTTGACCAGCTCTGGCCCGTTACTTCACAATATATGATGAATGCATTTATGCATGCATGGTCTATAATGGTAAAAAATACGGCCACTGGTTGTCTTCTTGTGGCACTTTTGCAAGTATGATACCTTGTCATTTGGTTTGAAATATCTACCTCAACTTTTGGCAAGTTGCAATACTTGACAGTTTCAGGTAATTTTTTTGTGTGCTAGGTTGACGGAGACTGTTTTGTGCATTGAGCTCAGTAGACGTACCAGTTTAGCCTTCTTGGCTTTGAATATCGTCAAAGTGGCATTAGACGGAGAGACAAAAACTTCTGACGAATGCAATGGCTTGTCCTTTATTGTCGCCTCAACTTTCGGTACCTCCTTTCTTTGCTTCCTTATTGCATCAAGTAGTGTCGTTTTTTCTGCTTTTAGTTTGTTTGCTAAATTCATACTTGTAAAAAATTGTCCATATCACGTTGTACCTTTTTTTGAAGAATGGTGGCATCAACCACAAGCAGATATCTGCAAGTAGGTTGTTTTCTCGGTTCCTTGTGGGGTCTTTGCCAAGATAAGGCTCAGCATTGCAAAGATGATTTGAACTGACGTCATCCAGAAGCCGAAATTTTATACAAACTTTATCGGGCTTATTCGTCATGTACTGTACAAAGAACACCGCCTTTTGAAAGGAAACAGTTGTTCGTCTATGATAAGATCAAAGCTTGGTACAAAACACTTTTTGTAGTTTTTTACAAAATTGTTCCAGGTGTCTGAAATGAGGCAAAATTTATGGGTTTGCCTTCTTTTACGGCATGTGGAAAAATTGTCAAACCTCAAACGCTTTCTCAACTCCCTTGTATCCATCTCCAATGATTGTGCTACCGAAAATTGGGTGACCCCCCTTTTTACCCCACAGTTGATCAATCGAGGCGATTTTTCCAACCAAGACAACAAGTACTATTTGAAGACCAATGAATTTTTCCAACTCGCGAAGCTCCGCTGAAAAGTTTTTGTTATCGACTTGTCCATGCTTGATCGTGAATTTCTGAATAAAACAAAGCATGGGCTCATCAACAAACAAACGAAGTGCACTACCCGATTGGACGCCTCTTTGGGAATATGATGTCGCTCTTGGTCTTTCTGAAAAAACGTTTTCAGCTGCAGCTCCACTTCTATTCGTAGTGTCGCTGTTTTGTTTTCAAGTGACGCCTGCTCTGCTTGAAAGAGTGTCCCGCTGATTGCTCGAAGGATGTCCTTCATCAGCATTTCCCGAAGCTGGTAGATCACTAGCATCATTACTTTCGCTATCCGATAAATCAGAATTTTTACTAGCACCATTACTGTCGCTATCCGATGAATCAGAATTTTTACTAACATCATCACTGTCGATATCCGATGAATTAGAATTTTCAAGAGAAGTCTGCATTACCCCTCGCGCCGCGACATCTTCATCCTCATCACGGGAGTTATGGGGGAACATCTACCCGAAACAATCTCATTGCTTCTTACACAGTAAATTGTTCTGCCTCATGACAACAAATTGCTGGCTGTAAAAATTTTTAGCCTAAAGATAACAATCTGCTAATAAATCTAAATATTATGCTGTGGCCCTAGCTGTGTAACGGACAATAAACCTCTAAACAGCGATATTTTCAATAATTTTCGTGGCGAAAGATTTCTGTACGACAATTTATTGCATGGTACTACAGTACTTCCTGCCACATATGAAAATAAGTCACATGCCACCAACTATTTGCTTACAAATAAATGAGGCAATCCAAATTGCCGTGCTGCTGCTGATAAAAAAATAAGCGTTTGAATAACTGATAACAGCTACTGATAAAATTGAAAAAATGTTTGTTTTAGGCAGACCTCATTATGACAAAATAACGACAACTATAAGAGATAAAAAACTAGAACAGAAATTCGCGAATCGTTTGAAACTGTCTGGTATCTAGGTAAAAAGAAACAGTAGTTATTTCTATAGCAAATCACTCAGCGGTCAATTTAGACCGCTAGTTTTTTTAGGTAAATTACTTCATTGACTTCGTTTTAGAGATTTGATGAAATTAATTCCTTTGTTACCTGGCATCTCTAAAAAATATATAAAAACTCACATGGTGGCCAGAGTCAAATTTCAACTGCCTACGTTGCAAGATTAAAAGCAAAATTGAAAAGCGGTCAAAAATGACCGTTCGTCTTTCTAGTGTTAAGTATGATTTTCCGCTGACCTTCTATAATTTTGAATATTACTTCATTACACAATGTATTGCCAAATAGTATGGAAGTACAACTTTGTCAATTTTCCTGGCCTGCGTTAACTGCCTCCAAAGTGCTTGGCGTAGAAACATGAATCTTACAAACGATTAATCATTACCATAAGATCAATGTCAATTTGATATAAGTGACTTTTTGCCGGACTTGAAGTTTCTGAAATTTGCAGTTTATACTAAAAGGAGGCAATTTTGGATTCACTTGCAAGGAATTTATACAACTCAATATATTTTAATCGAATGCAGCGTTCTTAACAGGTAACAATGGCGTCGGGATGAAAGATTTTTTTAAATTTCTTTTTTCCTGTTTTCTTTAAAGGCGCAAGAGTAAAAACACAATTACAGGCATTGAAAAAGATATAAAAATGTTGCTTCCGATAAACAAATGTGCAGTAATCGATCATTTTTAAGCGCTTGTTTTTCAACAGATCTTTCTTATCTCGCTTCAACATTTATTTCTGTTTCTTCACCTCGCGGCGACGTGTCATAGTCTACCAATCATTTCTTCTATCACGCTTTATCATGATAATGGTTGGATGTTGTTGCATGCTTTATTATAATTTGGTGCTCTTATTCTCAGGCAACAAAGTAGTTATTGTTTGTATATTAATTTTAAAAATCCTGAGAAAAACATCATATATTGAACAATCACGAGACAGGCATAGCCCAGAGATGGAACGCACTTTTTTAACAGATGATGTTGAAAAGCTAACAGAGCAATCTAGAAAACTCACATTGGCGGGCGGCCCGTGAATTTCTAACATTCTTCGACACAGTCAGATTCTGCAGATACCTGGCACTACTCAATGATAGAATGGAATCAAAATCCAAGAACGAAAACGAGCATCTGTGCAGTGTGAGTAAGTGCAGCTTTCCATTTTCTTCAGTAAGCTGCAATCGAGTGCCATCTTATCCACCGTCAAAATGTATACTATAAACTGCTTTAACATGGTTTCACAAAATTTAAAACAACTTTTTGCACCTGCTATAAGTTTAAATACAGATCGGCTATTTTAACTCTTTATAGAATTTACCCAAAAATTGAATGAGGAGCTCTTCCTGTGGAAAAATTTCCAAGAGAATTGGATTTCCCTAAGTCCACTCCCAAATTTCATTTCTGGCTACGCCCTTGCGATCTAATAGTGATTGTAACAATCTAACGCAGCGTTTCTCAACCTTTTTTCCCTTGCGGAACCCTCAAAATATATCCCATGTCTCACGGAACCCTTGCGCAAAAAAATAATAAATACCATTCTTTCTCATCTTATTTTCATCGTAGTTCACGTGGTGAATATTCCATTATTTTTGAATAGTTAGGTTAAGGAAAAATTAATACTTCTTCGTCAATTTTTTTCGTAATGTTTGTTTATAATACTTTATCAGGGAGATTTCATTCTCACAACAATTCTAAACTTAAACGTGAAGAATAAATATACAAGTAGCCAACGAACATCATATAGCTACCTACTCAAATGTATGAAAACAAAAAGAAAACAGACAATTGCTGCATCAGTTTATCATTTATTCATCCGTGACTGACAATGTTGAGAAGACATACGAAAATCAAGCCAAAATGTCCTGTGAAGCAATAAATGGGCTATGAAATTGTTACTCTCAGAACTATTTGATAAAGTGAAACATGCTTCTCTAATGTGAAACCTGTGCCTGTCTTTTGTTACACAAATATTTAATTCGAGGTCGAAGTTTAGATAAACACACCCGGATTTCATTTTCAACTGAAAGAAGACGATTTCTGTCTTTACTCTCAATACTCGTTAAACAAGAGAAGGCTTGTTCACACATGTAAGACGTTGAAAACTGCAGCAATATTTTACTTGCTTTCCTATGAATAGTAGGAAACTCTTCTTTCACAGAAATCCAGAACTCGTCCAAAGACAGGTCTGTAAATCTCATCTTTAGTGTACGATCACACTGCAGCTCACAAAGTTCTTCCTCTTCTTTTATTGTCAGATTCTCAGGATGACAAGCAGATTCTGAGAAAGGATCCCATATCCAATCATACGCCTGTGTTGAAAGGGAAGGAAAATAATTTTCAATTCTGATATACAGCTCCTCCAGATGGGATTCAATAAGACATGAAGTTTTCTTACATCCATCTCCACTTTTACTTTTCAAAAATCGCGGAAACATATCAAAATTCCCTTTTGCAACATGGCTTTTCCACAAATCCAGTCTTTTTTTAAATGCAAGAATTTTATCACTAGAAGTCAATATATTTTCTCTGGGGCCTTGCAGTGACTTGTTTAGTTGATTCATGTGATAAAAAATGTCTGCTAAGTAGCTTAGTTTCTGTAGCCAATGTTCATCTTCAAAGCATTTGGCAAAATCTTGCTTATTTGTTTCTTGAAGGTATTTGTGCAACTCATCTTTCAGCTCAAACATTCTATCTAGAACTCTTCCTCTACTCAGCCACCGGATTTCCGTATGTTGCAATAAATTAATGTGTTCTGTGTCCAGGTTTTCACATAATCTTCTAAACATTCTGGAGTGAACTGGTCTTTGTTTAATAAAGTTTGCCATTTTTATAACATCATCAAAAACTTTTTTCAGATCATCTCCAAGAGATTTTGAAATCAACACCTCCCTGTGAAGAAAGCAATGTGTTGAGATTATGTTAGGGTTTTCTTGTTTTACAAGAGAAGCAAACCCTTTCATGGAGCCAACCATTGATGGAGCACCGTCAGTGCAGATGCCAACGCAATCTTTCCAGGAGAGACCTCTTGTTTCCAGATAAGAGGACAAAATATTAAATACATCTATTCCTTTGCTCGTCTCTGACAGTTCTTTGCAACATAGGAAGTTTTCTTGAATTTTACCCTCATTGACAAATCTTACGAAAGCTATAACATGGCATTTATTGGTAATATCAGTTGACTCATCAACCTGAATAGAAAAAATGCTATTTTCCAATTTGTCACACAAAACCTCTTCAATGTCATGTGCCATATCATCAATACGTCGACTTATTGTAGAGTCTGAAAGTGGAACATTTTCAATTTCTTGTACTGCATTTTGTCTAAGCATTTTACCGACTATAATTTTACAAGCTGGCAATGTTAGGTTCTCACCAACCGTGTGACTTTTCCTTTTCTGTGCAATAAATTCTGCTACCAAATAACTTGCTTCAAGAGCCTTTTCACCTACACTAACCTTATTTAAAAAAGCTGTACTCTGTTTCTTTTGAGATTCCAACAGCCTTTTAAAATAATCTACACTTTTATTTTTCAAATGACTGTGATTGGTTGCAAAGTGTCTTTTCAATTTAGCTGGAGCCATTGCTGCATTTGCTAGTCGTTTACCACAGACGGTACACAATGGAATGGGACAGCTTGGGTCACCGGTCCATGTGAAGCCCATTGAGAGATAACTTTCATTGTAAAGACGAATCTTATTTATGCCCGATGTTGACTTACTGTTGGTGCTTTGGAATTTATCAGGAGCCTGTAACTCTTCATCACCACCCTCGTTATGATTTTCTGAACGTTTCCTCTTCAAAAATTGCCACATTGATAGATTGAGTATTTCTGTAAAAATAGAAAAAAATAAATTGATTTACTTGAGCTCAAAGAACTAAAAAAAGTAGAACCCACCTCGAGATAAGAGAAAGACAAGACTGTGTATATGAAATTCCCAAATACGAAATTAAATGTGTGTCGTAAACTAAGTCAGAAATATCAGAGTTTACGGTTGAGTGCACCCTACACTTTCAGTCGGAAATTGAATCGATGACTAACATTCCCACGCCCAGGTTCTTTTTTAATTAGCCATGGGAACGTTTGGATCAATATAAAATCGACAGCATGAGTACGGAAGTCTACGGAGCCCTTAAAGCGAAGTTAGGAATCCCAAATATTAAATGTGAACGATTAATTAGTTCTCTTAAGAGCCTGGCTTAGAAATAGGTCAAAAAGTCAAAATTCTGGTGACAAAATTTTACCACACTTAGAAAAAGACTGAAAAAGAGTATTAGCTTATCTCATTTTTCTCGCGGAACTCTTAATGATCGTCTGCGGAACCCCGGTTGAGAAACGCTGATCTAACGCATCGTAGGTCGTTGTTTACAAATAATCTCCCAAAAATTGTATCAGGATTTTTTAAAATAATTATCATTTTGCGACGCAAACAACATGATGTGAATTAGAATATATGGAAACTAGTTACTCTCTTCAGAAACATCATCATGAGAGACTTACCATTTTTGCTCCGACTTGACATGGTCTACTGCGTCTGAAACACCAACAGACTGGCAAATGAAAAGTAGTTGCAGCTATGTCAACCGATTTGAAGTTTTCTAAATTTTGACATTATCTTAAGAGTCTGTGATGTGCCCGAAAATTTGTTTTTTAAATTAATTTTAGTAATAAAAATGATGTCATTGAGTTAATGAAGCAAATACTTCCAAGCTTCCAACTTCCAAGTTGTTGTTGCACAAAAACTCTATTTCGTAATAGTCTACGACTTATTGAATATGTTTACTTTCTCTGACTTAAGTTATTAATAACCTGATGTATTAGATTGTGGTTAATCAAGTCACCTTATTTTTCTACCCAGAAATTAATGAAACATGATTGCCAAAACCTTTCAAATTTTATGTTGCAAGTAAATTCGAGATTTCCATTGGTTTCGAATATTCCCGTCTGTTTTACTGCGCTGATAAACGATTAATTTTGATCAATTTTATTTTGCTGCATTTTGTGTTACAAAGTTGTTTTCAACTTTTGATGAACCGAAACAATGCTTAATAAAGAGATTAAGAAGAAGAAAATCATTTAAAGAATAGAACTAAATCATAAGGCTGAAGCTTTTCCTTCGCACACAGAAACTAAATTGTTTCTTGATAAGTCCCTTTGAGGGTACAAAAAGCTTTGTTGTTTGATTATTTCTACTATGTTTAAAAAATCTTTGTTCTTGATCACTGTTTCATTTATTAAACCTTGCAAAACAAGTTTATCCATCCATTCTGAAATTCATCTTGTGTTTGATTTTTTCTACGAATTGTTGTGCAGAAATGATAAGGAAACTAATTGAGCATCATCTTCTATGATTGACAGCATGGTGCGAGTAATTACAGGTAATACTGATCAACAAAATTTTATTGACTCATTAGATGGTTTTGGGGATAAATCCGAGTCGCTAAATCCAAAACTGACATTACCGTAGATTTGATGAATTGACTTTAGCTTTTGAGATATATCCAAATTGTGTTTTTCTACCTTTACACATGTCAGTACATTGCTTATCCCCTTGCTGATCGCATGTGCCACCAGCAAAAAGAGCTTTTAGTTGCTTAGGACATCTTTTAGCAAGAAATATTTGCTCCCAGTTGCCGTTGTAATGATACTAACAAAATTAACGATTAAACGCTTGATGATTTGTTACGTACATGCGCGCATGATTCAACTTTTCATGCGAACTTTTCCAAGCCGATGAAGTCAATCTACTCGGTTAGAAGTTCATGGCGGCGTTTGTGTTTCGTTATTTGTGATGAAGCGCAGATGGTCAAAATGTCTACAAGGATCCGCTTCATACAATATCATAGAATGCTTTAAAAGCTGCTAAAAGCAAAAGTATTGCGGGTCGATTTGCGAATCATTGGTTCAAAGATCCATTCATTCCTTGATTATATTGAAAAGTTCTACAAATGATCTCTCGGAAATACATGCATTTATTTTGTAACCAGTTAATTGCGTCGATGCGTGTAGCTAGGCTTTCTTTGTACATTTTTGTTATTTTTTTGTTTTCATGTTTGCGTCAGTTGACCAATACTCAATATACGAAGCCGCCTCGAAACGATGAGTACAGGAAAAAGGAAGCCTGCAAAAAAACAGACAAGCGCCGAGTCAAAAATTAATTTGCAATGCTGCATGAAATTATATATGATCAAAACAACTAAATGGAAAAAAACAAATCAAATTAATTGCAAAACAGGAAAAAAAGTAGGAAATCTGTACGAATAAAAAGGGAGCAGCGCAATAATATTATCTATTGCGTTGAAAAGTCAAGTCAGCTGTTCATCTACCAACTTATCTCAGTTTTATCTCAAAACTAAAGATTTGTTCAGACGCTGCTTGCTTTTTGTCAACTTCAAGACAAGCGGTCGGGGAGGAAACAAGCGCTAAATCTTCCGCCGGAGCGTGTGTTTGATGATAATAAAATTATCCAAGCATTTTTCTGATTATACTTAAACATCTCGATGTTGGAAAACGGTTGCAAATAATAGCATTAAAACCTGTTTTGTGTTTGAATGCAAACGAAAATACCAATTTTCGTTGTAAAAAGAAAACTAAAATTATGAAATATCGGCACATCATGACTTTGCCATAGAAGGGACAAATAACTTTAATAAGGGTGGTGATTAGTATAAAGATCAATGATAACAAGCATCTCTTGCCCATGTACTCTTCATCAAGTATAGCCTAAGTACGTTCAGATATAAATACCGTTAAAAAGTATACTTACTTCACTGAGTAATACTCGTTTGCATCTAGTGTATAATATGTACAGAAATAATCAAGTTAAAGCATCAGATAATTTATCTTGAAAAGGATTCACGATAAACTCAATGGTTCACTTCTCCGTGTTGTGCCCGCATCACAGGCATTGCAAACAGTTTCTGTGGCACTTTTTCGTGAAAATATTCAAGCCCTACGATCGTTGGCATTGAAATATGTTCACGAATAAATGTCCTCATCAAGAAAATGGGACTTTAAAATTAAGCAGGCCATCAAAAAGCCTGAATATTACGGTGACGAGTCCACTTTCCTGGAAATAACTCCATTATCCCATGCCTTGGTGGCGCTAATCAAGTAGGTCTTCCAAATCAGTTTTGAAACAATATTTTTTAAAGTCCTTTTCCATTTCAGCTAACTTGTCACATTGAATAAACTGATTAATACTTTGAAGATGAAATTTCCAATTTTTTATTTGGCCACTGTTCTTTTGTTTATTCACACAACCTCCCCGAAGCCCATGTTGTGTACTTTAGGCCTTAACCGCAGTTCATCACAAGTCTGGCTTAACTTACTTCATACAACCAAAAAAATATGTATGGATCATGATATACCTATTCTTCGTATTGGTTTCGTTTCTGAAAAATGCAAGTGGACTGCCTGGCAAGTTGGTACCAAAGAACTATACATATTTGGCCAACAGCGAAATGGTAAATGGTACTTCATGACGCTTCATAACAATTCAAGTTTCGATGTGGAGGAAGGAGAAGATCCCACGGGTGAAGTATTGTGCCACGATTCGCGATTGTTTGAATATACGCTTTCACCATTGAGTCGCAACCATTATTTACGTCATAAAGCAAGCGGTCATTACTTCACAGAGCCGATGACAGTTGATGAGACGAGTAATCTTGATAGGGCGATGTGCATTGTCATGGAATGGATCGAAGCATAAAGATCTGCAGCGATTAAAAACGATGTTTACGCGCTTCTTTGAAACCATATTGTAGATAATGGTGGTTTGATCGCAGCTCCATCGCATCTGACACCAGAAAGCAAAATTGAAGAACAACTTTGTAATTATTTTTGTGAAATTTGTATTCATTTGTTCTCCTGTTTTGTTGTGAATAAAACATTTAAAAAGAATTGTTTGTATATTTTACTTGTTGTTGCGTTTATTGATTTCATCGGCTCTTCAATAATGTCTCGGTGATAAACTGAGAAGCTGCCGCGAAAATAGCAAGGAAATGTTTTAATAAACTCGGCTAATATCTGCTTTAAGAATAATGCCATTTCCAACTTATTTACAGATACTAAGCTGTTTACTTTTGAATTGTGGAAACGGTTTTTGAAAACAATTGCTCCATTATCATATTTGCTCAGTGGGGTAAGGCAAAGATTGGCAGGGTAGCCAAAACGTTTTAGGAAGACTTCGTTAAATTTCCTTGCTTTAATGCCCCATGATACAAAGTTTTGCAAAGCCGTTATTACCGCTTGACATCTTTTGCTTGTGAATGTACTTTAAAGTAGAGAAAAATTGGTATTTTCCGTTGGCCTTCCAACTCAAATACGGAGTACGCTTTTATAGTAGTTGCGTCAATTATTCACTATTTTTGTCAAGTTTTGAAACTGCAACACTTGTTTTTTTCTTCATGAAAAAACTAGCCGAAGTCGCCCATCAGGGCTTCCCATCAGTAATGGTGTGGTTAATAATATTGATTCAACTGAACGAACTGGATTCAATCAATAAATGGCAGTCAAAGCAGTAGCTATTCAGTTTTTATCCGGTGTTGTCCCCTTAGCATAAATGGCCGGATTGACGCCATTCCTTCGGCAATTGCTTGCACTCAGTCTCTCTACTTTGCTCGATTCAAGTCATCCTTCTTCTTGATTCCAATCTTCTCTATCCCCTCTTTCACTTGCTTCTTCCAGGTGTTTTTTTGTCGTCCTTACTTTCTCTTGCCACTCACTTCAAGATCCAGAGCAATCCTTAAAACACTATCGTCATCCCTCCTCAGCACATGCCCATACCATCTAACTCCATTTGCTGTTGCTAACCAGTCTATAGTTTCCTTCAACCCCAACATGCCCATTTGTTCTTCAGTCGTCTTTCTGTCAACAACTTGCTGACCCCACATGGCTTTTACCATAGCTCTCTCCGTTCTCCTTAAAATTTTTCATTGTCTTTTAAACATAATGTTTCGCTTCCATACAGTATTGCTGATCTTACGCAACAACAATAAATTTTACCTTTCATCCTCAGAGGAATCCTATTTCAAAACAATGTGGAGGTTTTATACATTCCCTGAATCTTACCTAACCGATTCTTACTCTTGCTGTAACTGCCGCTTCACAACCACCACTAGAATTTAGTCGGTCGCCCCAATAACAAAGTCCATTCACTATCACCACTTCATCGCACAACTTCTCGATCAAATCCACTGTTCTCTCCATTGCCAACCAAGCGGTAACTCTGTTTATTTTCGCACATCTGCCATGAACCCAGTTTCCACATTTTGTGCACAACACTAAATGGGCAATGACTCTCCTCCCTCAAACTTCACATGGATCTACCGTGCTTTTGAATAGTTCTCCTTCCGACCAGCTTACTAATACTTTTGTTTTTCTGGTGTTGACCTTTAAACCTTTACTTTCCAGTGCATTCTTCCAATTCCAAAATCTTTCCTTTAAGTCTTCCATGGTTTCGCTCATAAGAACAAGGTCATCTGCATAAAGTAATTGATTAACCACACCCCTTCTTGCATTGCATTAGTAGCATCTGATAATTCCTAATAATGAGATGTTTTGTGATAATTTATGCAAATTTAAATTAGCTATTAATATTTAGAAACCAGACGAGGGCTAATATTAAGCCGAAAACGTTTGTTCATGAATTAATAAATAATATTAGCATCACAAACACATTATTGACATGCTTCGGATTAATTTACACAATTCTACAGAGAAAGGCAGCAACATTTAGCAGGCCAATTTTGTGATTTCGACAACCTTGAATTCTGATGATTAAAACCCTTATCAAACTTGAATCTCCATTGATTGACAATGGTAAAATCAAAGCGAACCTGAAACACAATTTTTCTAAAGCGTTAAACCACAACTGGAACTGAACCGACAAAAATATAATTAGTGAAACCCGAAACTAAACCGAAGCGATATTTAAACGTTTCGACGATCAGCTACATACAGGGTGGTCCAAAACGTGGCCCGCGGGCCACACTGTAGTCGCTTAATATTTTACTGCAACCTTATTTTCCAAAGATATAACAATTTCAAAATACCTTGTACATATTTAAGATAAACTGCATACATGTAAGCACCTTTGAGGTCTGGTAAATACCCTTACATTTCTAATCTAATCGGTCTAAAAAAGAAGTTGGACCACCCTGCGTAGAATTTGATGATGAACAAACTTTCATTAAACTTGATAGAACTAAATCAAATTGCCAAATCTTCTTTTGCCCTCAGGGGCACTTCAATTGTGCAGTTGATTTGGTGAATTCCCACTTCAGAGCTTCATATTGTTCTACTTTTATTCGCACATGTTGAAGTTTACAAAACAAACTTTCAACTAATGTACTCGAACAGTTTCAACCAAAAAACAAAGGTTATGAACTGCTTCAAAATATTATGCTATAATTAATGTAATTAGCTTCCAAGCTAACTTACTCTTTGTAAACCTTTAAAATTAAACTGCTAAATCAAAAAACGATGCTGCTAGGATAATCATTAGAAACTAAATTAACAATAAAAGTGAAAGGCTACTGCTCAAATATGACGAAATATTGCAGAAAACGCTACCTAGCCTACTGCGCAAGTTAATAGCAGGTAATAAATAGAAGGGGATCGAATTATAAGAATAAAATAAAATTAAAGTTAAAGGGGAGAATAAATGACACACAAAAATCTAAACAAATACAAACAGGCGAGAATAAAATAATAATGCTTGTGTTTGTTTAAATAGGAATAAAATAATGTTTCTAAAAATAAGATAATGTGTTTCTAAATATAAAATCATGATTTAGCTTTACATTTTAATCACCTTTTATTTATTACCTGTTTAATGTTCATTTATTTCTAATATAATATATTAGACCAGGGGTGGGCAAACTACGGCCCCCAGAGATTTTGTGCGGCCCACCAACACTTGCAGAAACTTTTATATACCGTATCTAATTTAATGACAGGGGAGGCCACACTTTCCGCACTAAAGAGACATAAACGATAAAAGCTATTATTGAAAGTAGCCGTTACGCAATTCTTAGTTTGAATTGACGCTTTTTCCCTCCAAATAGAGGGTGACAACCAGTTTTTCGGAGACCATCATTTTCAAAGTCCAAAATTAGGCATTTGCACCCTTCCACTGGCAACTGGCATTTCATACAGCTATTGCCAGATTTTATGCACTGACCCTTGGCCGACTCTCGAATGGTTAATGCGGCCCTCGGGTGAAAAAGTTTGCCCAACCCTGTATTAGACCTTTATTTAAGTAAAGTTTTAATCAACAAAAACATAGCACATAAAGAAACATAAAATAGAGTATGTTGTTAATAACCTTTGACTTAATCACTAAATGACAGATTTTTAAACAGCACTTTTCTGTCTTTTTCAACTTAATTGATTTACTATGGATAATTAAAAATACACAAGATAAAAGCGCTTTAATTACACAAAACACTGCTTAGCAATACGTGTTATTTTGCAATTTATACGAAAGATTTGCCTCAAGTAAAATTACGTAATTGAGTCGGAGCGATTCTTGGTCAAAGTTCTGAATGCAAATCTTAGAAGAGTTAGACATTTACAGAACACAACAACCTGATATTAACTTACACAATAAAATAGGTATTATTTTTGTATTATTTCGTAATATTTGAGCAGTAACATTTCGTTTTTATTTTTAACTAGCCGGCAGGGCCCTCATCAGTAATGTAATGGTTAAGTATTTCGATTCATCCGGCTATGCCGCCTTCACCCATCGTGCGTTTGTGTGAACAGAAACAATAAAATTGTGTTTTTTCTGCACTTCCACTATTCCTGTGCACGTAGTGGTGATCATCTTATTTCCTTAATCAAGAGTGGTAATGCTCACAAACGTACAATCTTGCCATAAACAACCATTAATACGTTTTAAAAGTTTGAAAGGGAGGGATTGAAACACAGTCAAAATTAATGACGGTAGCAACCAAATGGTGGTCGTTTTCACAATTACAGAAATAAACTATTTAGTGGTAAGCCTGTTTTGCGATTTGTTGCGGCCTTAATCCCGTTTATATTTGTCGTATTAAGCTTTTAGTCTGCGCTATTTGCTTTGTTTCTGGCGTTGCAAGAAAGAGGCCATGTCTTTCCCAAAGTCATTTACCATACCTAGTAGAAGCATATTAGGCCAATTTATTTTTAAACTAAATATTCTCTCTAAATTCGGTTTTACAAATTGTGAGATTTATGGTTTTGTTCTGATTTTTCTTAAACTTGGAATTTTATTGCAATACTTTATAATATAGTTAAAGATACCTTAACAGGCAGCATATCAGCAAAAGAAAAAATCCTTGCTATATTGTACACTAGTCGACTTTGCCGTCGTCGCCCGGCAGAGGCCCTCCATTAGTAATGTCCGGGTTTAGTATTTCGGTTCATCATCCGGCTCTTGTGTGAGCAGTAGCAAAAAGTTAATGAATTTTATGCACTTTCACAATTCTCCTACACGAAGTTGTGATTATCAAATTCTCTTAATTATGACTGGCCATGCTCACAAAGGATCTTGCCACAAATTATCATCGTTAATACTTGTGAGCGAGCAGGGATTGTACATAATCAAAACTGATTGTAGCGGCAAAATTGTGGTTGCTTTCACAATGAAAAAAAAACTATTTAATGGTAAGCTTATTTTCCCAATTGTTGCTGCCGCTTTCCTGTTTATATTTGTGGTATTAAGTTCCTAAATTGGCTGCGCTATTGGTCTTGTTTCCGGCATAGCGACAAAAGCGGCTATTGTTCTCTCTATATTCAGTTTTACAAATTGTTATGGTTATGGTTTTATGTTGATTTTTTTTTAAACTTGGGATTTTGTTACAATGATGCAGAGTATAGATATAAATACCTTAACAGGCAGCATATCAGCATAAAAAAAATCCTTGCTTACCTGCAGAGACCCCGTCAGTAACGTCGGGATTGAGAGTGTCGGTTCAGCCGGCTTTACCAATCAGGTTCTTGTATGAAGAGTTACCAAAGGTTTATGTGTTTTCTACACGTAAGATGTTAACGACTTTTTGTGCTCCCTTTCGTAATAGAATATCTCATTTCAAGATTTTGGCCATGCCTTAGGTCTATGTGCTCTGTTCATTGCTGGCACGAACCCAAGGGCGCTTTGCGTTTCCCGTAGTTAGGAAGTAGGGATTACATTTCTGATATTAAGCTATTCTAAAACAAAAGGCAAAAATGCCTTTCGTGTGGTGCGATTTCACAAAGTGACGTTGAGTCCTTTGGATTTCCCCTTAAACTTTCTCAAGTCATCGGCAGCCACGCATTATGTAGCATGTTCTTTTCTCTCTGCTTGACGTGCCCTGGGGAGTTTAAAGAGTCCTTACTTTTCCTCAAATGTTTAGTTTGATCCTGGTAGCACTTTAAAACTGTTATAAAGCAAAATACAAACAATATGTTTCATGTGGTGCGATTTGAGACAGTGACGTTGATAATTTTAATTTCGCCTCAAAGCTTCTCAAGTCCCTGCTGGCTACGCGTTGTGATTCATTTTGTATTTCCTTGCTTAGGTATGCTCATAGAAGTTAAATAAGTTCTTGGTTTTCCCAAATTTTCAGGTTTGATTCCGGTAGCTCTATAAAGCTATTATCAAGCAAAATAGAAAAAATATTTCTCCTAAACATGGTGCAATTTAACTCCGGCAGGCCATACTATCACCCGTATCAATTGATGCAGCTGCGTCAGTTTAACCGCACAAACATTTGTCAGAGCCACAACGAAATGTTTTAGTAAATATAAGCCATAGCTCTTGCACATGTAATGGTGATCATGTTGGTTTATTGATGAAGACTGGAAGCATTCAAAATCAAAGTACGATGACAAAAACTACCATTCGAAATTTTTAAAAGAGTAAGGGGATGGGGAGACGAAACATAGTCCAAATTGATGGCGTCGCCCAAATGGTGGTCGTTTTGACCCATAAAGAAATAAGCTGTATGGTGGTAGGCATGTTTGACGATTTGGTGGGCCCGCTTTCGTATTAACATTTGTGACATTAAGATTTTTGCCTGCGCTGTTTGCTTTAATTCGGCCATGGCATGAAAAGGGGTCCTGCCTTTCCTTTAAGTCATACAACCTATTGTAATAGGCGCCTATTAAGCTCTTTTCAAACAAAAACATTCCCTCTTAATCCAGTGTTGCAGATTGATGCTATTATTGTTTAATTTTGATCTTTTTTTAAATTTGGGATTTTATTACATTTAACTTTGCCCCTAATCCAGACCTCCCCACTTTTAAATGAAGATTAGCGTTTTGTACCGATAGGCCTATCCTCGCAATTACAAATATCAGTAATGGGCTTTACGATTTATGTTTGCTATCAAAATGATAGTGGATAATTTTGCTGCCTGATGCTGTTTCCACTAAATAGTGGCAAGCATTGCGCTGTCATTTATTATTATGACCTCACAATGCGTTTTGAGCCAATATTATTAGGATCGCTACTTTCCACTTTTTCGTCACTGTAGGCGAATTAATATAAACTAACGTCTATGACTGCGTGCATGTTCCTTGGCCCTGGCATAAACGCTGCCATGCAAAGAGCAATCCAACCTGAAATGAAGCACTTACAGTTGAGTTATAGCGGTTGCTGGAGCCCCATTAATAATGTCGAGGTTAAGAGCATTAAATCAGCTGGCTGCTGCGACAGCCTTGCCCAATTTCAAATAAAATTACTTCAACATTTAGATCATATGTAGCTCGACCCCTACATTTTATTGCAAACGATAAGAAAGGACCATGTTTACCCCAACGTAATTTTCTTTGGTGATCACCAAGTGTTTTGCTTGGAGTAGGCTACATATTAAAATTTGTAGACTTTGAGTCTTTTGAATAATTTGATTGACAATGCCAAAGATTCGAAAATTATAAGCGAAGATGGAAATTGTAAACCTTGCACCTAATTGGCAAAGCAGCATACGGGCGTAAGGGCATTAACAATTTATTAAAATGAATATGCCAGGAAACAATAATGAGTATACCACCCAACCAATTTAGACGAGACCATCCCTGGATGCGTTTCGTCCTTTTGGACTCATCAGCAGGGCCCGTTCCGTCACAAGCAAAAGTAACCCACTCATTAACGTTATCCTTAAAAAAACAAAAAAAATTCCAACTATACACATGCTGAAGCACTGAGACTTCAACCGGCGACGTATTGCGTTGCTTAACAGGGTGGGTTGACAAATTGGTTGATTTTGGCTGCACATCCACTGGGAGATCAGTTTACACACTGATCTGAAAAAGCAGAATAAACGCTGCATATATAGCCTCGCGCTTTGTCTTTGATTTGCCCGTTTCACTGTAGGAGGTCCGGTTTACTGCGAAGTGAGATAGAGTAAAAATTTGTTGACATGGATTTGCTCGACACGTCTATCAAAGGTCGCCCTGCTCCCACATTGTGAATTGTCAACGCACTCGCCGCGAGCGTGATGGCATTGCAAAGACAAGGCGCGAGGCTATATATGCAGCGTTTATTCTGCTTTTTCAGATCAGTGTGTAAACTGATCTCCCAGTGGATGTGCAGCCAAAATCAACCAATTTGTCAACCCGCCCTGTTAAGCAACGCAATACGTCGCCGGTTGAAGTCTCAGTGCTTTAGCATGTGCATAGTTGGAATTTTTTTTGTTTTTTTAAGGATAACGTTAATGAGTGGGTTACTTTTGCTTGTGACGGAACGGGCCCTGCTGATGAGTCCAAAAGGACGAAACGCATCCAGGGATGGTCTCGTCTAAATTGGTTGGGTGGTATACTCATTATTGTTTCCTGGCATATTCATTTTAATAAATTGTTAATGCCCTTACGCCCGTATGCTGCTTTGCCAATTAGGTGCAAGGTTTACAATCCCAAAAATGCATGCTATCGAGAAAAAATAGACAAAATGCACCGAAGGACTTAATTTCAGGGGCGGATTTAGAGATTGCGGGGCCCAGGGCAGATAAGAGTGCGAGGCCCCTAAATTATGGAACGCGAAAACAACTAACTCAGATTTAGGTCGTGCTCGAAAACGTTCTGGAGCCACTAATTTAATAGATCTTGTTGACAGAAGACATAACAAGCTCTTACCTTCCGGGAATAAGATGTCCCTGAGGTAATCCTTGGTATTTAAAGTGGGTGAAGTATAACTGGGTTAATTCAACTGTACACTATTTATTTTAAATTACCAATTGATTTTTAGCGTTATTTGTGTTTTTGTTTAATAGAATTTTGAATATAAAAAAACAAATATTTATTTTGATTATTATTTATCTAGATCAAAGAAGTTGAGTTTAATTTGTTATTTTGATTTATTAAAAAAAGTAAATTTTATTAATTTTGTTTAAAATTCACTTAAAAATTTATTTTAAAAGGTTAAATATAAAATAAAATTTTCGCGCTGTTTCATTAACAGGGCAAATATAAACAGCACAGAAAATATAATAAACAACACAGAGAGTTCAACACAAAAAAGCTCAGGCAAATAACGTATTACAACTGGTGTTTTCGGCATTTTGCTGCTGCAAATTTATCAATAAAATCCTTAAAGCTCATAGATTTTCTAAAACTCTTTTCGATAGTCATTGTACAGAAATCACAGACGTAATCCTGCTTCAGAGATAAGCGCAGATAGTTTTTCCCTCTTTTCAGGGCCGAAAAAAACGTTCACCTTCCGTATTTGCAACAGGCAAGGTCAGATATATACAAAGAATAAAAGCCACATTTGGAAAAGTTTCAATTAAGCAGTTCTTTTTCAAATATGACAGCTGTGCTTGCGCAGTATTTGTCTTCAAACCAAGATCAGGAGATGAAAGTGAATGAAAAGCGAAGTGCACAACTTCTGAAGGAAAGTCGCTATCCAAATCACTGCATGTACTTTCAACAGCTTACCTGCAGCGTTTTCTATATCACTGATAGCCCAAGTGTTTAGATTCAGCAAAAAATTAAAATTCTGTTGCAATATGCAGTACACAGATTTTCGTCTTCTTACTTCTGCAATTAAGATATCAGTGATTGGAAGGTAAGTTCCAATACGAAAGGATTGACGAGCATCTTTCAAAGCTCTAGTGTATCCAGTGTCCTCTCCTTCATCATCAAAAGTCTTTTTCGCTTTTCGGTTTTGTTTGTTTTGAGACGCATAGGTTTTCTGCATACTGGTTGTGAGTTTCAAACCATCCTTTTCAATTGTATCAAATTCGTCCCGTAAATGCTCGCAAAAAAACTCCCGATTCCATTGTAAAGTGCTACGCAACTTCCTAAAGACATGTCAGCACGCTGTAGACTTTTGCTTGTACTGTGAAACTTTTGAAGGATTTTGTGCCATAAAACGCATAATATGGCTGTTTCTAAGGCATCCATACTCTTTTTAAAGACGATGAATCTGATTTGATTTCATTTGTTTGATTGTCGTCCAACGTAAAATCTTGCAACAGTTGTCTAAACTCAACAAAATTTTCCTTGAGGACTGTAGCGGCATCTAAGATTCCATATAATTCTCTAACATTTGGCAGTCGTTCGCAGCCATTAATTTGAATGACATTATACCAGTCTCTACTGTGACGTCACAGTTACTTTGTTATTGAAAGTCTGTTTTGAATTCTTTTTCATGCAGGTAATAACTATTCCGGTATGTAAATATTTTGATTTTTCAGTTCAGGTTTGCTGATAAAAATATAGGTTATAAGGCTATAAATTTATTTTAATTCAATGATTAAGAGCGCTAAAAATTAGTAGAAGCGCAGGGCCCCCAAAAGCGCGACGACTGCCCAGTTTGCCCATTGCTTGATCCGGCCCTGCTTAGTTTTTCTACAAATTGTAATTTTGTGAATTGCAGCACTAAAATTTGTGTGTTTCTAACCGGTAGACTACATTTCATAGACATTTGGAGATTTTAGTTTTTGATGGATTTTATTTAAAAGGTCGACAGGCAATGCAAAAGAACCACGCTTGTGAGGAAAAGTAATCAAAATGTAACCAAGAACTAACTTTGTTTAACAATTGCAAGTTTGTTAGCTCTAGTAGGATAATTGTACAACTAAAAATAAAACATCATGTATGGCAACCAACTTTTGATCAGCCATTATAAACTAATCCTTAGCCTCAAGTAATTGGAGTCGCATATTGCTGGAAAGGGAATTCCCTATGCTTTAAAAGGAGAGCAATTGTTAGTAATTCATTATAACGTTTTTGTATTAAAGTCACCTGTTTTTACTGAGCTCACCATTTTTGGGAGGGGTAAGAAGTTACATCACAGGTGTTAAAGTTCAGTTTTTTCAGTATAAAAACTAATATTAATTGTACATATTATACAGTATCGGAATCGCCTTGAAATAATCTTTAATTTGTTGAGAAAAGTTTGAAAATCAGTTGAAAAATGAGGTCACACATCAGTTTTATAATAAACTGATTTTGCAAAAAGGGTGCAATTTTTGAAAACATCTTCATATTATGATCTACGGTAGAGAACATTTGTGTTAATTGTACGAGATGTATTATGACATCATACAGCCAGTTTAAGCGTGCAAGCGAAATAGAGAAGAAAAATAGCTTAGAGGGCTAAAAGTGCTATAAATTGCTCGTAGCATTGCCAAATAAACATTAATTGTTGTAAAGTTGTTTTTATCGAAAGCAGTTTATAATATCTCCTATAAGAACGTTTAACCGCATGTGTAGATGAGTACTTTTTGAGAAAAACAAAAAACAGATTCTTCAATGCAGTGGTGACTCCAGCTTTTTATTGGCTACTCGGGCTCGTCTCTGACGGGGTCGCAAAATATTGCAAAAACAGTAAATAAAGCACTGCAACTAGCGAAAAGACAAAAAATAAAAACAATTTATCCAGCCATTTAATTATTTTAAAACGCCTTTATTTACACAGTTATAACAAAATGCGTGCTTTTATAAACTGTACCCGATTTCAATAAAAAATTAAGCAAAAAAGTGTCTGAAACAATGAATTAAACGCTCGCATTGTTAGAGCTCGGGCAACTGCAATCAAGCCCGAGTTAGATTTGATTCAAAAAAATTCTTGAAAATCGTTATTTCTCTCGTTATTTCTCTGCACAGCGTGTCTGGCTATTTTCGTTGAGCCCAAGCTAAACAGAAGAACAGTAGACGTGCTTGTAAATTACTCTTTTATTTGCCTTTTTGAGATTGCAACTCGGGCTGTTTCTCGCGGGTCCGAGTTCATCAAAAAAATTAAGCAAAAAAGTGTCTGAAACAACGCATTAAGCGCTCGCATTGTTAGAGCTCGGGCAACTGCAATCAAGCCCGAGTTAGATTTGATTCAAAAAAATTCTTGAAAATCGTTATCTCTCTCGTAATTTCTCTGCACAGCGTGTCTGGCTATTTTCGTTGAGCCCGAGCTAGACAAAATGTTGAGCACAAAAAGCAACTGCCACCACAAACGCTGGTGGTTTGTACGATGTCCGGTTTCTTCTTTGGACATGATATACATTAAGTTAAAAAGTTTTAAACTTATATTAATACAAGAGGCTAGCGATGCACATAGCGAACTGCAGACAGTACACTGTTTCTACCTATCAGGTCTCTTCAGTGCAGTTGGTGACTGACAAGAAGCTAGAGGCTTTTAATAAAGCATAGCTTAGACCGCCACACTTGTGGGATCTATACTAGATCCGGTCACCAACTGCACTGAAGATACCTGATAAGTCGAAACAATGTCACTGTCTGCAGTTTTAAACTTGTTTCGCAGAATTTTAATTTAACAAAGTCTTCATTTATTTTGCATATGTCACTCAATCTTATTACTCTTTAAAGGTAATGTACTGCGAATACCGCTTTTTCGACATATTTGGTCATTGAACCATCACGTGACGGATTTGCGATAGATTGGTTTGAAATGAGCGGCAGGCGCGACGAAATCAAAAATCTTGAAAGAGGTGGTGTGCTGCAAATTAAACTGGAAACAGCTTGGGTCCGAGTCTCTTACTATGGGATGACTGCTGGAAACAAAAGTGCAGCATAAGCTGTATAGGTTTATGCTGTTAGCCAATGAACTCAATCTGCCAGTTTATTGCACAAAATATTGGTGCTTATGAAGAACCTTAAGTACAAGATAGGTTAAGCTAGCGTACCAATTGTTGTTTAAAAAATGGTCTGCCCCTTTCGATCCATCATTTAAGAAATTCTAGATTTAGAAACTGTCTAATATGCAGAGCAAAGTGGCAAGGAGCTCCATTTTGTAGAAACACTGTTACTAATTTTGTGGTAAAGAATCATTCAATAACTGCACTTAAAACTAGGTAGATGAAACTTTACAACACTTTTTACAGATTATTTCTATCGCAAATACAAATAAAGTCATAAATCTTTTAAAGTGCACACGGACTTTAAGGACACCCTGTATGTCGAAGAAGCAATATTCGCAGCACATTACCTTTAAAGAGTGATGCAGTTGAGTGACATATGCATTTACCCCTAAATCAAATTGATTTGTGCATTTAAACAAATGCATTTGTTTTTAATACATTTATGACAAATACATTTATTTTATATGCATTTGCGACTAAATCAAATCGATTTGGGCATTTAAACAAATATATTTATTAATTAATACATTTATGACAAATGCATTTATCTTAAATGCATTTGCCAGTAAATCAAATCGATATGTGCTTTTAAACAAATCGATTTGATTCAATCATAACTGTTGTCCTAAAACATGTACAGGGTGGGGCAGTAAAACCTGGAATATTTTTAAACATTATTTTTGTTATAATCGTAAATGTAGATAACAACACTTTCCACATTGAATAATTTTGAATAAATTGTCTCTTATTGTCATTTTGAACTTATGTTACCTTCATATCGTTGTCAGTTTTGTTGTTTGTGAAAATATGTTGTACTCTTATTGTAGAAGTAACAATGCTACATAGGAAATTTCAAAGTAAATAATTGATTGACGCGCCCTTTTAATCTCATCAAACGCTGATTATTCCAAATCCAAATTTTATAAGGGTGGTGAGAGTGAATCCAAATTTTCATTAAGTAATTTGACAATCAAAAGACAAGCGGTTATCAAAAAAACTGTGACTTAACTTGGTCAATACGGGGTTGCAATTAGCAGTTACATATAAATAATCACTGATCACTATATCAAAAAATAAGCTTCCGCGTTAATAGTTTCTTATGTCGTCAAAAAATTCTATTTCTAAACTTTTAAGGCTCTCTTACAATGCAAAAATTACGAGCAAGTACTTCTAAACACTAAATAAGTCAATCGAAAAATCCAGCACTTCCTAATTGTGAACCAACGCAAGCCTGAGGCGACAATTCTCGCAGGTTAGCGTGGCACTGTAGCCAACACAATACCAAACGGTCCGGGTTCAAATCTAGAGTGGAAAATCAAAACAATATCAGAAAAAAAGGAACTATAGAAATTAGATTAGAAACGAACACAAAACTGTCAAAGTTTTACACTTATGTTACTTGTATGTTTGATTTTCCAAGTTTTGCTACCTGACCCTGTATAATGAGCGGTAAACAAATGACGCCCAATAAATCCAATCCATTAGTAGCTGTGCACTCGTTGTGCGTGTTGCATGTGTTGTAGTGTGGATTTGCAGCGGCAGCGTATATTTCAGGATTTGTATTTTTTGCAGATGTAAATTGTTATGATGTCACTAAGTTATTGAAGTAAATAAAAGCCTAAGTTTGGTTGTAACAATACATGATATGGGTGAAAATAAAGGTGAATCTTCGTGGTCTGATTTTAAAACAATGGTGGAAAACCGATGGCTGGCAGGCCGGATATAGCCATCCAAGCGAAATCATTTTGCTAGCGTATTCTCATTAAAATGTTTTGACAAACTGATGTGACACACCGTGTGAATTGCTTTTGATCTGTCAAGGCTGCATTGCCTCAAAGCCTAGTTATTTATTTGTTTGTCTGTAGGGTGTCATAAATAATGTTTGATGTTTGCTGTTTGGTTCACTGTTGTTTTATCAATGGAATACTTGGATTTACAAAGGTCGTTTATAAAGCATTGCCTCCTGTATTCTTAGCTTAAATAGTTAAATAAATGCAAAAACGGAAGTGACATCATTTTAACATGAACGCTTATATGTTCAAGAATTTTATTTTTTACGAATAGTCACCATTATTTTCGAAGCATTTTTGTAATGAATGATGATGAGCCTGCGTATCCCGTGCTGGTATAGTTTGCTTTTTCTATTGCGGTCCATTTTGTCACTGCATCAGTGTCAACGTTGTGTAAACACAAGTCTGTTCCCGCAATCCGTATTTTTGAGATTAAAACAGATGAAAGCCTGATAAACAGATCGGATGCGGCTAATGTGGCAGCACTGTGCAGAACAATTTTAATTAATTTGTCGATGCGTAAATAAAAACAGATGAAGAAAAAATCAAGAAGACAATACTCAGTTTTGTTGAAGCTACCTCATACTTGCTCACGTTAAAATTTACAAAACAAACTTTACATAATGCGTTTAAGCGATGCAATGCGTCTACATGAAATTGCAGTTAGAAAAATAAAAGTTCATTCATAATCGATTTGTTTATGCAATGCTGATGTGGCCATACTCTTCCGATATTGTGAATAAACCAAGTCATTATCTTCTTGCAGGCTCCCCTACTTATACTGGTAAGTTACGCTGTGATTGGTTGATGCGTAAGTAAAAACAGATCCAGACAAAAAACGTGAAAACAAAATTCGGTTTTTTCAAATTTTTTCCTATTTGCACGGGTAAAGTTTACAAAGCAAACTCTTAAATAATGCGTCTAGCAAAAAGCAAATCTTATACTGTGGTTGGTTGTTGCGTAAACAAAAACAGATCAAGATAAAAAATAAGAAGACCATACTCAATTTTATCTGAGCTTCCTCGTACTTGTTCACTTTCAAATTTACAAAACAAACTTTACATAATGCGTTTAAGCGACGTAATGTATCTCTAAATGAACATTAGATATTGTCTAGCAATGCATTTATAAGCGCAATGGGTTTCTTCGCATGGTACTGGAGACATTTAGATTTATAAAATTTGGGAGATCTTCTGCAATGGGTTGACAGCGACAATTTAAAGGGCGTAACCCGCGATTGGAAAAACACAGCAATTATCACGTATCCTGTGAAACTAGAGCCCATTAATAAATGCACAAACAATCAAGTCATTCGTTAATTTAACTGCAGGTATAGAACACGGGGTTGTGATTTTGTAAATATTCCTAGCAACAAATGTCAAAGTCAAACAAACAGGAACAAATTTTAAAAATATCTTTTGCTTTCAACTCGGCTAAGATGGCTTTTACTCACAACGGAGCCAAATCATGCTTTTACGGCAACACTTTTTCCTCGTTTTTCCCATTTATCAAACACCCGCTGTCGCTCAGCATCTGAATAACATACAAAGCAAATACGACTAGATGTGACACTAAATATCGTATTGCAGCAACAAATTATAGCTGCTGCTGCTGCTGCAGTGAACAAATCAAAAGGTTTTTGGTAAAATTTTCAAACTTAAGTAAATTATTTAGTGTCACCCTACAACATTGCATTAGTTTTGTACAGAGGGCAACTACCACTAATTTGCATAAAGCGCAAAAAAAGCAAAAAATACAAACGGTCGACATAATCTAGCAAGACGTAGGGTCGTTAGCTCAAAACTCATTCACATCTTTAAGACAACAACAAAAAAAAACGATTGATGACAAAGCACTGACATCGCACCTTACCTAAAACTAAACCAATTGTTTGCTGCATGTTCTTCCAGTGAAAAAATCAAATAAAATGTAGGAAACCGATAATCCCGCACAACCATTATTTAAACATACAGCTTTAAAATCACTGAAAGTTCGTTTGAAAGCGATTTGATTGCGCGATACGATTGTGGCCAGTATTTTCCTATATGTGAATAAACACGTCACTACCTGCTAGCAGGATTTCTTTCTGACTGTTAATACAAAGCAGGGCATCAAGACAAAATTTTTCATTGGTATACCCGAACCGATCCTAATCCACAATTTCTATGAAGCATTGATCTCAACCGAAACTGAAGCGATAAAAACTAATTTTGCAAAAAGCAAACCTAAGCATTAGCGTTATTACTTAAATGGTTCTTATAGTTCCGCGTATTCATTCACAAAACTGGCATTCATATTTGCATGTGTACTGGTACGGACTTAGCCTGATATCAGAGAGTTCGGTTTCGAAAATTACGATAAGTAAACAAAATTTCATTTTGAGTCCGTACAAGAAAACAAAAATAAAAATAGATGTTTTGCTGTTCAGGACTTTTCTATTTGCAATTTACCTTGACGGTTGTTATGCTACCATATCATTTGTATTCCTTTAGTCTTATAACTTTGGAGCGGATCCATTTATAATATTCGAAATTCTCTTATTTGTTCTCGAGCTTTTATGCTCAACATAAATTGCATAAGTCTTCGAAAATACCGACTTCCATAGAAGTCTAGATAAATTTATCATTGGTTGATTTAGTTAATTTCAGGTTTACGAATTTTTGATTTTTTGATTAAAACTATTGTTCTATTTTTGAAGGTATAGTCAAACTTGAGCTGAATTCAGTTTCTATCGTTTTTCCGGCCAATTACAATCATAAGAAAATTTGTTTTTACTTGTAAATGCAATGACACCAAAATCCAGATTTGAGCACACGAAAAAAAATAATGAAGTGCAGCGTAAAATTCTCAACCAAACCTTTAAGCCTGCTGAGCACAACAGCAATTTTCGCAGCCGATTTTTTTAAATTTGCAAAGCGCAATCACAAATTTTGCAACTGTTTTTCAAACCGGGGGTGAGCAACTAATTTTGAAGATGGTCCAATTTTACAGTAGTGGAAAATGCAGCAGGTCTGTCAGAGTAAATCTTCGAGTGAGATTGTGCATTGTATCTGCAAGAGCTCGGAGATCTAAAGGCTAAGGAGGTGACTGGATATTTCCAAGATTTCCAGGCGCCCTTGTTTACGCATTCGTCAATATAATTCCTTTTGTCATGTGCAAAAGTTTGTTTGTGCATGATTTTTATTTAAATGGTCTGATCGACTACGAAAAAATTTCGTATATATAATCTTACTTCCAAAACGTAGCCCCAAGTCAACTCAAAACAAACTGTTACGTTTCTATCTCTTCAGGTCTTGGTTAATTAATTGCTAAATCTTGAATCAGACTAAAAGCGAATAAATCGATGTTATTCTAAAAGCAGAAGCAAAACGTCAACGCCTTCTAGTCGACCATGAGAAAAACTCAACTGCCATGCAAAGCCTTCTAATCGGCTTATACCACGGCTTATTAGCTTAATTAGCCCACCGCGCGCTCAGTACCCATCCGAAGGTGAATTGTGTTATCAGAACGACACGTGACCAAATCAACATGCAACAGTACCATCCCAAATTTAATGGTTGTGCCCCCATACGGAAGCAGTGCCCAGGAAGGAAACACATTCAACACCAGAAGTTTGTACAAAAATTAAACAATTTTGAGAGTTGGAAGTAGTTGTACCCTCAAGTAAATTTTATTTCTTTCCATACTGTACTACCTGCTCTTGCTTTGTTTTGTGTGCATTTTTCCAACATTCCGAAACAGCAAACAAAACATCATTTGTTGGGAGTGACCAAAAGGAATTGCAAATATTTAATGTGCCAGTATTGCCAGATATTGTCGTGTATTTGAGCCACTAAACTTATCTGAACAATTGTTTAATTGTAGATAGAAAGAAAGAGATTACGCCTCAGCTACAACTTCTAAGGATTTTTCAGATTTACCATTTCAAATTTCATTTTAAATGTTTATTAGATGATGATTCGACTTCTATTGCTATGTTAGCTTCATCAGAAAACTATGACCAAGATGCCTCTTGTTTTAATCAACATCTACGTAGAAAAAGTTGGAAAAACCGTGCAAGTATTAGCGAACGCTATCAAATTTCAGACAAAGCTGCTGCTGCTGCTATCCTCCCGTCAATTTGATTGGTAAACCGTTTGTAGCTTTTTAGATTGCTCTGTTAGCTTTTCAACATCATTTGCCAAAAAACGCGTTTCATCTCTGGGCTATGCCTGTCTCGTGATGGTTTAATACATGATGTTTTTCTCAGGGTTTTGAAACTAATATACAAAACAATAACTACTTTGTTGTCTGAGAATAAGAGCACTGAATTAAAATAAAATTTGTTTTAATAACAATTCAAATGTTTCACGATCAATTCCAGAGATTGACGATCTTTTTGTAATAGCCGGTGACTTGAAATAAATAAGGCATATTTACTTGTTAAAAAGTCTTTTTGTAAATATATTACATCTGGTAGGGTAAAAAAAGTTGCAAAATGATATCTTACTTTGGGTAATTTTCTGAAGATCGATCCACATTTCTGTTGCAATGCTTGCAATGATTTTACGCGTTTACATGTATATTGAGAGTTGTTGTTATTTGCTGCCACTAATGTAAGATTAATTTTTTTTAATTGATGGGTATTAATGCAATAAGTGATGGTAGGCACCTTAACGGCCAACGCAATCTGTTGAAATGTAGCATTTTTATGAGCGGTTTTGTTGCTTTAAGAACTCGTCAGATTGATCTGGCGTTTAAGTTCAATAATTTGTTTCTGCAAGTTCAATATCAGATTTTCGAACAGGTTAAAATCTGCACGCAATAGCTCTTCCTCTATTATGGGTTTGCATTGCTGGAAAGTCATTTGTAGAAACAGCTGGTTTGATTGCTTTTATCGGTTTTTCTGATACATGATAAGAAGCAAGTTTTTTATAAGCGTCAGCAGGCAAAATATACGGTGTAGTTTTGATTTTCAAAACCTTTGCTTCTTTGATATAACAAGCAGGCTTTATTCAGAGCGGAGTGACTACCCCCGCAACGCACACTTGCCGACATTATGATAACCAGTATTCCGATTATGTCAAAACTACATATAAAGCAACAATCTTTCTTTGGCATTTAGCCGCAATGTGATCAAAGCGATAACACTGGCAATCAAATCAATATAAGGGTTCGGATAGAATTTTCAAACTGAAGTGAATTACCTAGAGTCATGCTGAACCATTGTAATAGTTTTGTGCAGAGCGCAACTATGACTAATTTGCATATAACGCAAAAAAAGCAAATATAATGAAAACGATCGACACAGTCCAGCAACACAAAGGTTCGTTAACTCAAACCTTATTTTCATCTTTCACACAATAGCAGCAAAAACAGATTTATGACCAAACACTGCATTGCGCCTTACTTATAACTAAAGTAATCGTTTGCCTCTTTCGCGATTCCAGTGAAAAATATCGAACAAAACGAAGCAAAACGATAACACCAGACAACCATTATTTAAGCAGTTTTAAAATCACTGAAAGTTTTTTGAAATCGATTTCATCAAGCGACACAATTGTGGCCAGCCTTTCCCAATATTGTAAATAAACCACGACATTTCTTGCCACCAGGATTTTTTTCTCGTTCTTACTACAAATCAGGGCATCGAAACAAACCCAAAATGAACAAAGTTCTCTACTGGTAAATTCGAACTAATCTTCAACCACAATATTTTTAAAGCATTGGTCTCAACCGAATCTGAACCGATAAAACTAAATTTTGCTAAATTTGTACCTAAACATGTGTGCTATTATTTAAATGGTTCCTATAGTTCCACATATTTATTGAGAAAACTGACATCCATAATTGCATGTGTAAATGCGTGAATTTTGCCTAATATCAGAGAGTACGGTTTTGAAAATTGAGTTATATACCCACATTTTGTTTCGGGTTTGTACAATATAGCAAAATAAATTAGAAATTTTGATATATAAGACTCTTTTTTTGTGTTATGTCACTACATAATTTTCTCTCCTTAAAACTCTTAATTTATTATAGAAATCGGAAGTGATCATTTTTATTGCAGAAATTCTCCTAATTGGTCACGCGTTTTTATGGTTAACATAAATTTCATCAGCCTTCAAAAATACCGCCCTCCATAGAGACTTTATATGAAGTTTTTCGTTTGTCGGATTTGAATAATTTCGTATTTTGGAATTTTCTGAAATTTTTGATAAAACCTAGGCAAGTTGTTCTATATCTTTTTCCTAAATATTTGTGAGGTTATTGATTGTTATTCGACTAATGAAGGTTTTGAATTCAGTCAAGTTTATGGTAAAATCAGTTTTATTTTTCCGGCCAATTCCGATCACAGAAAAATTTGTTTACAAACATAATAACACAAAAATAGGAAATGCAATGAAAACCGAAGTAATCTGCCGTAAAATTAGGTGGGGGAAAATGTCCAGACAAAAACTCTTTTCCATGTGTTATTCTTATTGAACAGAACACAAGCCGAACCCTAACCAAAGCAACCTGAGCCCATAAATTTAAATTTACAACCCTTACCAAGTTCTAATCTCTATTGCTTGACAATGGTAGAACCAAATCGAACCAGGAACCACCATTTTGCCGCTATAATCAGTTTTGATTTTGTTGCATTCCCTGCTGGTGGTTCCTCTCGCAATTACAGAAATAAACTATTTAATGGTAAGCCTATTTTGCGATGTAGTGTTGCCACTTTCCTATTTATAATTGTGGAATTAAGTTCCTAATTTGGCTGTGCTATTGGTCTTGTTTCTGGCATAACGACAAAAGCGACCATTGTTCTCTCTGTATTTAGTTTTACAAATTGCTATAGTTATGGTTGTTATATTGATTTTTTCTTAAACTTGGAATTACATTACAATGCTGCAAAATATAGCCATAATAACCCTTAACAAACATTTTGCTGCTATAATCAGTTTTGATTATGTTTCATCCTCTGCTCTATCACAAGTAATAACAATAATTTGTGGCAAGATTCTTTGTGAGCATTGCTAGTCATGATTAAGAGAATACAATTTCGTGTACAAGATTCAGCTTTTCGCTACTGCTCACACAAAACCCCGATGGATGAAGCTGGTGCAGCCAGTTGAGCCGAACTATTAAATCCGGACATTACTGATAGAGGACCCCTGCCGGCTAAATCCGGGTAGTAAGCGTTAAGAAAAATATCTTGTGCTTAAAGGTTATATTTTTCAATTTTTACAAAGTTATTGCTACTTGTATTGTTTCACGAAAAGGTTATCTGCTCTGCCAAGGAATGTATCGGTTTGACTAACCCATTCATGTTGCTTGAAGAATCGGCGTAAAATGTGATTAGGCTCAAAACATCACAGAATTTTTGTTTAATTAAGAAATAAAACGAATACTAGTTGTAACTGATAAATGCCACAATGTTTAAAAACCTATCAAAACAATTACCTTTACAGCATTTACTAACAACAGTTTTTGTTGTTTTTAAACTCTGTGTACATATGATAGTTATCATGAGTGACAAGCGGTATTAAGAATTTTTGTTGTTGTTGTTTTTGTTTGACCTCTTCCTGGGGATGAGGGCCCGGAAAAAATCCATGGAGTCCCAGGAGATGGATAACTATTCATGGCCTGTATCAGAGGCAAACAATGAGAAATCCAAATATTTTCGTTATCTCTTGGTTAAGCATTAAACAAAATGCTGATATACTATTGGTGTTAGCAATTAAAAAGTTTATCCTTATAAAACGAAAATTGTATTTGTAGTGTTATTACTTTTCAAGTTTTGTGTTTTAAACACATTGATGTGCCAATTGATTTTTCTTTTTGCTATACGCAAAAGTTTGCTATACACAAAGGGCTGATCTTTTCTGCCCCGACTTAGTATACTTTGTGTATAGCAAAAAGAAAAATCGCAACAAATAGCAAAAAGAAAAAATCGCTACAAGCAATCGCAACAAATTTACTTTCATCATTACGTAACATGTAGCAAGGTTTTTGTTTTATTTTGTAAAAAAGTCTTATGTTATGCAATTTGTCTTGGTTTACTGTGTAAGGCAAACGATATTCTTCTTATCACCTTTTTTTTGTAGTAAGACTTGTTTCGTTGAATTCAAAGAAAGCACTCTGCCATCGTATGCGGAAACATTTTTTATTTTAACGTAGGCTAATATATTTTTGCTGGAGTGCACTGTCACGTACGCCCTTGTTTTTCCTAAACTAGCGAGTGATTGGCAGACGCGTAGCCAGAAAAATATGAGAAGCGAGCGAGGTTAACTCTTGCAATACATGATGACATCATGCATTCGTAACGATTATGTAGATTGAAAACGGGGTTAAAGGCATTCCTCTCTTCCCTCTGCTGGCTACATCTTCGTCTGCAATCTGCGTATTTTTAACAAATTTGAACAAACAGAAATTACTTTTGCGTAGCTTTTAAGTGTCAAGCAATTCAACCTTGAAAGTTTTATGCGCAGTAGGTCAAGCTCCAGATAATGCCTAGTTTTGTCCCTTTTTTATTTGTCCCATTATTTTGGCGTATAATGCAGTGATTAGAACAGGGGTTCCCAACCAGTGGTACGCGGAAGCTTTCCAAGTGGTACGCGAGATGTTTTCCAAAAATGCCAAAAGAGTATTTGTTTTCACAGAAACTCTCACACAGAGAAATGTAGAAACGTCAATTTGGTTTCAGGTCATTTTCTTTTGCTTCTCAACTGTAATAAATGTAAATTTGTACAAATTGTATAATGTTGCATAATGTCACGAGGGCTAGCTAGCTTGCTAGGCGCTTTTTTTTCCTTTCTGTAGCGTAGAGGTTCTCAAACTTTCGGTGACATGGAGCCCATGAAGAGATTGACCATTCTTTACGGAGCCCCACAATAAGGACATGGTGGTATGGTGGTCTCCAAAAAAAAGTTCACCGTCTTCTTGTCGGAGGAAAAGTGCGCCTACAAGGACTGTCAATGCCTCTTTTTATATATGAATGTTAATATGTCTGTTAGCCTTTGTGTACAATTCTTTTATGGACAAAAATTAATTGTCAAATTAGGTGGTACGCAGCTACAGAATAACTCCAGAAGTGGTACGCCGCAACAAAAAGGTTGGGAACCCCTGGATTAGAATGTGTCGATGAACATGCTTCTTCCAATCTACGTTTTCCAATTTTGTAATAGTTTATTTTTAAAGTTTGAATTTTCGAAAAATATAAACACTTGGACGTTTACAAATTTTCAAAGTACAGTATATTGAATTTACAGTCAAACTTTATTTTCTCGAAAAAAACTATATGATCAAAACGAATGCCACAATATGACCGATTTAAGATCCGCTTGCGATGACTTATTTGTCTCCCCAAAGATGTAGCAAACACGTTGGCGGAGAGGAGAATATAGCTTACTAATGGAAAGAATCTCTCTGCCTAAGGCTGGAACACCGTTCTTATGTCCAGTGCGATGTCCTATGCAGTACGAGTGAAGACTTTATGACTGTTTTTGCTACGTTGTTTACAAATTCCTCTTTGCTTGTGCTTGTTTTTCACCGTAACATTATTAACAACTCTACTCAGAGCAAAAACTTTCTTTCGACGGCTTTTAATCTTAGATTCACGGAGATCATATTCTTTTCCATCACGAAATGGTGCCAATCTTTATATCACAGCTGCTGCTTCGCATTGGCAAATCTCAACTCTGTTAGTTTAGCTTGTAAATTCAATGTCCCGTGAAAGACTTTCGAGTCAATTTTTTTGCCACACCAACAAAAAAATCTGTTGTTTTCCAAAGAATTTGATGGATGAGTTCCTTTAACCCCTTGTCTTGATTAAGGAGAGGAATCAAACCAGTTGAGTCGGCGGATTTAGCAAAAAATTGTGAGGTTTATAGGGAATTCACAAGGATGGTGATTTTGCTACTTTTCTAAGAGGAAAAGCGGAAAGATATATGCAAAAAATAGCATACTTTTATGTTCAAGTTTAAACTACATTTTATACATCGTTATATGACGCAACACATCACATCACACACACACACACACACCCACACAGACCCAAAATTTTTATTCTTTTTAACATCTGTCATTTGTTGAACAGAATATAAACTCGTATGCAGCTCACAACATCGCGTAATTTTTTCAAAATGCAACAGCTTTACTCTATGATCTCTTTCTTGCTTCAAAGCAACAATTGGGCCCAAGAAAGGGTCCATTGGGACACAGCCTTTCTGGTAAAGAAGCTAAGGCGCAGCTAGGGGTGCCAGAGGGGTCATTGCCCTTTAATGTCTTGAAAATGATTGAGATGTTTTTAAATATAATGCAAAACATGTCAATCTCTGAAAAAGACATCCAACAAAACTGAAGAGATAGCCTGAAAAATATTTTTGCCCCCTCCCAAAATTTATTTTAGCGACGCTAATGTGAAAGAGTTAAGCATATCAACCACGAGCCACAGTGGCAGCTCATGAATCTGGCTGGAATCAGTGGGAAAATTATTTACATGAAAACTAAAATCTATTCAATGGCATCATCAAAATTATTTGATGAAGTGGAGACGGCGAATTTAAGACTTAGCGGATGTTGTTTTGTTCTTTGAATCTTACTCCACTATGCTTGGTTAACAATTCAAAAAATATAACCCTTCTAGCGATATTAAAAATAAAAATAACGAAGAGGCCAATTTCTGAAAAATTTTGAATCTATTGACTCATTACTTTCAAACATCTGGTGAGGAAATTTGTTGTGGCAGCTGATGAATCTGGCTAGAAACAATAAATGGAATGCCTAAAATCTATTTGAAAGGATGATTAAAATATTCTAATGCAGAACCAGAATGATTCAACGGGATCACTAAAAGTGTGTTGTTCATGGAAGTCAATCAAATGTGTTATGGATCTGCGAATTATGATCTTCGTCCAGTGTTCTGTGTGACATCGGCATTAGTTTAGTGCATAATTGTACATAGACTATCGCATAATTGCTCAAACTAGATGTGAAAAGCAGGCTATTGAACATTTGAACATTTTTGTCCAATGTTTGTATGTTTTTCTCATGCATTTTGTACGACAATTTTCATCCGCTCAGAAATTATGTGATGCTCCACCGTATATGTTTTCGTTTTAATATCCATTTTTGACCGCAAAGTACTTGTACGTTTTAAAGGCGTTTATGTCTTTGTTAACAAAAACGTTCAAAAATCTTTTGGTACGTTATTTGCGGACGAAACCGGATGTTCACACAAAAGGTAAGCTGTGTGTAACACCACATACATATCCAAGCGAATGAAACTTTTGATGCAAAAATAGTTCAGAGCAAAAAATGCACAAAACTGGCCAAAAAACGTACAAAGACATATACTGTGTGCCGTCATCTTTTGTTTGTATTCAACCATCTGTGGCAGTGAATCTCATATTTGCACTATAAGCGACCTAGAAAACGAAACACCCAATCATCATGTGTGCAGGAGCCAAGTTTTAACTAGGTATTAAAAGCACGAACCTTGGAAATCAGATAAACTCAATCAACAATGATATTAGGTATTACCACATTACAAAACTGTCTGCGTGTTTGCAGCAGACTGGAAGGCTTGCTGAATACAGCTAGCCACACCTTTTCAATTTATTATTGCAGCGGAAAAGGTAACGGTCTGTGTTCGCAAATTGCAGTAGCAATGGTCTGTAGCAACGTGTTGGTTTGAGGTTTTATACTTTGCCCTACCGTTACCACTTCCTATATAATAACAGTAATTGTTTATATTCATAGCTTTGATTTAATGAATAATTAAAACACAATCTTGCCCTGTGTACTATAATTGCAATTTCTATCAGTGGTCGGCGCTGGCCCGTGTTATTACAATTAATACAATCATTGTAATTACAATTACCGTTTGCGACATTGTTTTTGCAGCAATAAAAAAAACTGAGTCAACATTATTTTTGACTGCAATGGCGGCTAACAACTTCTGTATCAACTGAGGAAGTGGTCAGCAAAACAACCAGAGTTGCCAATCTCAGGAACTTTGAAGATCACTGGGGATTTTTTCCCAAAATACGTTGGGAAAAATGTTGGGATTTTTGAAAGCAATTTGGAGAATTTTGGTAAATCTTGTAATTTTTTTGGCGGGGATATATAGTGATATCACTTTTGGTGTGAAAACCTGAAATTTCAGGATTTTTGAAAAAATTTGGGTGAACACTTTTTTTGAGATCCAACCCCGAAAGTAGGAATTTTGTGTTCGATGGAAAGTAAAGACTTTTGGGGGAAAGAGATTATTACCGCAATTAGAAGTCATTTCTAATTTTTTGAGAAATCAATTGCATGGCAGAACTCAGGCGTATTTCGTGCCAAAACATTTCACAAACATGGGATTTTTATTATGCAAAAATCGTCATTTTGGGAGTTTTGGACCCTGTTTTAAGATCTTTGCACATTGCAAATTGGCAATTGTGAAAACCAAGAATATTGCCAAGAATATAATTTTGCCAAAATAAGATTCATGCCAAAATTTGCCAGGAATATATGGACTTTCGAAAATTCAAAAACCCAATGTTCCTCTTCGTCCTATTGTTTCCTTCATTGTTCAGCTACCTACCAGCTCGTCAAATTCTTCAAGCAAATTCTTGTTCCCTTAGTTGGTAACACTCAATGCACTGTCAAGAATTCCTCTGAGTTTGTAGAATTGGTTTCATCCATTAAACTTGTTAAATCTGAATCACAAGTTGCGTTTGATGTGGTAAGTTTGTTTACTTCGATTCCACTTGAAACCGCCAATACCATTGCGGCTAATCGAGTCGGCGATGATTGCACCTTTGGAGAAAGAACAAGCCTTGCAGTGTTGGAAATCATGAAAGCATTAGATATGTGTTCACAATTATCGTTTTTTGTGTGCAGTGACGTCATTTATAAACAGATTTTTGGTTGTCCGACGGGCTCTCCTTTGTCACCAACGATAGCAAACATGGTTTTGGAAGAGATTGAGCAAACAGCTTTAAACACGTATTTGAATCCTCCGTCTTTATGGGCACGTTATGTTGATGACGTGTATGCTATTATGGAAAAAGCTGAGGTCGAGTCCTTTCATGATTACTTAAATACAATATCTACTTTAATAAAGTTCACTAAAGAATTAGAAAAATCAGGACAATTAGCCTTTTTGGACGTAAGCGTACAACAGATGGAAAATGGATCCCTTGCAACAAGCGTATACAGGAAACCAACACACACGGACAGGTATCTTCAGTATTCGTCTCATCACCCTGTTATTCAAAAGGTTAGTGTGGCTCGTACATTATTCTCCAGAGCCATCAGCATCACATCCAATAACGAAAAAAGATTGAAGAGTTTCATCAAATAGCAAAAACCTTAGAAAATAACGGATTTCCGAGTAACTAATGCAGTTTTAAGAATTACTAGCAAAATCACAATATTAGAAGAATAAAAAAACTGAAACGGTTCACTTCGATTCCTTACGTGCAAGGTGTCTCCGAACCTATTAGCCGAATTTTGACTCAAGTTGGTATCGGAGTGGCTTTAAAACCACCTCACACGTTGTCTTCGTTGTTTCATAAACCTAAAGATGCTATTAATTTCGAACAAAAGCGTGGTTTGGTGTATCAAATTTCTTGCCGGGATCGTAATGCAATATATGTAGGTGAAACAGGATGTAGTGTTAGAACCAGAAAACGGGAACATGCTGATGCAGTCAAGACTTTTAACACTAAGAAGTCAGCGCTGAGTCAACATGTTATGGATTTCGATCATAGAACAGATTGGGATAATATCAAAATACTGCAGTCAGAGTCACGTGCGTACAGGCGTCGCGTTGCGGAAAGTTTTTTGATAAATCAAAAGGCTCGTTCATATAATGTAATTAATCGTAATAATGGTGTAACATTTCCTGTTGTTTATAGTGTGTTTGTCGCCAATAAATGATGTCTTATGTATCTCACTACACTTCTTACTTGCCCACTCCTGTATCTGTGACGCAACAAGGTTTTTCGTTATTACGTGATTGCCTGCCCTGTTGGTAAATAATTTTTAGTGTTTAGCAATACAGGTTGTGTTTATATATTTTATGTTGTACAGTTTATATGTTACATCTACCGTTTTCTGAAGAAGCATTTTCTGAAGAAACACATGTTAAATTTGAAAAATAAATTGTCGAAAGAACGAATCGATCTGGTTGAAATATAATTGTGAAAACAATGTTACAATCTGATCAAGTAGTTCGTTCGACAAATTTATTTTTCAAACTTGACGTTTCGCTCCCCTTAGTTACCGGGGTGCTTCCTCAGAATACGATAGATATTACCAGTGTAACATATAAACTGTACAACATAAATATATAAATAGACGACCGGTATTACTAAACACTAAAAATTATTTACCAACAGGGCAGGCAATCACGTAATAACGAAAAACCTTGTTACATCACAGATCCAGGAGTGGGCACAAGTAAAAAGTGTTGTAAAATACATAAGATATTACTTATTGGCGATAAAAAGTAGGAAAATTTGTACCATTATTACGATTAATTACATTATATGAACGAGCCTTTTGATTTATCAAAAAACTTTCCGCAAGACGACGCCTGTACGCACGTGACTCTGACTGCAGTATTTTGATATTATCCCAATCTGTTCTATGATCGAAATCCATAACATGTTGACTCAGCGCTGACTTCTTAGTGTTAAAAGTCTTGACTGCATCAGCATGTTCCCGTTTTCTGGTTCTAACACTACATCCTGTTTCACCTACATACATTGCATTACGATCCCGGCAAGAAATTTGATACACCAAACCACGCTTTTGTTCGAAATTAATAGCATCTTTAGGTTTACGAAACAACGAAGACAACGTGTGAGGTGGTTTTAAAGCCACTCCGATACCAACTTGAGTCAAAATTCGGCTAATAGGTTCGGAGACACCTTGCACGTAAGGAATCGAAGTGAACCGTTTCAGTTTTTTTATTCTTCTAATACTGTGATTTTGCAAGTACTTCTTAAAACTGCGTTTGTTACTCGGAAATCCGTTGTAATGTTTTTGTTTTTCGATGGAATTCTTCGATCTTTTTTCGTTATTGGATGTGATGCTGTTGGCTTTGGTGAATAACGTACAAACCACACTAACCTTTTGAATAACAGGGTGATGAAAAGAATATTGAAGATACCTGTCCGTGTGTGTTGGTTTCCTGTATATGCATGTAGCAAGGGATCCATCTTCCATCTGTTGTATGCTTACGTCCAAAAAGGCTAATTGTCCTGATTTTTCTAATTCTTTAGTGAACTTTATTAAAGTAGATATTGTATTTAAGTAATCATGAAAGGACTCGACCTCAGCTTTTTCCACAATAGCATACACGTCATCAACATAACGTGCCCATAAACGAAATGGTACTGCTCAAATATTACGAAATAATACAAAAATAATACCTATTTTAGGAGCAAACGATTGGGATCTTTTGACGATTCTCAGCAAAAAAACCAGAGCCAGTATGCTGCTGTACATATTTTAATTAGGAAGTTTCGCAAAACGCTGCTAGCATTGTCAACCAAAATATTGCAACTGATTATTTTAAAATTTTATAAACTAAGTTTTTTTTTGGTTACTTGTTTTTTTTTGCTGAGAATACCTATTTTTTTGTGCAAGTTAATATCAGGTTGTTGTGTTCTGTAAATGTCTAACTCTTTTAATATTTGCATTCAGAATTTTGACCAAGAATCGCTCCGACTCAATTACGTAATTTTACTTGAGGCAAATCTTTCGTATAAATTGCAAAATAAGACGTATTGCTAAGCCAGTGGTTCCCAACCTTTTTGAGCCCGTGGACCACTCAAAAATAATCTGCATCAACTTGGACCACTGTCTCCGATCTTCCCACATACGTTGTAATATTTAAAAGAGTTATTAACATTGGACTTTATTATATATACAACACGATTTATTCTAAACATCACAAATCACCACTACCAAACAATGTTGAATGACTCTCCTGCATCTGATGGTTTTCAACTAACAATTCAAAGCGAGGAACAATGCCTGAGAGACACACTCTCATTTGATTATCGACTGATTTCAAGCGGTTACGCTCCTTGGTTTTCATGTGCATCAACGTGGAGAATCCTTGTTTGCATAAGTATGTAGTGGAAAAGAGCAGGAGAAGGTTCAAAGCAATCCTGCTGAGATTTCTAAAAACTTAATCTGTGACAGCCAAAATTCTGTCAGATTGCTTGCGGTGAACATCATCTCCGCAGCCCCAGATGCCTTCAGATCGAGAATTTCTTCTTGGAGTTTCTCCTCCACCTCATTATCATTGACCAGGAATGAATTTTGAACCCTTGACGGGGCAACCTTTTCAGCAGGAAAAATAGAACCAAATTGTGATTTTAACGATGTCAAATGATTTTCAATGTCGGTCAGCACATTTTTTCCACTTCCACGCTTTCTCTGAGCTCATTGAATTTAGGAAAGTGATCACAACTACCCTTTGGAACTCGCTTCAACCACAAGGTAAGTTTCCGCTTGAACGCTGTAATTTTTTCCATTGATGAAATGGCGTCCGTTCCCTGTCCTTGAAGTGAGATGCACAAGTCATTCAGCGCTGAGAAAATATCTGCAAGATATGCCAAGCAAAGCAAAAATCGAGAAGATTCCAAATTGGTGGCATAAACTGGTTTCTTTTCACGATTTTTCAGAAACGTGAGCACTTCATATCGTAGTTCAAATAATCGGTTGAACACTTTCCCCCGACTCAGCCATCGTACATTAGTATGAAAAAATAGAACAGTATGCTCAGTTCCCATCTCTTCGCATAAGCGCTTGAATAGTCTGTGATTTGTCGCTCTCCCTCTGATAAAATTTACGATATGAACTGCAGAGTCCAACACTTCTTTCAAGTTGTCGGGCAATGTTTTGCTCATCAATGCATATCGGTGCAATATGCAGTGGATTATGACTAAGTTCGGATTCATCTCTTTTAACAGTGTCACAAACCCCGATTTACAGCCAAGCATAGCCGGTTCCCCGTCAGTGCACACAAACCCGATTTTCTCAAGAAGAATATCATGTTTTTCAAAAAAGGCTTTTATTAAATTCATGACGTCTGACGCGGTAGCTGTAGTGTGGAGACTCTCACAAAACAGAAATTCTTCCTTCAGCTCAAGTTTTGTTCCTACTTTTTGCACGTAGCGTACAAATACCAACAGTTGACTCACACATGCAACGTCAGTAGACTCGTCCAAACTGCAAAGCTATTGGGAAATCACTCTTCTTTATACCATGTACAATTTGAGACAAAATGTCGTTACTCATGTCCTCGATACGCCTTTCTACAGTATTATCTGACATGGAGATCTTACTTAGTTTCCTCGCTGCTTCGTTTCCCAATAGAATATCTACCATCTCCACTAGGCAAGGTTTGATAAGGTTCTCTCCAATGTTGTGTGCTTTTTGCTCTTCGCAATCAAGTAAGCAGCTCTATACGACGCCATCAACATCGGCTTTTGCATGGTTGTTGTTGTTTTGTGCAATTGAAGGAGAGTACCTTTTTGATCGTAGCGGGCTCGCTTTGTTTTCAGGGCTTCAATACCATAAGCTGTTGATCCACCATGTGTTGCAAAATGTATTTTTAGTTTGGAAGGCTTCAAACTCGAGTTTGTAAGAACCTGATCGCAAAGGATGCATTGAGCCTTCTCTGTCCCATCTTTTACAATGTTTTTGGTGATGCCAAATGCAACGTAATTTTTACTCCACTTTCGTTTTGACATATCAGGGTTGTACGAAAATTACTGATTTAGCTTAGATTTGCTCTAAATAAAATCCGAAACAAGTTATATACAAGGTATATAAAATACTACTACAATTCTAATTTAATCGATCGTTAACAATCTTTCCTAATTCACAAGCTCTGAGCCTATCTGGCAACTAACCTTGACTGTACCAGCATGCCTATAAAACGAAACACAACAATGCTTATTATCACATCATCAATTATTGAGAATTAACAAAAATGCGAAACTGTTAATGGCGAATATATTGTTTTTTATGGAAGGATCTCTCGTGGACCACTTGAGAACCTACATGGACCACCAGGTGGTCCATGGACCACAGGTTGGGAAACACTGTGCTAAGCAGTGTTTTGTGTAATAAAGCGCTTTTATCTTGTGTAATTTAAATTATCCATAGTAAAGTTAAAAAAACATTAATGAAAAAGATAGAAAAATGCTGTTTAAAATCTGTCATTTAGTGATTAAGTCAAAGTTTATTAACAACACACTCTATATTATTTTTCTTTATGTGCTGCGTTTTTGTTGATCAAAGCTTTACTTAAGTAAAGGTCTGATACAGGGTTGGGCAAAGTTTTTAGCCGGAGGGCCGCATTAACCATTTGAGAGTCGGCCAAGGGTCAGTGCTTAAAATCTTGCAATAGCTGTATGAAATGCCAGTGGCTAGTGGAAAGGTGTAAATGCCTAATTTCGGACTTTGAAAATGATGGTCTCCGAAAAACAGGTTGTCACCCTCTATTTAGAGGGAAAATGCGTCAATTCAAACTTAGAATTGCGTAACGGCTACTTTCAATAATAGCTTCTATCGTTTATGTCCCTTTGGTGTGGAAAGTGTGGCCTCCCCTGTCATATTAAATTAGATACGGTATATAGAAGTTTCTACAAGTGTTGGTGGGCCGCACAAAATCTCTGGGGGCCGTAGTTTGCCCACCCTTGATCTAATACATTATATTAGAAATAAATAAACACTAAACAGGTAATAAAGAAAATGTGATTGAAATGCATAGCTAAAATAAGATTTTATATTTAGAAACACATTATCTTATTTTTAGAAACATTATTTTCTTCTTATTTAAACAAACACAAGCATTATTATTTTATTCTCGCCTGTTTGTATTTGTTTAGATTTTTGTGTGTCATTTATTCTCCCCTTTAACTTTAATTTTATTTTATTCTTATAATTCGATCCCCTTCTATTTATTACCTGCTATTAACTTGCGCAGTAGGCTAGGTAGCGTTTTCTGCAATATTTCGTCATATTTGTGCGTGCTTTTTGTAGTTTCGTGCTTTTTGTAGTTTTTAGATTGCACTGACCAAGCTGCCCAGCATGCAGCGAAAGCTTTGCTAATTTTAGAGTTTTGCAATACTATTTAAATCTATTAGTTTGTTTAATATTGGTTTCCCTCCGAAGAGAGGGATGATGGCAGGAAGGGCATCCGACCGTAAAACAAATGCCATGTTATAAAAATGCAGATTATCTGCTGTGGCGACCTCTAATCCTGAAAAGCCGAAAGACAAAGAAAAAGAAGTTTGTTTAATATTGGTATGCCAGCATTCTCTGGATCCTTTATTACAAAGCAAATATCAGGAAAAGAAGATTATAAGATTTCAATCTTGTTTACTTCTCTTAAAACTGTGTGTGTGACTACTGTTTGCTTGACGATCTTAAAAATTGAAAGCATAAGTTAGAAGAAAAATGATATTTTTTCAGGGTTTCAAATATTATTATGCAAGCAATAACTACTTTTTTGCGTGAGAAGTGGAGCTTAGAATTAAAATAAAGGATAAAACAACATCCTACTATTATCATAATTAGACGTGAAAGATGAAATGAATGGCAATATTGCGAGACGTTGTGGCAAGGTGACGTAAAATAAATGAATTTTGAAGCCAGACGAGAACTATCAATAGAAAACAAGCCCTCAAAAATAATCGATTACTGCACATTTGTTTATCGGAAGCAGCTTTTCATGTCTAACTGACATTGATCTTGAGGTAATAATTTATTGTTTGTAAGTTTTATGTTTCTACGCCTAGCACTTTGGAGGCAGTTGATGCAGACGAGGGGAATTGACAAATAGAGTTGTATTTTCAAACTGCTGAGCAATGCATCGTTTGATAAAAAAATATTTTAAATAAAAGAAGGTCAGCGGAAAATCACACTAAGCAATGGGATGATAATTGGAAGCTGATTACATTAAGTATAGCATAATATTTTGAAGCAGTTCGTAATTTTTTTTTTTTGGTTGAAACTGTTCGAGTACATTAGTTGAAAGTTTATTTTGTAAACTTTAACATGTGCGAATAAAAGAAAAATTACGTAAAGCTCTTAAACGGGGATTCACCAGATCAATTGCACCGTTGAAGTGCCTTAAGGGCAAAAGAAGCTTTGGCAATTTGATTTACTTGTACTAAGTTTCATAAAACTTTGTTCTTCATTGCATTCTAGCTGATCGTCGAGACGTTTCAATATCGCTTCGGTTTGGGCTCGGGTTTCACTAACTATATTTTTTGCAGTTTCCAAACTTGACAAAAATAATAAAGACATGGCACAACTACTATAAAAGAGTACTCTGTATTTTGAGTTGGAAGGCCAACGGAAAATACCAATTTTTCTCTATTTTAAAGTGCGTTCACATAAAAAAGATGTCGAGCTGTATTAACGGTTTTGCAAAACTTTGTATCATGAGGCATTGAAGCATGGAAATTTAACGAAGTTTTCCTAAAACGTTTTGGCTACCCTGCCAATCTTTGCCTTACCCCACTGAGCAAATATGATATTGGGGCAATTGTTTTCAAAAACCGTTTCCACAATTCAAAAGTAAACAGCTTAGTATCTGTAAATAAGTTGGAAATGGCATTATTTATAGAAGCAGATATTAGCCGAGTTTATTAAAACATTTCCTTGCTATTTTCGCGGCAGCTTTTCGTGATAACTTTTCGTGATAACACCGAGACATTACTGAAGGGTCAATGAAATCAATAAACATAACAACAAGCAAAATATACAAACAATTCTTTTTAAATGTTTTATTCACAACAAAACAGGAGAACAAATGAATACAAATTTCACAAAAATAATTACAAAGTTGTTCTTCAATTTCGCTTTCTGGTGTCAGATGCGATGGAGCTGCGATCAAACCACCATTATCTACAATATGGTTTCAAAGAAGCGCGTAAACATCGTTTTTAATCGCTGCAGATCTTTATGCTTCGGTCCATTCCATGACAATGCACATCGCCCTATCAAGATTACTCGTCGGATCAACTGTCATCGGCTCTGTGAAGTAATGACCGCTTGCTTTATGACGTAAATAATGGTTGCGACTCAATGGTGAAAGCGTATATTCAAACAATCGCGAATCGTGGCACAATACTTCACCCGTGGGATCTTCCCTTTCCTCCACATCGAAACTTGAGTTGTTATGAAGCGTCATGAAGTACCATTTATCATCTCGCTGTTGGCCAAATATGTATAGTTCTTTGGTACCGACTTGCCAGGCAGTCCACTTGCATTTTTCAGAAACCAAACCAATACGAAGAATAGGTATATCATGATCCATACATATTTTTTCGGTTGTATGAAGTAAGTTGAGCCGGACTTGTGATGAACTGCTGTTAATGCGAAAAGTACACAACATGGGCTTCGGGGAGGTTGTGTGAATAAACAAAAGAACAGTGGCCAAAAAAAAAATTGGAAATTTCATCTTCAAAGTATTAATCAGTTTATTCAATGTGACAAGTTAACTGAAATGGAAAAGGACTTTAAAAAATATTGTTTGAAAACTGATTTGGAAGACCTACTTGATTAGCGCCACCAAGGCATGGGATAATGGAGTTATTTCCAGGGAAGTGGACTCGTCACCGTAATATTCAGGCTTTTTGATGGCATGCTTAATTTTAAAGTCCCATTTTCTTGATGAGGACATTTATTTGTGGACATATTTCAACGCCAACGATTGTAGGGCTTGAATATTTACACGAAAAAGTGCCACAGAAACTGTTTGCAATGCCTGTGATGTGGACACAACACGGAGAAGTGAACCATTGAGTTTATTGTGAATCCTTTTCAAGATAAATTATCTGATGCTTTAACTTGATTATTTCTGTATATATTATACTCTAGATGCAAACGAATATTACTCAGTAAAGTATGTATACTTTTTAACTGTATTTATATCTGAACATACTTAGGCTATACTTGATGAAGAGTACATGGGAAAGAGAAGCTTGTTATCATTGATCTTTATACTAATCGTCACTCTCATTGAAGTTATTTGTCCCTTCTATGGCAAAGTCATGATGTGCCGATATTTCATAATTTTAGTTTTCGTGTAACAACGAAAATTGGTATTTTCGTTTGCATTCAAACACAAAACAGGTTTTAATGCTATTATTTGCAACCGTTTTCCAACATCGAGATGTTCAAGTATAATCAGAAAAATGCTTGGTTAATTTTATTATCATCAAACACACGCTCCGGCGGAAGATTTAGCGCTTGTTTCCTCCCCGACCGCTTGTCTTGAAGTTGACAAAAAGCAAGCAGCGTCTGAACAAATCTTTAGTTTTGAGATAAAACTGAGATAAGTTGGTAGATGAACAGCTGACTTGACTTTTCAACGCAATAGATAATTTTTTTGCGCTGCTCCCTTTTTATTCGTACAGATTTCCTACTTTTTTTCCTGTTTTGCAATTAATTTGATTTGTTTTTTCCATAAACTTGTTTTGATCATATATAATTTCATGTAGCATTGCAAATTAATTTTTGACCCGGCACTTGTCTGTTTTTTTGGAAGGCTTCCCTTTCTCCTGTGCTCATCGTTTCGAGGCGGCTTTTGTATATTGAGTTTTGGTCAACTGACGCAAACATGAAAACAAAAAAATAAAAAAAAAGTGCAAAGAAAGCCTAGCTACACGCATTGACGCAATTAACTGGTTACAAAATAAATGCATGTATTTCTGAAAGATCATTTGTAGAACTTTTCAATATAATCAAGGAATGAATGGATCTTTGAACCAGTGATTCGCAAATCGACCCGCAATACTTTTGCTTTCAGCAGCTTTTAAACCATTATATGATATTGTATAAAGCGGATCCTTGTAGACATTTTGACCATCTGCGCTTCATCACAAATAACGAAACACAAACGCCGCCATGAACTTCTAACGGAGTAGATTGACTTCATCGGCTTGGAAAAGTTCGCATGGAAAGTTGAAACATGCGCGCATATACGCAACAAACCATCAAGCGTTTAATTGTTTTTTTTCCCATAAAGTTGTTTTGGTCGTATATAATTTCATCGCAGCATTGTAATTTAATTTGTTCTTTTCTTTGTAAATTAATTTAATTTGTTGTCTCGTTCTTCCTTATCTCACTTTTCAATCTAAGGCATCTTTACCTCCCCTGCGAGTGTCCCTGACTCATTATACCTTGTCAACGTATAAGCGCGCTCTTCGTACCCAACCTCTTTTAACATTTCAGGTTTGGCCAGACTTGGAGTAAAACCAGGACTCCCCAGATCCTCGTAGAGAGCTTTTGCTTCCACTCACCCGCTCATGCTTTCTCCTACTTCCTTATGGAGGCGCACTGTCTTATTTAAATTCTTTGACATACGTGCTCCCTCGGTTTCCACTGAGGAGCTTGTGCTCCCTTGCCACGCTTGCTGTATCTTCTCTCGTCTTCGCTGCAACAAACAGAGCCTTCCGCTAAACTCTTGTTTCTTTAGAATCGACAGAATGAATTGAGAATCTTTCGTGCGGCCATCCGTCCCAGGATATTTCTCTTCTTATTCTGCATTGTCCAGCTATGGAATCTCTACGCAGCACGCTCTTTGTCAACTCTCTGTCTCTCCATAACTTCTGGTTCAGGCCACGAGGGATTGCCCGACTTCTGAGGCTCCATGGTCTTCCGCCATGCTCCGGTCTCTCGGAAGGGGTCAGGTAACAATACCAAAAACAACATCAGCTACAACAACAAACGTTTTCTCTCGTTTTTTACTCCTAACAAACAACGAAGACATTCAGATTGTTTGTCCAGTGCAATAAAATTGAACGTTTAACTCAACAAATTATTTATTTGCATTTTTTTATTTAGTATGTTGTAGAGTTTTAAAACTTCAATTTTGATTGAATCATTTAAAAGTATTCAAGAGAGTTTAGTATGTTGGAAGGTATATTGAAAGTAGTTTAGTAGGTATTCTATATAAGACAATTTTGCTTTCAAAATCAAAAAATTTTTCTAGCAAAGCACTTATCATTTTCGCAAATTTGAACAAAGTGATAATTTTGCTGACTGGTAATTTTCTCATGCTGCAAAGCAGGGAGTGTTAATTAGTAGTTACTATTAATAAACCGACCAGCACAAAACAACAGCCAAACGCGCAAATTATAACTACGCTTACATTAAAAATAGACAACTTATATCTGCATACATTGTCTCTTTGTTCATTTCCAATGTCACTTTCAAGATCCCCATTTCCTTGTCATGCTGTTTTTCATAAGGTGTCTTTGTCTTTCCATTACTTTTTATTTCGTTTACCACATATCGAGCAACGGTTTTTCGTTGAGGTGTGCTCGAGGTTGAGCTATTTTAGTGCTGCAGCAACGCTGTCATCAAAATCAGCGTAATTGTTAGTGAAAATTTAACAAAATCAATTTAACGAAAACAATAGATAGGGGTGCTCCAAAACAGATGTAACTACTTTAATCGGTTGTAATAAATCTATTAGGGCGAGCATGGAATTTGCCTTTTCAGGTTACATAGCCAACTACTGTAGGTTGGATTTGTAAACAATCATATCTTTGTTTTTCAGATGGTATGCAAGAATTATATTATTGTATTTAAAATGTACATGCTTGAGCAGAAGTTGAAAGTCGTCCAATTGTGGTACGAAACCAATTCACCTGCAGAAGTCCGCCGTCGGTTCAACACACACCAGGGTTACAAGTTTAAGTTTAAGTGTGCAGCACTTAAAAATTTCAAAATACACTAGACTGTGCAGAATTTTGAAAAAGAGAAAACCCTGCATCAAGTTCACAATGGAAGAAGGAGCCAGCGATTGATTATCACTTCTGAGAAGCTGTTGCAATCCATGAGTCGGTGGTTAAGACTCCGAGGAAATCTTACCGATTCCTCGGTCAAAAAGTGGCTTTATCCCCACTTACACTTTTGAGAGTCATGAGAAAGGACCCAAAACTGTTCTTAATTAGATTTTCAACTCATCATATGCGGCAGCAGCAGAACAAAGAGAATTGAGATGAGCGACTGGCTGAATGAACAGCTCGGGCAATCATTCGGCTGGCTCAATCACATTTGGTTAAGAAACAAAGCACATTTTCATCTTAATGGGGCTGTGAATAGCAACAGCCATGTGTTTTTGGGGAAAGAAAAGTCAGAAGAAACCAGTCAAAATCGCCTCGAATGTCCGAAGGTTATTGCACTTGTGGCCTTCAATGCAAAGCCTGGTCTGCTGAGACCTTATTGGCTCGAGGAAATGTGCGCGCCGTTACCGCCAACACCGAGCGTTATACGGTGATCTGACTCAGAAGCCAAACGAAGGACAGTTGAGACATGCTTGCTTCATGCAGGGTGGCTCAAGACTTCATAAAACTCAAGCATCATTGGATCTCTCACAAGACTCTTCCGGAATCGTCTCATCGGCCTCAACACACATCATTAGTCGGCACCCCCAAAGCCCTGACTTAAATTTCCTTGATTTCTGTTCGGGAGAGCAGAAAAGGGAAAGGTTTATGCCAACAGACCTGAAACACTGGCTAATCTAACGCAGAATGTGGCAGCTTATGTAGCTAAAGCTACGCCTGGAACATGGAAAAAGTCAGCCAGAATTTCTGCATTCGCGTAAAAGCATGTTTCAACAGTAACGCGATTTATATCAAGGATGTAGACTACAAGACGTTTGTTTGGCTTTCGAAGAAAATCTAACCTTTTTAACTTTATGTATCTCGATTATTAAGCTTTTTGTTAAAAGTATGTCCGAATAAAGGCCATTCAAAGTAGGCCCATTTTTTCTGGAGCGCTTTGTACATCTGAATATTTGTTATGCTCGAAACAAAAGCGCTTCATTCGTTTCAATGGCAGGATCACTGTCACATGCAACGGTACAAACGTACAAACATCAAGCACGGCATGATTCATCACCAGCTCGCGGAAAGTGTCCAAGCCAGGGATGTGGAAGCGGAAGCTGGAAGTGGAAGCCGTGGAAGCGGTCCTTTTTCTGTGGAAGCGGAAGCGCGAAAAATCCACCGCTTCCACAGAGCAGGGAAGAATGGAGAAAGAAAAGAAATTGGTTGTGCTATCCTTCGGAGAAGAACGATTAGGGGGAGCATAAACATTGAGAAATGACAGCGAGGAGGAGTCGTTTAGAGAGATGTTGTCCTCTACACAATCAGAGTAGGGGTCAAGCGAAGAAAGAGAGAAGGTAGGAAGCTCAGAGAAGGATAAGCCCTGCTTGACGAAAATGATGACGCCGCCGCTAGCGTCTGCGACATCAGTAGAAAAATACCAGATCGGGAGTGGGTGCCATGGGATCGCAGAGCATAGAATCCAGGGATCTGTAAAGAGGAAGATAAATTAAGGTTAGATTTCTGGATATATATAAGATCAACGGGATGAGACGAAATAAAGTGTAGTAGTGTATTGCTCCTCGCTTGAAGACCCACAGCATTCGATTGAAGAACATTTGATTGAGAGAGTTATGAAGGGGAAGAGAAAGCAGGAGGTAAAGAGAAACAGCAAGGAGCATGAGGCGGTGGTGAGGGTGCAGAGGGAGACGATACAAAGTGGGCGGAAAAAAGATAGAAGGTTTGAAGGCGAGGATAGGGTGCGAGTGCTGCATTAGCAGGAAGGGGGCCAGATTGAGCAGTGAAGGTATACCAGCTGGAGGAGTCTGAGGACTAAGTCACAGTGACGGTAGATGTGAGATCTCCAAAAAAAGCAGGGACACAGCAGGGAGGGCAGCTCCAGGAGTGAGAGCTGCCAAGAGTTCTGAATCTAGAAAAGGAAAGTAGTGAGCACTTTAAATGAACCCAATTAGAGTATATGCAGCATTGCACTGACCTACCCCGCCAGGTCACATTTCCAGCTCACACTAAATAGGGAAAGACAGTGCAAGGGTTAGGATGAACGTTGCCGCTCATCAGGAGAAGGAGAAGAATGAGAAGGCGGGCAAGAGAAAGACAGGAGATGAGAGAAGACAGGCCGATTTTAAAGAGGCTGCGTGCTACCCTTTTGCTGTCGTTCAGGGGGCTGCACGGCAAAAAAATGGTTTGTGTGAGGGGAGTGCCAGGGGTAACTGGGACCCTCTGGAAAGCCAACCGCCATTTTGACCCAACCCAAACGGGTCGGGGACCGCATCACCACGTTGAGGCGGCTGTTGATTGGTACAGTTCAATTTTGCTCGCTTTACATTTACATACTACATATACGACAGAAATTTCGCACTTCACTATCCAAAAAGATTCGAGTCAATACGTGCGATGGCGCGATGGCGCAGTGGTTAGGGCGTCCGCTTCGCAGTCGGTAGACCAGGGGGTTCATTCCCCTTGTCGAGTCAAACCAAAAGATTTTTAAAAATGGCATCCGCAGCTTCCCTGCTTGGCGTTCGGCATTTAGGGGAGGTTGTGGAGAACGAGCCGGCAAGTTCGCTTGTTGTGTCCTTGGGCAAGGCACTTAACGGGATGTCTCCGCTTTTATGTGAAAGGCAGGTGGCCCATAAACCTCGAAAAAGGCAAATCCCAAGCGAGTGCGTACTTACCATGCAAAGTATAGCGATACAATTTGCTTTCTCGTGAATGGAGGATAAATATGGCAAATAAAACAAAACGTGTTTTGAGAACGGACAGAAGGTTCGTAATGATGATTAGAGTTAAAGTTAACTCAAAGTCAGAGTTAGTTGAGGATAGAGAGGGAAAATCAGCGCTATACGGTGTAATTTGTTGTTGTGAAGACAAGTTATTGTCGAGAGCTGTAATATGTGGTCATACGGTTTAGATCTGAGAAGCACTAAGTTAACTGTTGTAAAAGTGGTTGTAAGTAGTGAAGGAACTTGTAATAACTGTCTATTTGTTGAAGTGTTTAATTATTTTTTGAAGTGTAGTAACGAAATATTTGATTTTCTTGCAAGCAGTTCGTGATTTCTAAAGTTTTGTTAGTGGAAGTTCCATGACAAACGCAAAAGTACATTAGGGGCTCCGCGATGACAAAAATGATTGAAAAGCACTGTTCTACATTTACCACGAGTTTTGATATCTAAGAAAAGCAAACACAGAGTAGTTCGGAACAATAAGCTCAAGCGAAATAGGTAAAGTAATAGCAGTAAATGAAGGTTTTTGTTTTCTCAAAATGATGAAGGGTAGGAGAAGGCAGGCTACAAAGCCACAAAAGTAAAAAAAAATTGTCAACGGTCGTTTTTTCGTTTTTTGTTGGTGGAAGCGGAAGCGGAAGCGTTTGAAAAACAACCGCTTCCACATCCCTGGTCCAAACAATATTCGCGACGTCACGATGGCTCATAATCGCAGATGATTCTTTAAATTTACAGTTCTTAACAGAGCAAAGCTATTTTCTGCGCAAACAAAAGCTAGCATCCGACCTATCTTTTCTTCGGTGTCTAAAATGACGTCACGACCAACATTTGTGCATTGCACAATTTGTTTTCTGTATTTTCTTGAAAACTACTAGTCGTAGAAACTCGATCAAACGCAGTTTCAGGAAATATTAATAAGATGATTTCAATAAAAACAACTCTACAAAAACTTAAACTTATTTAACCATGCAGCAACAGATTCTTTATACAAGCATTTTAAGACTTCCAAGCATGCTTCTAGCTCTTTTCCTCTTGCACGCTTACACCTCTCTCTCTCTACGATACCATACTATGTCTATTACGATCAACACAAGTTTCTCGCTACCAGAGATCACAATATGATGATGCTTTCGAAAATCGCATGAATTTTGCAAAATCAATTCACTTGCAAACTGATTGTGACCTCATTTCTCAACCGATTTTCACAATTGTTTCAACAAATTAAAGGTTATTGTAACAGGTTCGTGGGACAGAGACTCTTGGGGTAGTCTTCGAACCCGAGAGAGGTTGTTGTCTTCTTCTTCTTTTGGAAGGGTTCCACATTTTCAGGTGCTGGCAGTGATGGTACTCAGCCAGAATCGTGTGTCGACATCTAAAACCGTCAGTCCACGCATTCCTGTGGGTGCCCGATGTACGGGGCATGTCAGAATGATGTGTTCTGCGGTTTGTTCTGCAGCGCCACACTCGCAATTCGATGTAGGAGCAAGGCCCCATTTGTACATTAACGACTGAAAACACCAAACACCAGCCCGCAAGCGGTTGAGCCTGACCCATGATGATCTGGGCAGGCCCATTCCCATTGGCCTAGTGCTTGTCCTGGGAATGAAAGCATGGAGATCAGATGAACACTCCGAGTATTCCGTGCTCCATTTAAAGTCAGTCCATTGAGCTGCACGAATATCCAATTCAGTTAGATCTTGCAGTAACTTCCGTGCAGCGGGCACAAAGGGGCGTCTAGATTTTAGTCTCTCTCTGTAGCCGTGTGTGGACCCAGCCAATAGTTCATAGAGAATATGGCCAGGGTCCAGGCTGTCACGATATGCCAGGGAGAGCGTTGCTCCTAATCGGCGAAGCTCAGCCGGCTGGATACCTGCGAGAACGGGTAGATAGTCTGTTGGAGTTGTACGCAAGCATCCAGTGACAATGCGCAATGCGTCACTGAGAACACTATCGATGAGGCGAGTGTGTGCACTGCGACACCAAACTGGTGCACAGTACTCCGCAGTGGAGTAGACCAGAGTTAGGGCGGCTGTACGCAGTGGTTTAGCTCCAGCGCCCCAACCTGAACCTGCAAGTCGTCTCATCAGTGCAACGCGCGTTGTTAGTTTTTTGTGCAATGCCTCAAGATGGTGACGAAACGCGAGTGATCTGTCCAGTTTAACTCCAAGATAGGTAGGGACTGGACAGAATGGCAGGCGTTAGCCACTGCTGTAGACATTATGCTCACGTTTGGCCTCTCTGTTGTTCATGTGAAAGGTGGTCGTCACCGTTTTAGTGTGGCTGAGCTGTAGCCTCCAAGTCTGGAGATATGTTGAGATTGTAGTCATGTCTTGACTTAGGACCCCCTCAGATCCTTCCAGTCATCAGAAGAGTATAACAGTGCCAGATCATCGGCATAAGCATACCTTCTGGAGACCGTTGAAGGAAGATCGTACACATAGATATTGAAAAGAAGGGGTGCCAAGACCAATTCCTGTGGGACGCCGTTTTTCAGACGTCGCAACCTGCTTCGCTTGCTGTCACCGATAGTAAGGGTGAAACTTCTATTCAGGACAAGTTCCATGATCATAGGAACCATGTGCTTATCCGGGAGAAGTTTCAGCAGCTTGCAGGTGAGGCCACGATGCCAGACAGTATCATATGCAGCTGTCAGATCTACAAACACAGCACTGGCCTTCTTTTTTGCCTCGAAAGAATCCTCGATGCTTTGTGTTAGTAAGACAACTTAATCCACTGTCGATTTACCATGTCGAAACTCAGCCTGCTCGCTTGGGAGCAGGGGGTCGACAATAGGTTCAATACGAGCGTAGATCAGTCGTTCGAGGTTTTTGTAGGGGACACAGAGCAAGGAGATGGGACTGTAGCTCTTTGGGTCCTCTATAGGTTTCTTTGGCTTTGGGATCGCAACTACAAGTGTTCTTCTCCAGACTTTGAGAATTTTGAGTTGGCGCAAGCAGGAAGAGAGGAAGCCACGTAACCAGAACTTTAAAGCAGTTCCAGCATGGATTATAAGCTCCGGACAAATAGAGTCAGGGCCCGGAGCTTTCCCTGGCTTAACGTGTTGGAGAGCAGCAGCGAATTCTCTGGGCGAGAAGTCGTCAGAGAGATTCACTGGAGATGGTATCAAAGCCCTCCAACGGTCAGACACTTCTTGAGAAAAGAGTCGAGATGACTCACGATCAACTTCTCGTATTTCCCGTTTCTTACCAGCTGAGCAGCAATGACGTTAGCTGAAACGGGACAGTTACGGGGGCTGTGTCGCGACCTGCCAGTAAGGTTGTTAATTGTGCTCCATGCCTTTCTGCTTGAGTGTGAGAAGTCGATGCTTCGGACTGCCTCCGACCATCGGTCTCTACGTTTCTGGTCAAGCCAAGTTATTAGGGCTGTAGCAGCCCTGCTTGACTGGTCTCCAGCAGGAGACTGCAGAAACGTTTGGTAGAGGGTCTCACACTTAGCGTCTCAACACAATATGTAGGTGTTACGACGACCGAGTGGAATAGCTTTCTTGGCTGCTTTGCTGATGGTATTGCAAAGGTCCTGGTAGGCCTGATCCACATTTGTTGAATCAGGTGATGGCAAATTCCTTGCAAACTTATTTGTCAAGGAGTTATATGGCCTTGCGGAAGTTCCATCGCTTTACAGGCCTTCCCGGTACTGGGAGGGAAAGCCTTGGTGGTGTTATAAGCAAAGGTCAATGTTGTGACCTAGGAAACTTCTCCAAAACGTGTCTATAAAGCAAGCGACTATCAGGACCGACGGTGGTAAAGGCAAGATCCGGGTTAGTGCCAGAGTTCCAGCGCCCAAAATGAAAGTTAGGTTCATCCTTGGGATCGTGAAGAAGGGCAAGATCGTTGGAGCTTACCCAGGCCAGTAGGCAGTCTCCATCCGCGCTGTTGGTGTTACAACCCCAGTCGACATGGGGGCAGTTGAAATCACCCGCATACAGACAAGGGTGAGTGAACACTGGAAGGTCGGAAACTTGCAACCGCGTTGTTGGAGGTTTGTAGATGTTAACGATTTTATAACCGTCAACATCCACGCACAACCACTCAGTCTCCGATGTCGTAGGAGATTGATCGTATAAGGTCCATTTTAGCCGCTCATGGACAAACGTGGCAAGGCCATGCTTCCTGCTTAGGGAGAACCCAGCTAGTTGATAGTTTGATAGCACTAGCTTTTCTGCAGATATGCAGTGGGTCTCCTGTAGTAGGATGACGAACGCCTCAAGCTGAGTAGCAAGGTGATGAAGAACGTTCATCTTGCTAGCTGTGAGGCCTTCGATGTTCAGTTGTAGTATTGAGGGCCCTCGGAACTTTTTGATGATGTGCCCTGAAAAGGGCAGTTTATGTGCAACGCACTCATCATCCCGTCCTGAAAAGGACGTTTGCTGATTAGCAGGCTCTTGAACATCGAAATAAGTGGATACCCTTCCGGTTGGGCACATTCGGTTTCCACAGAGCATTAGAGAGACTTTCCAATTGCTAGGTGTACTCACGACCCGCGCTACGTGAAAGCATGTGCCATGCGGGCCAGGTTGTTGTGAAGCTGTTTAACACTTTCGGTGCGACATGTTTTTCCGAAAAAAGTACATTTTATAATCTCTCGATTGTTCACCAGAAGACAACAAAAGAAAGCAAAAAGGTTCTCTTTTTTACGTTTCAGACTTTTGTGACGTAGAACTAAGTGAATATATCCGACAAACCGCGATTTCCTGCACCCAAGGGAGATTTTATTTTTCAGGTATTTCTACGTGGTTTAGCACCGAACATATGAATGTCAAAAACGTAGATTTACGTGGGTCGGTATTCAAAGTGTTAACAAAATAGATGAAACGCACCCCTTCTTGAACTTTCTTTCTTCTGTCGCCTAAACTTTCGTGCACTAATTTTTTGATAAACTTATATTGACGATAAAGAAATGAAACTTGAAATTAAGATTATACAATTGACAGAAAAACAAAATGGGATGGTGATGGTGTTGTTGGCGGTTGGCGACGTTGGCGTTGTCGCGATACAGCGGTGTAGCGATGTAGCGGCGTAGCGGTTTCAAGCTAGTTTGACCCCCAGTACCTTCTTTACTACAGCTCCACAAAGACGATCAACAAAAGGACAACTTATCCAACATTATCTACTTGGGTTCTTACAAGCTTCTTTTGACAGTTTTTGTCTTTTACTCAAACGTGTAGGTTTACAAAACAACGTAATCCTTCCTGATATTACTATGACGATCATAACTCTATTAATAATTTGCTCTGCTCAAAAAATAAATCTAATCACTTGTTCATGATTCACTTTAATGTGAGAAGTTTACAAAAAAATATTGACAAATTATCGCACTACCTTACTGATTTAAACCGTAAACCTGATGTAGTTGCAGTATCTGAGACCAAACTTAAAGAAAATATGATTTACAGTAATATTGAACTAGATGGCTACCAATTTATTCACCGTAATAGTCATACGTCTGCTGGCGGTGTTGGAATTTATGTAAAAAGTTCCATTTCTTATAATTTAAAACCTACTATTAACATTGATTTGTCTTCGGTTGAAAATTTATGGATAGAAATAGAAATTAACAAAAAAAAACTAATTGTAGGCGTTGTTTACCGCCATCCTGTCCAAACAGTGGAGCAAATTGAGCTATTTTCCAGAGCATTGACGAACATCTTTCATGAACTTAATTCTAAAAAATCTGAGCTCTACGTGTTAGGAGACTTCAACATTGACCTAATTAAAATAAAATCTAACAATCGCATCAAAACATATGCGGATGATTTAATAGGCAGCGCGGTAAAGTGTCTAATAAATCAACCAACAAGAGTGAGCAAAAATTCAAAGTCATTACTGGACCATATCTATTCCAACAACCTAAATAACCAGCTTATGCCAGGCATAGCAATTAGCGACATTTCTGATCACTATCCTGTTTTCGCTTTAATTCCTTGTGTAAAGCATTTCAAAAACAACGCTCGCCAAGTATGGAAACGAGATATGAAAAATTTTAAAGCTGAACACTTTATCGAAGACTTAAACCAAACTCTAAATGCATCTTTATCGTCATTTGACTCTACAATCCATAATCAATTCGAACAATTTATTAACTCTTTTACAAGTGTGATAAATAAACACGCCCCGCTTAAATTAGCTACCAGGAAAGAAAGGAAACTAAAGACTAAACCATGGTTATCCTCTAGTCTTCTCTGTTCAATTAAAACCAAACATAAGTTGTACAAATCGATTTGTAAAACATATGACGAAACAAAATACAAAAACTATAAAACGTATCGTAATGTTTTAAATCGAACGATTGAAAAAGCGAAACAAAAATACTATAATGAATTAATAATTGAGAACAAAAGTAATAGCGGTAAAATCTGGAAAATAGTGAATGAATTAGTAAACTTAAAATCTTCACAACAAGTTGACATTAACCAACTCAACACAAAAACAGGTGAGGTGATAACTAATCCTGCTACTATTTCTGAAAATCTCAATGCATACTTTGCCAACATAGGGAAAAAAATGGCTGAAACCATTCCCGAAGTTGACATGGATACGAATGCAACAGCGCCGACAGGCATAATCAATTCTTTTTTCTTAACTCCAACGTATCCAAACGAAATAAATAATATTATCGACTCGTTTAAAGATTCAAAAGCAACCAGGTATACAGACGCCGAAACTAAATTTATAAAAATTAGTAAATCAGTAATATCTCCTTTTCTTTGCAAATTGATAAACGATTGCTTTAGTAAAGGCGTCTACCCAAACTGCTTGAAAATTGCTGAAGTTATTCCAATTTTTAAAAAGGGTGATCGTAAGGAAGCTTCTAATTATCGTCCCATATCAATTTTATCACAATTTGATAAAATTTTAGAAAAATTAATTTACTCCCGCATCATTAATTTTATTGAAAAAAATGAACTGCTCTGTGAAGATCAGTTTGGCTTTCGGAAAAATTCTTCAACTATATTCGCAATCAACTCAATATATGACAAGTTTATAAACAATATTGATCAAAATTTATATACATGCTGTTTGTTTTTGGATTTATCAAAGGCTTTTGATACGGTTGATCATGACATTCTTTTAGATAAATTGTATCGTAACTTTGGAATTTGTGGTAAACCTCTGGATTTATTAACCAGCTACTTAAAAAATAGATATCAATATACTAATGTACGTAAATTTATGTCTTCATATACTAAAGTATCATGTGGGGTACCCCAGGGATCTTGCCTTGGGCCGCTACTTTTTTTGTTATACATTAATGACATTTCGTTGATTTCCAATTTTGACACCACATTATTTGCCGATGACACCTGCTTGATGATGGCTGATAACAATCTGAAAAACCTGGAACACAAAGTTCAAATAGAACTCAAAAAAGTTAACTCCTGGCTCTGTCAAAATAAGCTATCCCTAAATTTTTCAAAAACTAACTACATGTTAATAAACAAGCAACCCCTTAAAACTTGTCATTGTAATTTTAAAGTAGCTCTTAACGGTATTACTATTAATAGAGTGCATACTGTTAAATACCTTGGGTTATTCATTGACGACAATCTCAAATGGACGTCGCAAATAAATTATTTGTCTACGCAGCTTGCCAGATGCACAGGACTCTTTTACAGATTGCGCAATTTTGTTTCAAGAGAAACCCTTTGCATGCTATACTACAGTCTTGTATACAGCAGAATTCAATATGGAATTACTGCGTGGGCAACAGCAAATAAAACTTCACAAGAAATAATTCGAGTAAGGCTTAATAAAATTTTGAGAATAATATTGTTTCGAAACTTATATACGCCAACTTCACAAATGTATAAAGAACTTCAAGTATTAAAAGTAGAAGACATATATCAATTTGAGTTAGCTAAATTTATGTATCAACTCCATCATAGTCAATTACCTAAAAACTTTTACCATTCTTTTCGTAAGTTAAATACTATTCATCAACATGAAACGAGATTAATTAATTCGACTACTTACTACCGCCCCCGAATAAATAAATTATTTAGCCAAAAACTATTTTCTCACAGAGGTTCAAAGCTGTGGGGTAACCTTGAATCCGAATTAAAGAGCATGCACTGGGTTTCTTTTAAAAAAGCGTATAAACTAAAGTTAATAAATGAATATTAACGCTTGCAAAAGCTTTTGATTGTGTAAAGAATATTTATGGTTATTGTTTGTTCCGTTTCCTTTTTTTTCTATTTTTATTTTTTTTTTATCATTTGATAAAAACTTGAACTCAACTCTTTTTTTTTACATAATGTACTCAAATTATAAGTGTCACTTAATACACCTCGCTTATATCTCAATCTGCTGAGATCAGGGAGTATCTCGACTCGATAACCGAAAGGTTCCTCGATGCTCCCTGGCTTTTGCTACTAGTGATTTTTTTTTGTGTGTATTATCAATCTGATTATTGTGTCGGTGCGCAAAGCAAATCAAATAAATTCTCTCTCTCTCTCTCTCTCTGATACGTGTCTACTTGAGAATTATGTAAGATGTGATAAGAAGGCAGTTTTCGCAGCGTCGCTTTAGGATCAACTTTGCCACATTTAACTACTAATAATCAATAAAAACGACACCTCAAGTGGAACACACATAATAACGACACAACGCGGGTTCAAATCACAGATTGGCTACGCGAAACTATGGATTTAAAGCACTAGATGTTGCCCGATATTGTAACAATATTTACAGTTATTTCAAGGCAATTTCCATTGAGCAGTCATTCTCAAAGTGGGTTCCACCAAGCAAGAGTCAGGGGTCCCGTAAAGCTACATTCGTGAAAAATTCCGCCGTGAATTCCGAACGTGGCTGCCAATCTTGCAAATATATCCCAAAATTGTATGTCGAAAGGCAGTCGATTTCCCCTCCCAAAAAAGGTCTTCATGATATTAACTTTGTCAAATATAGCATCACAAAGCAAGGATCAGGGTTTCGTAAAGCTACATTCCTAAGGAATTCCGTAATAAATTCCGAGTATAGCTGCCAATCTTGCGAATATATCCCAAAATTGCATGTTGAAAAGCGGTCGATTTCCAAAATAAAAGAAAAAAATCTACATGACATTAACTTTGTCAAATAAAACATTTCTTTTATTGTAACAAGTATTATTTTAAACAAGGGTCCCGTTATATTATCAATAATGTCAAAAGGTTCCATTAAAAAAGTTTGAGAACCATTGCCATAGAGTATGATATGTATCTTTAGTATTTGTTTTTATACTGGAACTTTATCATCGGTAGTGTAACGTTTTATCTCTTTCCAAAAAGTGATATACTGAGTAAAAACAAATAACTTTAAAACAAAAGATTATAATATGGTACTAAAAATTATGTGGTTTGAAAGCTTAGTAAATTTGCTTTCCAGCAATATGCGACACTAATAGCTTAGGGCTAAGGATTAGTTTATAATGGCTGACCAATATTTGGTTGCCATACATCAGGGGTGGCCAACCGTGGCGCAATGCGCCAAACTTGGCGCATTGCATGGTTAGAGGTGGCGCATTGCATGTTTAAGATGAAAATAAATGAAGTTTAAATACTGATACTAAAGGCGTGTTAGCATAATAGTACGCCAAGGCTTAGTTCTTTATCGTATCTTGGCTGCATCAGGCGATAATTGCAGTATTTTTGCCATTTCAGATGTGTTCTTCAAAAAGAAAAAAGGTCAACTGCATCATCGCGGCCAGTAAGGTTACCTTGGCCGCGATGACCTTTTTTTTTTTTTGGAGATCACCCCTGAATATGGCGTTGTTTTGACTTCAAAGTGTAGATATACTACCACACGTTTGTGAGCAATGAAAAGAAATGAATGTTTGTGTGGCGAAAAATTTTGGCGCATGGAATGAAAAGGTTGGCCACCCCTGCCATACATCATGTTCCACTTTTAGTTTATCCTACTTGACCTAACAAACTTGCAATTGTCAAACGAGGTTAATCCTTTGGTACTTTTTTGACTATTTTCCTCACAAGCATGGTTCTTTGGCATTATCTGTCGACGTTTTCGGAAAAATTGTTCAAAAAATGAAGTGGCTAAATGTTCATAAAATGTAGTCTACGCGTTAAAACCAGTCAAAGTTTTGGTTGTCTGCATTTCACAAAATGGCAGTTTTTATAAAAAATAACTAAGTCCTTTGTAACATTGGGTTTATTTTTCCTTGATAATGTGCCATTATCTATCAAAATATTCAAAAACATTCATCTACAGATAAAGACTCTAAAAATTTAAATATTTAGCCAACTCCAAGCAAACAAATTGGTGATGCTTCGAGAAATAGAGAAAGGGTAACCATCGATCCGTTAAAATATTAATGTCGAGCTACATATGACCTGAATGATTTTGACGCAATAACACAGTTGCCAGCAGGGGCGTATGCAGAATTTTTTGATGGGGCGTAAAAATTTCCGTTTGACATATATTTGCTTTGTATGTGCAGAAGGTACGATTAATCTAAGGAGTCCGGGGACATATCCCCCGTAAAATTTTGCAAAAATTACACTTTAACACTAGGATGACCGTGAAAAAAGTCTACCTAGAACGACCGGAGGTGTCGATTTCGACACCTCTTAAAATGATACGTTACTTGAGTCTTATTTTTAATTGTTTGCTTCATCGACTTTGTGGCAGTGTTTATTTTGTGTTGTTGTTTACTTTTCGCAAAAGTATTACGCATTTTACACAAGACCGGATGATCTGCTGGAGGGCAATACTTGCAATATGGCAATTAGACTGGAGGGAAATACTTGCAATATGGCAATTAGACTGAGGTAAAATATTGGTACACAATTGACTTTTTTAAAAACAAAATAAGCCTTTCTGCACTGCGAATTTCGAATATACAGTACAAGTAAAATCCACGGAAGCTACACTTGGGAGTGGTTTGCGATGCAGATAATCAGTTCTGTGGCGAAAGGTATTTCTTACATTTGGTAAGTTTTCCGTCACTATTAACACATTTTCCATAAGAGGCTTTCTGCGGTGCTGGCAAATAGAAACTGTGTTGTTGTTGCATTTCTCACCAGCGCATTTTCGACGTTTTCCAGTAGGTTGTTGCACACTCGCTTGTTCTACGGCATTTTTATGCGTTACTTTTTGTATAGCACAGGCTCCTCTCAAGCCTTCAATCAGCTGCAGGAAAAAGTTGCGTCGGGAAATTTTTCGGCCAGAAGCTTTCTTGCAAACAATTCAAGAGTTCAGTGCTGCAATGTCAACTATTGGCTAGGGGCCATTTTCTACTGGATGTTTGCGCAGTGTATTTGCGTGTCATTTGGTCAAATATATCGACCCATCTGTTTTCGTTGTAAAAAATGTATAACCAGAGACTTCCTTTTTTCTGTTCCATCTGTGATTTACGTTTTTCTTCAGCTTGCACTGGGTAGTTTACCAATAAGCAGTTTTTTTTAGCATTGTAAAAAACTTACTAGAAAATCTTTCCTTGCTGATACCAATAATTTCCTTTGGCAGCCCTTCGCTGTTAGCACGGACAGTTTCTATTACAGTGATTTCTTTGCTTTGTAACAAGGCAGCAACTTGTACACTGCTAAAAAAAGTTGTCAGTGGTAATATTGTACGCACCATTTGTTTGCAGGCAGTCAGTAAGCCTTATCACCTCATCTTCGGCCAAAATATTCCCATTTCGCTGGTTTTCTTCTAAAGCTCCCAAATACGAAAGGAAATTGCAAACGTACTTCGACTTTACTTCAGCTAGCACCCAGAATTTCAAGCCAAATTTGTCTGGCTTGTTTGGCATAAATGCAATAAAGGGGCACCTATTTTTCATTATAAACAGTTGCTCGTCGATTGTAAGGCTCCATTTGGGTGCATAGTGACAGTTTGACAGAAAATCTTTCAGTATTTCTCGTATGTGGAGAAATTTATTGGTTGTTAGTCTTTGGCTTCGTTGGTCTTTATTATCAAACCTTAGAAACCTGTTTACTTACATAAAACAAGCTCTAAACATGGTTTTAGGGAAAATTCTTGGACCATAGGTTTTGTTCAAGAGAAAATGTAGGGGGGTGGCTTTTTCCGTATATTCCTCTGACGTACTGCAAACTAAAAAAACGTCTAACTTCTCGAGTGCGATTGAAAAGTTAGGATTAGATTTTTTTGCTTCCCTTGTAGTATTTGCTTGGATGTTTTTTAACATTCTTGTGTCTACAAACAACTTTCAGCACTAATAAGGAGTACTGCCTGCTTGCCTACGTATAACTGGGTTGACACCAGATTTCACTCAAACTAAATTTGAAGCACTTGTTCGGACTGTTCTGCTAGATAGCAACGAAGTCCTTATCTCTCCATTTTGTTTCAAAGTGTTAATCATCAAGTTCATCGTCTTCATATGAAGAACTGTCTTCAGGGCTAGGCATTTCTTGGTCGAATGAAATAAAGTTGATCTTTTCCAGATCTGCCTCTGCAACGTCAGCGTCACTGCTTTCATCATCTGATTCAGAGTTATCCGAATCCTCACCCAGCATAGACAGGGCCTTTTCAGCAGAGTATTTCGAAAAAAATTGCTGTATTGACATATGAAACTATTATTTGCAAAACTTATAGACTAAATTTACAGTATCTGTAAAGGAGATGCTAGATAACGCAAAGCACTATATCCCAGGATATATCAACCGCTTTACACCTAATTTATTCCTAGGTACTACTGTAACAAAACGAATGAGTTTCACATCTCTTAGCTTCCAGAAGTTTAGCTTCAACGTTCTCTGAACTACTCTTTCATACTTTAGTAAGCAACGTTATCACTAATTTCACAAAGCTGCTGTAAAAATTTGGTCAACAAGCAACTAAAGCTGATAAACTGAGTTCTTGATAACATTTTCCAACAAAAATAATAAATTAAAAACAAAGGTTTCTCATTTATAAATGCACTTTACCTACTTGTAAGGACTTTCCCCAACTTTTATGAGATTATCGGAAACTCAACTGACCACTGCTGCAATTCTCCACACCAAATTGCAGCTCTGCACCTCAAAATCAAGAAGGATGCAGTCGCCCTCAAAATACTGACTCGATAATCTCATACCCTACAGTTACCAGTGTTTAGCTTAGCCAGCATGCAAATTCAGGACACGTTAAAAGCTTTACGTGAAAACCAAATCGTCCTGCCATAGAAAAGTGATTGTTTTAGATTGACTTTGAAGAAGGCTTCTGAGACAAAAAGTTGTTTTGAAGTAGTTTTAAATAGGTGTCGAAATTGACACCCCGGTGCTTAGAGGTAGAACTTCAAATAAGTTTTTTAATGAAAACGCTATTCCATAAAATATGACATCAAATTATTATTTTGAGATATTTAGGTGGGTACTGGATGTTTTAAATCACAATTTGACTCAGAAGGTGTAAATATTTTATATTAAATTTTTAAAAGTGTCGAAATCGACACCTCGGTTGTTCTAGTGTTAATATGCGCGATTTTAGTGCTTTCTGGAACCAATTTTCAGGTACTTTTTGTCATTCGTATACCTAAGAAATTATTAACTGCTTAAATTTTTCACGTACAACACATACGCTACAGCTGCACAACAAGATTTTTCAAAGCACATCAATGAAATTTTATAACCCTAAATAAATCTACTTGTAATTCATATTGCTCCACCTTGTATAAGTACCATATTACCTTGTATGTCATGTACATGTAACCTAATACGCTAGCAATCACTTTGGCAAATTTGAGTTAAAGTTCTATTTTTATCAGTACACGCTGAGGGATTTGTCGAACAAAATTGGGAATAACAGGAAACATAATAATAACATCAAACTTTTGAAGACCTTGGACATTTAAACTAATTCTGTCACTATAAAACCGGTTGTTTGTTTATTACCGTTATAAGCATAAAGAGTGCAAATAATATTTTACGTTTTCCTGAGGTGGGCAGGTGCATAGCCCCACTCCATTCGTACGCCACTGGTAGCCAGTGAGTAAAATATTATTACATAGCAACACAAAACCAATTTTCGTTTTTGATAATTGCTTTACATATTTACATACACTCTATGCAGAACGTTTTCGTCTTGCATCAAGCCCTTGTCAAAGCATTTATAATATCAAGTATTGGAGCTTAATTATGATATAAAACTAAAACTTATGATATAGAACATGTTAAAAGCTTTATGTGGAAGACAGGTGGCCAACAAACCTCGAAAAAGGCAACTCCCAAGCGAGTGCGGACTTCCTGTCCAAAGTATAGCGATACAATTTGCTTTCTCGTGAATGGAGGATAAATATGGCAAATAAAACAAAAACAAACTAAAATGTGCCCGGTAAATACAAAGATTACGGGATAAATTCAGTATTCATTATGAACTATTCTAGTCAGTAGCAATGAAATTAAATGTTTATGAAATATGCTTTCATCACTATTATAAAGTTTATAACAAGTTATATACTGTATTACAATTTATATAAATGTCGCACTGTTGTCACAACGCTCTTTCTCATGAGGATGAAACCATCTCATCAGAATGAGCATTGCAACCACAGTACGATTTTGTATGCTGTATATATTCGATATCTGGCGGAATATTGTCTGGCCTTCGGGGCGTCGGATCTGGGCTTGAAAATGCCTCGTGTTGTTCTAAAAATATGTGTCGTTTTTGCTATTTTGTTTAATTGAGTAGCCTTGCAGTCTCAGCCAAGACATCGCACTTTCATTCAATTTTGTTTAATTGAGTTGCTGCTTTATCTTATCTTCAGACTTCTTTGCACAAATTAGATTAATTAGACACCTTCAGTTTCTTCAATTTCAGCTGTTGTTTGTTAGATTTGTTGTTGTTGTCGACTTGTTGATTTTGTGCTAAGAAGCTGCTGTCATATCATCTAAAGCGCTTTCATACAAGCAGCGCTCTGTAACCTTGTTTTTGCAAATTAATTACAACAAGTGGTTGTACTGAAAGTGATCTCCAGTTTCACAGAGGCTTTTGTGCAAGCAAATGAGCATTATCGACAAGCTTCCGCTGTCTTTGATCACAATTTTTCTACGCTTGCAAAATAAATGTTTTTCAACGTCTATAATTGCAGTGACTCATATCAATAACTTACCACCTTCATCAAAACATACGTTGAAAAAGAGCCATAAATATAGACGACAGTAATGAAAAAACAGGTTCCTATAAATGCGCCTCATGGAAATAATTGATTTTTACCGGGCAGCATATTTTGTGGCACTATAAACTATTCAACAAAGTTATTGCATTTTTGACTACATTAATGGCCGTTGGCAACCTAAGTTACTATTAAATAACAAAAAAGTACCCGACAAAATATTTTTTTTCCTTTTATGACTTGGAGTAGATAAAAAATTTTTGACATTTGCATTAAGGTTTCTTGGGCAAGATAATGCCGGGTTGGTTTGCCATTGTCTTACCCCGTCGTCCTCTATCAATTAGCCAGCATTACCTGTTTCCATCCGCCACGACGAGGACGCTGGCTGTAGGGCTTGGTGGTGATGATTTACCATTGTACTGGCCAAACAAGCATTCATAGACTTGGGATATATCCTATGTAACAAAAAGATGAGTTTCAGGATCAGATTTTGTTTGTTAAAGTGCTAAGTGTGGTCGGTGTTTTTATATGGTTGTGAATCTTGGACTATGACAAAGGAAACTGTCAAGAAAGTCAACGCATTGGAACTTTGGTTTCTACGTAGAATGCAACGCATTTCATGGACTGCTCACGTTACCAATGAAACTGTTCTGAAACAAACCTGCCAAGTTGGACAGCTTCTTAACACAATCAAAAATAGGCAGTTGCAATTTTTTGGACATGTAATGAGACAGGAGAATCTGGAGCAAATTTCAATTACTGGACGTATCAATGGAAAACGAGCACGGGGTCGTCAAAAGTACAATTATTTGGATCAATTAAAAACATATACAAAGCTTAATACAGAAGAACTGCTGCATTTTGTCAAAGATAGAAGAAAATGGAAAAACATATGCATTAATGTCGCCGAGGCCTGGATCAGGCATGGCACTTAATGATGATGATGAGATAAAAAATTAACTGTTTAAAAGAATTTGAAGTTATGATAAATTTTTGACTTCGGCGTTTAATGGGTTAAGAGAATACAATTTCGTGTACAAGAATAGCGAAAGTGCATAAGATTCATCAACTTTTTGCTACTGCTTACCAGGGATGTGGAAGCGGAAGCTGGAAGTGGAAGCCGTGGAAGCGGTCCTTTTTCTGTGGAAGCGGAAGCGCAAAAAATCCACCGCTTCCACAGAGCAGGGAAGAATGGAGAAAGAAAAGAAATTGATTGAGCTGTCCTTCGTAGAAAACGATTAGGGGGAGCATAAACATTGAGAAATAACAGTCGTTTAGAGAGATGTTGTCCTCTACATAATCAGAGTAGGGGTCAAGCGAAGAAAGAGAGGAGGTAGAAAGCTCAGAGAAGGATAAGCCCTTAACTGACGAAAATGATGACGCCGCCACTAGCGTCTGTGACATCAGTAGAAAAAATGCCAGATCGGGAGTGGGTGCCATGGGATCGCAGAGCATAGAATCCAGGGATCTGTAAAGAGGAAGATAAATTAAGGTTAGATTCCTGGATACAAATAAGGTCAACGGGATAAGACAAAAAAGAGTGTAGCAGTTCAGTTCTCCTGGCTTGGAGACCCACAGCATTCGATTGAAGAACCCTGAGGGAGTTGAGGAGGAGAAGAGGAAGCAGGAGGTAAAGAGAAACAGCAAGGAGCATGAGGCGGTGGTGAGGGTGCAGAGGGAGAAGATACAAAGTGGGCGAAAAAAGGATAGGAGGTTTGAAGGCGAGGGTGGGGTGCGAGTGCTGCATTAGCAGAAGGGGGCCAGATGTGCCAGATTTGAGCAGTGGAGGTATACCAGCTGGAGGAGTCTGAGGACTAAGTCACAGTGACGGTAGATGTGGGATCTCTAAAAAAAGCAGGGACACAGCAGGAAGGACAGCTCCAGGAGTGAGAGCTGCCAAGAGTTCTGACTCTAGAAAAGGAAAGTAGTGAGCACTTTAAATGAACCCAATTAGAGTATATGCAGCATTGCACTGACCTACCTTGCCAGGTCACATTTCCAGCGCACACTAAATAGGGAAAGACGGGACAAGGGTTAGGATGAACGTTGCCGCTCATCAGAAGAAGGAGAAGAATGAGAAGGCGGGCAAGAGAAAGACAGGAGATGAGAGAAGACAGGCCGATTTTAAAGAGGCTGCGTGCTACCCTTCTGCGGTGGTTCAGGGGGCTGCACGGCGAAAAAATGGTTTGTGTGAGGGGAGTGCCAGGGGTAACTGGGACCTTCGGTAAGACCAACAGCAATTTTAACTCAACCCAAACGGGGTTGGGGACCGCATCACCACGTTGAGGCAGGTGTTGATTGGTGCAGTTCAATTTTGCTCGCTTTACATGTATATACTACATATACGACAGAAATTTCGGGCTTCACTATCCAAAAAAAATCGGAGTCAATACGTGTTTTGGGGACGGATAGAAAGTCGGTAATGGTGATTAGAGTTAAAGTTAACTCAAAGTCAGAGTTAGTTGAGGATAGAGAGGGAAAATCAGCGCTATACGGTGTAATTTGTTGTTGTGACGTCAGGCTATTGTCGAGAGCTGTAATATGTGGTCATACGGTTTAGATCTGAGAAGCACTAAGTTAACTGTTGTAAAAGTGGTTGTAAGTAGTGAAGAAAGTTGTAATAACTGCTTATTTGTTGAAGTGTTTAATTATTTTTTGAGGTGTAGTAACGAAATATTTGATTTTCCTGCAAACTACAGTAGATTCCGCTTAATCGGGTCACATCGGGACAAGCACCATTTGGCCCGATTAAGCGGCTGACCCGATTATCCGAAGTTAACATGACGTCATTGTCTTGACGGCAATAAACAAGCACATGCGCAAACACAAGCATTGTGCACATTGTTTGGAGGTTGTTCTCTAATTTTTCTGGGAACAACAATTTTTTCAGCAATTGTTAAATTTTTTCGTGGCATTTCTGCTTAGGTCTTCACAAAATTTGCAACAAAGCGCATCAATTACTATGTCCAAAGGCGTGAAATCACAAAATAAGTTGCGCCTGTATTGTTCAATTGTCACATATATAATAAAGTTGGCTTTGTGATATTGAGTACTATTATATCACAAAGGCGGTTTTGCAATTACACTGGTGTATGTCTGGCTGCAGTTGTGGCCCAATTAAGCGGAATAGTGGCCCGATTATGCGGATAAAGCTTAGAGTATTTTCTTTGATTGGATTTCGTTCTTCACAATTTGGCCCAATTAAACGGCTGACCCTATTAACCGGCGGCCCAATTAAGCGGAATCTACTGTATTTGTGATTTCTGAATTTTAGTTAGTGGGGGTTCCGTGACAAACGCAAAAATACATTAAGGGTTCCTCGATGACAAAAAGATTGAAAAGCACTGTTCTACATTTAACACGAGTTCTAATATCTAAGAAAAAGAAACACCGAGTAGTTCGGAAGAATTAGCTCAAGCGAAGTAGGTAAAGTAATAGCAATAAATAAAGGTTTTTGTTTCCTCAAAATGATAAAGTGTAAGAAAAGGCAGGCTACAGACCCACAAAAGATAAAAAAATTGTCAACAGTTGTTTTCTAGTTTTTTATTAGTGGAAGCGGTGGAAGCGGAAGCGATAGGTGTGGAAGCAGAAGCGGTTGAAAAATAACTGCTTCCACATCCCTGCTGCTCACACAAAACCCCGATGGGTGAAGCCGGCGCAGCCGGTTGAACCGAAATATTAAACCTGGACATTACTGATGGACGGCCCCTGCCGGCCAAAGCCGGCTTGTAGGCGTTAAGAAAAATATCTTGTGCTTAAAGGTTATATTTATCAATCTTTACAAAGTTATTGCTACTTGTATAGGTTTACGAAAAGTTCATCCGCTCTGCCAACGATTGTAACGATTTGACTTACCCATTTGTGTTGCTGAAGAATCGGCGTAAAATGTGATTAGACTCGAAGCATCACAAAATTTTTGTTCAATTAAGGAAATATAATGAATACTAGTTGCAACAGATAAATGCAGCAATGTTTAAGAAATTACAGATATATATATAAACAGTGGGTAATTTCAATCACAAAACGTTTTCATGTTGGTTAAGATTGTTACAAAACAGCAGGCAATGATCATCGTTTTTTTATATATACCAATGTGTAGTTTAAAATCTGGGAGAAAGGTTTTCATTCATAGTGTGGCCCACTTAATAGTTTTATGTCAACACCATTCTGTTGTTTTGCATCGATCGCCCTAATAACCTGCTATTACCCACCGCCCATGTACAAGCTGGCATTGCGCCTAACCTAATATCATACCAATCGCTTGCTCCTTGAACACTTTTACTATTCGTGTGGGAAAATTTTTTTTGGAAACGCTTTTCAGATTATGAGCTTCATATTTGCCCTTTTTGGTAGTTTTCAGTTAGACTTGGCCACCGCGACTGCTAGACTGCTTGCTTGCGTCACTTGTTTGCGACATAAAGATGGAGGTATCTTGTTAAGTGTCTTGCCCAAAGACAAAGCAAACGAGCTAGCCGGCTTGTTCTTCACACTATCGTTTTTGTGCTGAGCGCTAAGGAAGGAAGCTGTGAATACTATTTTTTGAAGTCTTTGGTATGACTCGACTAGGAAAATCAACTCCGAGTTTTACCAACTGCGAGGCGAAGGCTGTAACTACTATGCCATCGTCCTGGTATAGAGCTCCTATGAGGAAACATCAATTGAAATCTAAGAAATCGGAAACACCAGACAATCAGTAATCACACAAACAACTTTAAGATAACAAAAAGTTTATTCATAATCGATTTGTTTATGCATTGTTGTTGTGGCCATACTCTTCCAATATTGTAAGTGACGTCACTATCTTTATGTAAGCTCACCCAGTTATATTCCTGTATCACGAAGTGTTTGGTTGATGGGTAAATAAAAACAGATTTGAAGAAAACATGTTCAAAATATAATTAGTTTTGCTCTAACTACTCCCTTTTTTTTATTATTTCTGAGATAATCACATCAACACTATTTCCACAAACAGTTTTAAAATAATTCCTAGTTCATTATAATTCATCTGTTTATGCATTGTTCTTGAGGTCACACTTTCAATATTGTAAATAAATCACGTTATTATCTTCTTGCTAGCTTTGCTACTTACAATAGCATAGTATGCTGTAATTAGCGTAACTAAAAACATATCAAGGCAAAATCGTAAAAACAAACTCAGCTTTCGTTTTAAGCTATTACGCCCAGTGTTCTATTACACTACAGTAATCTCCTGTATATTCGAATTATACAGGATTAAAATCAAAATCTGCACTTTGATTTCAATAATTGCACTTCAAAAGTTGAAGAGGAAAACTTTCAGTATTTCTCAACGTATGGCTTCTCTACGAGTTGTTTTTGACTACTGATAAACAAGCTTTTAAAAAGTTACTACAGTTGACCCTCGATTTAATGTACTTCGTGTTATGAATTTAGTCCCCTTTTTAAATTTGTATTCTTTTTGCCTTTTTGTCCGGTTGTTAGTTTCTGTCACTCACCGATATGCATAATTTCAGAAACGTGGTTGACAGACAGGAGCTAGCAACTACTCGAAAATTCCTACTTCAGCTTTGATTCTATTTAGTGATTACTGCTTTATAGTGTGCTATTTGTAGTATTTGCGAGTAAATTTCTGTCATTAGAAACCACGTAACATTTCTTTTCGAGTAGTTGAGAGCCACAGCAGTTAATCTGTGGCTATTTTAGACAGTTGCTGAGTTAGAGTTAAAAGTATCCTTTTTGTTTTTGTGAGACCATAGCAGGTTAGGCTGTTTATAAACCGGTATCCTGGTAGGCATAAATAGTTTTCTTGTAAGCGGGTAAGTATTGTAGAATATCTGTGTACTACAATCTTATAACTATGTCGGAGATGTCTGCCAGTGAAGTTGTAAACAGTAGCAATCCTTGTCTCAATTCGAGTGAACCAGTGCCATCGTGTGTGGCCTCCGGTAATGAATCTTGTTTAAGATCATTGAGTATGAAGAAGATAGAACTCATCAAATTGAAAATGGAATTAGAAAAGGCGTTAAAGGTAAGTCAATCTTTGGAAGATATTTCGGAAAGATGTGACAAACTTTATTTGGAGGCCTCATGGATTCAGGCATCAATTGATGGTGAAGAGATAAAAGGCCAAATAGAGAATGTTATCGGTGCCATTGAACAGCTGTATAAAACATGTTTGAATTTGTTGACCATGGCCAATGTTGGCAGCCCCAAATCTGAATTTGTGAAGGGTGTCAGTACTCCATCACCAAAGAATAGTGAGGATGATGTTTTTGGGTTATATAGTGATACAGTTGCGCCCATACCAGTAATAGCCCATGTCCCTCCCAAGATGGTTGGATTAAAGTTGCAGAAAGATTTCAAGGTAAAGCATTCTAATGTGGCTGAAAACCCTACAGTCTCAGGTTTAGGCAATAAAGTAAGACAATTGGTTATGGATAATCGTGACCCTGTTATGTCATCGTCACCACCACCACTAATTCATTCAGATTCTTCTGCCTCTGGTGGAAATGGGTTGATGATTGAGGCACAGGAGAGTAATACTTATGGCGCACAGTGGCCAAATGTGCATGCACCCGTGTTCACAACTGGTAGTGGACTTAGAATGCAACCACCACCAGGATTCCAAAATGCGTTGCCTATTACTCACAACACACCATTTATGTATCCCTTGGCCATCACACCCTTTAATGGTGATTGCTTAAAATATTGTGAATTTATAGAAAACTTCGATAAGTACGTTGCATCAAGTGCCCCAGATGATGGCTACAAATTACTCCAGCTAGAATCTCTTTGCTCTGGAGAAGCTAAGGAAATCGTTAGTGGCTTAGGCAGAATTTATGATAAGTCGCAGGCTTATCGCACTGCCCGAGCTCTTCTAAATTCAAGGTTTGGTGACAGACATCGCTTAATGCAGGGGTCGGCAACCTTTTGAACTCAGTGTGCCAGTTTACGAATAATGTTAAGATGTAAGCAGCTTCGCGTGCCAAGCATTTTTATGTGTTTGGTTTGCACAGTCAACGATGTGAATAGCAAACGGATAAGAAACAAATTTGTTTATTAATTTTATTGGATAAGGTCGAATACAGTCAAAGGACTCTTTTTAATGAAACTACAAAAAGACTCCTTGTCCTTGCTTTTCTTTGCTCAGCTCAGTAATATTGGACTAAATTTAGATACACTCAGTTGAACACACAATTTTCATTGATCTTCCATAAGTCGGCTGCGATGGGCACTGAGAATAAACTTCATTTGGGAAAATATTTGTTTACACAAATAAGTGGCTTAAAATGCAGACAGCAAAGCTATTGCCATCTTCTTCAGACAACTAAATTTCTCCTGCAAAGATTTCCAACGTGGTAAAATGTTTTTTGCTTGTTTTCAATCGTTTCCAGCGATTTCTGCAAATCAACAAATTTCGATGTGCACAATAAAGAGGCTTTGAAATCGATCAGCTGCAACTGGAAGTCTTCAATATCCATCCATTCAAATGCACATAAGTTCAAGTCTTTGCTGCTCTCGGGCTTGATGAGAAAAGAAAACAATGAACCAAAATGTTGAAAATCTTGAAATCTGGTGCAAAATTGAGACGTTGAACCCCTAATGTACATATCAATTTTAACCGAATTAACTTGGTAATCCACTGAGAAAGCCTTCAGGTGTTCAAAGTAGCGAAAAGTGGCGATTTGGATGTCCCGTGTGTAGACATCCAGTTTAGATGCAAATCCTTTGCATACTTCAAAAAGACACATCACTGTTTTTCCTGTACCCTGCAGATGAAGATTAAGTTCGTTAAGGTGCGTGGTGATGTCCGCAAGAAACATCAGTTTTACAAGCCACTCTTCATCCTCCAGTTCGGGGTCGGCCTTTCCTTGTCCTCTGAAAAAGACCCTTATCTCGATTAGACATTCGACAAACCTCAAGAGAATCTTACCGCAACTTAACCATCTGACACTGCGGTGCAGCAGCACATCATGGTATGCACTTTCCATCTCTTCAAGCAAAACTGTGTGTGAGTTGTAGCAGAGTGTGCGACAAAGAAACACAGTGTTTTCGTAACTGTTTTAGTATTAGGCGTGTCTACACCAAAATTTTTCATTCTTGCGGCCTATCGCATCTTTGTTTACTCTAATTTGTTTGTGCTAATGGGAAATCGCATAAACTGGATTGTCTTGAGACAATTTTTTCGCTTTCACAGCGAACCAGTTGTGAGTGTCATTGGCAGAACCACAACAGACATCGCCGACATAGAAATTGTCAAGTGAATTGCATGCTTGACAACTTTTAGGACTGTTGATTTCGTGCAGTGTAAACAGTTTGAGCTTGGGAGTGCGCCGCGCACGCTTATAGAGTAGATTTCGCATGCGCGTCAAGTCACTTGGCGTGCCATAAAAAATCCCCTCGCGTGCCAGGGGTTGCCGACCCCTGGCTTAATGAATGCAGTAAGAAAGGATCTTTTACTAGGAGAAAAGATTAGTGAATGGGATGGTAAAGCTTTGTCCTCATTAAGTGATAAAATGTTTTGCTGTGAAGCTACTTTCCGCAGTTGGGGAAAGCTTTTTGAGCTGGATAGTCCAGATGTAATTGAGAAACTGTTTGAAAGACTACCTTACAAGCTTAAAGCAGAGTTTGTTTCAATATCCCGGAGAAATGAAACAACAGGATGTTCTAACTTTTCAGAACTGAGAAAACTATTAGACCGAGCTGCTCGTGATGCTGAGAGCTTTTTAGGACAGCATATGCTAACCAAGAAGGGAAATCAAAGAAATACCACCTCACGTGTCTTGCCAAGAAAGTACAACGTCGCTACTGCAAAAAGCGCTTCGGATAATGTTGACGCAACCAAGTTGGTCAAATGTCCCTGCTGCGAAGGTGAGCACCAGTTGTGGCATTATAACCTTTTTAAGGAGTTTGATTTGGAGAAAAGAACTAAAGTGGTGAAGGAGCACAGGCTTTGTTTTAATTGCTTGAGGGCAGGTCATGGAGTTGCTGATTGCAGACTCAGCAAGAGCTGCAGTCATTGCCACAGACGCCACAATACGCTATTGCATAGAAACGTGTCAAACAGTAGTGCCCCTTCCAAAGAATCATTGCCTTCTGAACCAAAGAAAACCACATCTGTAAAAATTTCCAGCAATCAATGCGCAGACAAGATAAATCAGTGTTGAAGAAAGCTACATAAGGTGGTACCCGTTAGTATTTGGGTTGATAATCCCTGTAATTCACTGACGACTTGGGCATTCATGGACGAAGGATCCGAAACTAGCTTATGCACCTTTGAACTTGCAAAAAGGCTCAATGCCCCTTTAACTGATTGTAAAATTGACATTTGTACAAACAATGCCGTGACACCCGTGGATAAGAAAATTAAATCTATTTGCATTCAAGGTGTGGGTGAATCAACCATTTTCGAAGTGAGTGACGCACTTGTGCAGAAGGGCATAATTGATGTCAGCTCAAGCATACCAAGCAATCAGATAACTCAAGATTACCGTCATTTGGCAGACTTAAATTTTCCTGCCATAGATAGCTCGAAGGTTGAACTGCTCTTAGGCCAAAATGTGCAGAGTGCTTTTTGTGTGACTGATCTGAGGTACGGTTCTAGCAATGAACCACATGCCTTGCACACATCATTGGGCTGGGCTTTGTGGGGAAACGACTATTTATGTTCAACTGCTGATTACTCAAGAGGTGTCAAGGTTAATTTTATCCTTGAGAAGGATAGCAGTTGCAAAAGAATACTTGACGTACTTCATCAGGATTTTAAAGATATCGAGCTGCCTGAAGTAATCAAAATGTCTAAGGATGATCGTAAGGCACTAGAAATATTTGAAGAGTCAGTAGAGAAAAGGGACGATCATTACACAATTGCTCTTCCGTGGAAGGATAAAAATACTTCACTACCCAACAACAAGAAAATGGCTGAGGAGAGACTACTTGGACTGAAGAGGAAGTTAATTGCAGATGAAGATATGTATGAAAAGTACCGTAGTAAGATAAAAGAGTATATTGATTGTGGTTACGTTGAACTGGTAACCAATAAAGACTCAAATTCAAGGAAAACGTGGTACATTCCTCACCACTACGTTAATTCTTCCAACACGTTTCGCATAGTTTTTGATTGTAGCGCTAAGTTTGATGGTGTTTCTTTAAACGACAAGCTTTTGCAGGGACCCGACTTATCTAGCAACCTTTTAGAAGTGTTTTTACGTTTCAGGGAGGAACCAATTGCTGTCGTAGAAGACATTCGCTCTATGTTTCATCTGGTGTTCGTTTCTGAAAAGGATCGAGATGCACTCCGGTTTTTGTGGTATCAAGATAGTGACCTCGACAAGCCTTTGGTGACCTACCGCATGAAGGTGCACCTATTTGGGAGTACTTCTTCGCCATCGGTCGCATCGTTCGCACTACGAAGGACTGCGGAAGACAATGAGACCAATACTTGTGAAAAGGTAATTCATACAGTATATAAGAATTTTTATGTAGATGATCTTTGCAAATCCTTTTCGACTGTTGAAGAAGCTGTTGAGATGATCAAGCAATTGTGCACGTTGTTGAAAAGTGGAGGTTTTCACCTCACAAAGTTTGTTTCTAATAGCAAGTCTTTTCTGGAGACGATACCTAACGAGAATTTAGCGTCCAATGTGTTAAACTTTGCCGACCGCGAATTGCCCATACAAAAGGCTTTAGGGATTTATTGGGATGCTGAAACAGACCGGCTACAGGTAAAGGTTAAAATTCGTCCACAGCCTCACACTCGACGCGGTTTGTTATCGATAATCGGGCAAACGTACGATCCTTTAGGACTATTGCAACCCTTTTTGCTTCCAGCCAGAAGAGTTCTGCAGCAGGCATGCCGAATGGGATTGCCTTGGGATGAGGTAATCTCCAATGCCGGGGTGGGCATAGACGATTGGGATCAGTGGTTGAAATCATTGCCGTGTTTGGAGTCGATATCTCTACCCAGAAGCTTTAAGTTTCTGGGAGGGGATGTCCTGAGTATTGAATTACACGTGTTTTGTGATGCTTCATTGCATGGTTATAGTGCATGTGCTTACTTTCGTATCGTGTATCATAGTGAATCAATTAAGTGCTTGTTTGTGTTGGGAAAATGCCGTATTGCGCCATTAAAATCGCTGACAGTGCCTCGCTTAGAACTGTCAGCAGCTGTGATTGCTGTTATACTCGCTCATACTGTACGTCAGGAAACCGAATATGTAATCAATCGTATTGTTTTTTGGACTGACGCCAGTGTTGTTTTGCGCTATATTCAGAACACGTCTAGTCGTAACATGTTTTTTGTTGCTAACAGACTTGAACTTATTCATACGTTAAGCACACCTCAGCAGTGGAGGTATGTGCCTACTGATTTAAATCCCGCAGACATCGGTTCTCGCGGAGTGTCGCCTGATAAAACTGACCTTGCTGACATGTGGCTTCATGGCCCACCGTTTCTTGTTTGCTGTGAACAAGAATGGCCTAAGCAACCGTTTTTATCCGAATTTGATGATTGCGATGATCCCGAATTGAAGAGAGTCAAGGTTTCCTCTAACAGTCTTATACGTTCTGCTTCTGACTCAATGCATCATTTGTTGCGTCGTTATTCTGACATCACACGCCTTCGACGCTCAGTCGTTTGGTTAACTCGATTTATGCTTTATCTTAAATGGAAAAGGCAACCGGAACGCTATCAGCTTCAAACGGGCACATTGACTGTGGCTGAGTTGGATAAGTCGACAGAGATTATCGTTCGCTTAACACAAGGAGAGTCATTTCCTTTATGTCTTAATGCTTTGCCAGACTGTAACGAACTGAGCTCGATCGTGCCTGTAAGCGAGCAGCTGTTACGGAATAAGCCCTGTCTAAGAAAGTTGCAAGCTTTGAATCCCTGCAAAGTAAATGGAATTTTAAGGGTTGGTGGGAGACTTCAAAATTCTCCTCCTGACAAGTGCGCGAAGCACCCCATTTTGTTGCCTACTCACCACCATGTTACAAAGCTGTTGATCCTTGAAATCCATACCCGGGAAGGACACCTTGGGTGCAATCATATATTAAATGCCATTCGTGAACGTTATTGGATATTGAAGGGAAGAACAGCTGTAAAGAGTGCCCTAAAGCAGGGCTTCTCAAACTATGGGTCGCGACCCCATTTGGGGTCGCACGATTTAGTTTTGGGGTCGCGAAACATATTCAAAACAAATTGGCTGTACTCATCAAAATTAAAAGCTTTTGTAACCCTCACAAGAAAATTAAAAGTAGACCTGTAGTAAAATGATTTTGTGTTGCATTTTCAGGGGTAACTCCATCTTTACGCTGTTTACTGCAATGTCTGACTGAGCTTTCAAGTAAAACAAATCAAAAAATTGAAACAAGTTATTCATTGGTATTCCTGTTTGTCGTAACATACTGACCGATATCAATCTTGTTAACACGGCTTCAACTTGGAAAGAAATTTCCTTTTTTGAAAAAATTTTATTATTTGATAAAATTTGGCTCTAAAAGTCAGAAAAGAGGAAACTAGATAGAAATACTCAAGATAAAAAAAATTTGGAAGAAATAAGAAAATTTGCAACAACATATCTTTGCAAAAAATACAGTGTAAAATAAAATGGCATGTAGAAATACAAAAACTGCGGAAAAAACTCTGCTAAATATCATTTTCCGTGGTTCAAAAAATGCTAAGGAAAAGAAAAATGTTTATGCTTTATCTGTAATTTAAAACCGTACTTTTAAAGCCTGACAAGATAGCTTTCGACTACTAATCTTGGGAAAATAGGCTTGTTTAAGTAGAGCCAGGCGGAAGCAAATGTAAAATGAGTAAGCGTTGTTGCTTGCCACACCAGTAGCGTACGGTACTTTGAGGAAGTGTCATGTTCCCTTGCTTTGGCCTTTACACGAGAATTTAAAAACTATTTATGTTAGCTACATTTATGACAATTCTTGACTTTTTTCAATATGCATTTAAGAATATTGTTTCGAGAGCAACAGTTCTGACGTATCAGTTCATCTCTTTCATAAATCATCGTGCGCAATATCCATCCCGTTAAATGTGTTTGATAAGTTTTATAAAATGAATTTTTATTTCGTTAATTTTTTGTTTGCTTCACTACTTTTATCATGTATTCTTTTTGTTACTGTAGAGTTACTTTCGTGGATTGTGCGCTTTCGCATGACTTCGTCCTAAAAAAAGATACTTGAGATTTGTGATCAGTGGTGCAATTATGGAGGGAAACATAAGAGATAACCCTCAAAGGATATGACAGAAGCAAAAAATGTAAAACAACAATTTTTTTGTGACCAAAATATGCAAAATTTTTGCTTTCGCAAGATTTTCTTCGTTTAATGTTTCGCCCTCCGCAAGAAGATCGAGTTTACGTATTTTATATAGTTGCTTGATAATAAGATTAAGCTTACTTAATGCTTCGCTCCCCGCTCCCCTCTCAAAACAAAGCACGCCAGTGCCTGTAATGGGACGTTTATTGCTTTAATATCATTAACGTGTAGGCTATTCATCCAGGGGTCGCGTAGAAATTTCTTTTCTAAAATGGGGTCGCAGAACAAAAGAGTTTGAGAAGCCCTGCCCTAAAGGAATGCATGAACTGCAGATTTTGGAAAGCTAAACCTGGCAAACAGCAGATGGGTGAATTACCTGTGCCTAGGGTTACCCCCTCTGCGCCCTTTGCGACATGTGGTACTGATTTGATGGGTCCGTTATTCGTTAAGATAGGAAGAAGCTCTTGTAAACGTTATGTGTGTATTTTCAGCTGTATGGCCACGAGAGCCGTTCACTTTGAAGTAGTGCAATCCCTTGAATCAAGTGCTTTTATTCAAGCGTTTCGTCGGTTTTGCAATCGTAGAATAACAAGGCCAAAGGTTATGTACAGCGATAACGGAGGGAATTTTGTGATGGCTGACAAGGAGCTCAATGACGAATTAAAATTTGGAATTCAAAGAACTTTCAGAATGCTATGGTGCAAAATAACATTGAGTGGCGTTTTAATCCACCGTTAGCATCGCATCAAGGTGGATTCTACGAGCGGTATTTTCGAATTGTTCGTAAAATTTTGAGATCCATTGTCGGAGAAGCAACCTTGGAGGAATACGATTTGTTAACATTATTGACCGAAGTTGAGCGAATTCTGAATAATCGTCCAATATCAGAAACTCCCTCACCTCCGGACGAATTTGCAGCACTCACGCCGAGTATGTTGTTAACCGGTGTTCTTGATGACGGATCCCCGCCTGGAGTATTCTTAAAAAGTGATGGATATAAAAGATCCTGGAAGAAAACACAGTATTTAGGAAATCAATTTTGGGAAAGATGGCTTCGCGAATACTTGCCTCTACTGCAACCACGCTCTAAGTGGTTTGGTTCATCAACCAATTTCAAAAAGGGTGATCTTGTGCTTATTCAAGATGATCAGTTGAAAAGAGGCTGTTGGTCAAAGGCTGTAGTGGAAGAGGTGATGCCGGATGCGGCCAATTTGGTGCGGAGGGTCAGAATTAGAACTGGAGACGGAAGAACATTTGTACGAGACGTGAGAAAACTGTGCATACTGGAAGGAAAACTTTTAGACGATTGAACATAATGGTAGAAACCGCATTTCTTTCTAGTTTTGTGTTGTGTTTTTTTTTGTTGTTTTGTTCATTTTCGCACGCTTGGTGAAGCTAAACGCATGGTTTTAGCTGTAATTAATTTTCGTGCCGATGTAATTAGCTTGGTAGTTTGATATCTTCTTCCCCCTCTTATTTTTGTAAGTTTAATCTTGATTTAAATTTCTGCTTAACTTTAATTGTAAAACGCTTCTAAATTCGCGTTTTCGGGGTGGGTATGTTATGAATTTAGTCCCCTTTTTAAATTTGTATTCTTTTTGCCTTTTTGTCCGGTTGTTAGTTTCTGTCACTCACCGATATGCATAATTTCAGAAACGTGGTTGACAGACAGGAGCTAGCAACTACTCGAAAATTCCTACTTCAGCTTTGATTCTATTTAGTGATTACTGCTTTATAGTGTGCTATTTGTAGTATTTGCGAGTAAATTTCTGTCATTAGAAACCACGTAACACCTCGGCTTAACAGATTTCGGATTTACCGGACTGTGAAAAACAGTTAAAATTTAATAAGACCAGACACTTTTAATTTATGTCAAAATCTTAATTGCAGTTAAAATGTTTGTAGAAAGCACAGCGTTGTATTGTTTCTCTTGTGCATTGCTTGTAAACAAGGTATTGCTCGCTATCGTGCTGATACGTAACAGTATGTGTTACATTCTTAAACAATGGTTGGTCTATATCTAGTACAGGACTCTACCTTACATCTCTCTGCCTTTGTGCAAGCATCAATAAACGTTAATCAGAACATAATCAAGATTCCAAAACAATTAGTAAAACGTAAACGTGTGAATTTGCCGGTAATAAAGAAGCAATCTTTCGAGTGGAGCTGAAGAAAAGCAGCAATGACCAAGAAGCAGTCTTTCGAGTGGCAAAGTTTGTTTGTCAAAATTGAAGGCGTCAATTTTGCGAATTCACGGTGACGTTTCGTTTGATTACTCCTCTTACAGCCAGGTATCGGCACATTACTGCAAAAATCTGTGAATGGTCAGAGAGCTGGTCATCAAAGAACAGCATATGAGTGGTCGCCAGATCAAAATTAGCAATGTTATTACTCCTCGCTCTTCTACTAATTCTGCTGGTCCCAATTACAATGCTCCGCGTGTCAGTAGCAGTCTCGCCACCCCTAAAATTGGATATGAAGATCGCCATCACACTATAATAGCCTCCGACTCAGATCTGCCAATGATCATCTCCGACTCAGATCTGCCAATGATCATCTCCGACTCTGACTAATTACATTTGAATTAGTCTAAGATACACATCTATACAGCATATTACTGCAGTTTTAGCAGCTTCCAATAAACACAAAAAAGCCAGATAGCTGTGTGTTTTGTTTATATTCTCAACGCAATTTACCAGTTACCATGTGTAGATATGTTAAGAAAATATGTCACATTGAAACTGTGGAGAGCATCTATTTTGCTGGGCATTTTTGGGCAAATTTCTCAGCAACGGACAGATTCCGGTCCGCATTAGTCCGTTAAAATGGAGGGTCAACTGTGCTATTGCCGAACAATATAAATGCAAACATCGCTGTTCTATAAATAAAACGCTGGGCGGTTATATGCTCTTTTAACGTAATTTACAAGCTGTCTTTGTTGTGTCTGCCTCGATAGTCAGAAAAGTAGACAATGATGAATTAGACAGCTGCAAAAGAACCAAACTGTTTGTGACATAGAGTCAGTCAGGATGGAGGTAATTAAGAGTGAAATGGGAGGCCAGAAACTGTGCCATGACGGTTACATGTACAATAGGCAAAGAGCTACAAAAACCATGTTGATAAGCGTAATTATTGCTGACTAATTTTCTAGTGTCTAATCTGCCGTTACTTAGATTCGTCTGGCTCAATCAGCTGAGTCGTTTGTATTCAGCTGCGTCTTTGTTGTTTGCGTGTAAGGACCTTGTGTGAACACAGAAGGGTAGATAACCAGTTTAGTGCTTTGTGTTTTAGACGTAGATTTCAAAAATCATAAGTTAGGCTTAATTACATGTGGCAAAGCTCACGGAAAATTTTGCTACAATACGCTAGTAACGCTTGAGTTGCGGTATGTAAGGCAACGCATACGGAATTGCGTATGGATACTATTTTATGATGGTAGGCTAAGAACTTTTCCAAGAAATAGAGCTAATATCAGCAATGATGATCACGTTGGTTATGAATAAGTGTTTATTCGGCAACAAGTGTAGCAAAATACAATAATATTTTTAGCAAGAGCTACAGCACGTATAGTAGTAAACACTATAAAAAGAGTTTTATTTTTCGGACTCGAAGATGTTAAAAAAATTATTTGGCATACTGATCTTTCTCCTCCTCACTAAAATCTTGTATCGGAAGGATATTTCAAATCTTGTGGTGGCGCTTCGTTTTTATAATGGTGAACCTGTTGCATTCCGGTTCCAGCATATTGGGTGCGGGCATGGCGCCCCGATCAAATTGGAGACCACGTTATCTCAACGTGCCCCATACATCGGGCACCTCGATGGGCTGCTGGTCTGACGGTTTTGGATGACGATACTCGATGCTGGCTTAATACCACTACAGCCAGCATCTGATCCTAATCTTCTATACAGAGAAGATATTGGGTGTGCCTACAAAGGACGTTGAGGTTTCCTGCAAATCATCAAATTATTCCAATCTGCTCACTCTTCTCCCTGGAACAATATCGTTTCTTTGATGACGTCATTTTTTGTGCATGTAGTGGTGTCATGGCTACAGGCGCAAAACTCAAGGAGATGCTGAGTGAAACCTCAAAAGCTGACGATCTTTGAATGCCAATCTGACAGTGTAAAATCAAGTTAAAATTTGTTTTTTGTCAAATGGAAATACAGCGCATTTCTTAAAACCCGCAATGAGGTTACCCCTTGATTTGTTTTATCTTTTGCAACAAAATATTTGTGTCCATCTACATAACATCTCTATCTTAAAATAGTTTCCTTTGCAACTATGTAAACTCGTCACAGCAGGCTAATTTGAAGTTCTTAACCTCGACAGCTACTATTGCAATAGCTTATCTGTAAGCGCTGCGCTTCGGGTTGGTTTGCACTTTACATGGCTACGTTTATGACAGAGTCATGCAGCATGCGCGCAACCAGAAGGTTAGGTCGTAAAATAGACAAACAATTACGAAAAGATTGCAAATAGTGGTCCTAGTATTCATCAGGTTATTCCCAAAACTTCATATCAATCACCTTGGCGACCTTTAACCCCAACTTTAAAGTTATACTTCCTTGCACTTTATATCTTTAACAAATAAAAACTTTTTGAAATCGTTACATATATCAATTGTGATTATGTTCGGTTTCTAAGTACTAACTAAACAAGGCAAGCAAGACGAAACCAGGTACTCGAGAGACTTTGGCGGAAATATAGCGCCTATGTGCTACCCCATTTAATGTTTTTTTAAATATTATTGATTTCATTTGAGAAATGGTACTTGCGATTTTTGATCGTAAATTGGCTATGTCAACAACACATTAACTTTTTATTAACTTATTGTTCTCAGAAACATCAATTCGATGAAGCCGGCCGAATCTACCTTCTTAACCTTGACATTACTGATGCTGATATGGGGAACTGTTTTTGCACTAACTTAACCATGGGTGTTTAATTACGGGAAGTTTGCTCCTTGCCTGGCAGGGTTTATGCTCGGACCAAGCAACATGTGCGAAGCCATAGGCGTTAGCTCATACAAATACGCCTGCAGTTTCGAAAAAGCCATATTAGTTGTCCTAATATTGATATGTTGAAATCTCGATTTGAATTTAAGAAATATAACTATTTTTTTGCCTATTTTATCGTATGTTTGCCTGGTGTTTGTTTATGCTGCATTTGTTTTTTTGGGCAATGTATTTATAAACCAATTTTACTATGAGTATATTTTGTCCGAATTAGAAAGTAAACCCAATACAATTTTTCGTGTCTTTTCATAAGAGAACTTTTAATAGAGTGGGGGCCGCGAAGTTAGGGCTAGGGTTACGGTATGGCTAGCTATTTTGTGGCACTACCTCTTTTGTGGAACCAAAATTTTGGGCGGCAGCTATTTTTGGGTATTTTTCTACTAGCTCTTTTTGTACTAGCTTTTTGTGACTAGCTCTTTTGGGGTATAACCATGCATTTGACAGGTTTTATGATTTTCAAAAATAGGATAATGATCTATTGCCTCACGATGCAATGGATTCAAAAATGTAGCAGTACTTTCAAATGGTTTTATTTGTTGACAAAAAAATTTGTTGACACAAAATTACTTAAGCTTAGAAACGAAAAATTCGTTACATAGACTTGGATGGAAGACAATACTTTTGAGAGACTTATGCAACTTAGATAAAACGTAGATACACGAAAACTAAAAGAAGAAAAGCCGGGTAATATCAAGTAAATGGATCCATTCCGATTTTAGATATGAGTCATAAAATTTAATGGAAACAAATTGCATGTTTGCATAACAATCTTTAAAGAGTAAACAAATTTCAGCTTTACTTTGCTTTCTTCTACAAACAAAAAATATAATTTTTATCACTAAACTTACGACTTGGTACTTTTGTTTTCAGGAAAATTCCGTACAACTACACATGCAATTATGGTCCCCAGTTTCTTTAATGGATCTGCTGAACTAGTGGAATCATTTAAATAATAAGGTTCCAGTTTAAATATAGTTTTGGCAAAATGTAGTTTTAGAGGCTCAATTCCGATTTAAGTTTATTGCTGCTTGAAATTGTATTTCAGGTTCGATTTGAATTGACTAGTGTCAAATTTTATTGGTTCGGAATTGGTTTGAATTCAGGAAAAATAAATCCATGATATCGGTGCTGGGTTCGGGTTTGGTTTCGCGCTCTGTTTTGCAGCGACGACGAGGAGCAATATTAACCTGCTAATAGGTAATGACGTGCTTCACTTACAACATTGGAAAAGACTTGCCGCAACCGCATGGCATGAACAAATCGATTCCTACATTTTAACTTTTGGTGATTTGAAACACGTTTTTGTGATTGATTGGTTACCTGCCGTTTACCATTTTCTAAATTTTATTTAAATGTCTTGCGGGGAGCTCACAAGAAAAGACACTTTAGATTTGTTGTGGGTTAGGTGCAGTGCCAGTTTGTATACAAGCGCTGGATGGTAGCTGCAATTATATGCAAGCAGATGATGTTTCTGAATAATATAGGTAAACCACACTATGGAAGAAGATGTTTTTCGTCTGATCTTAAAGCAATGGTTGGAAACCTACGACTCGCAGGCCCGATACGGCCGTTCAAGCGAAATCATTTTGCTCGCAGACTTTTATTTAAATGTTTTGACTAACTGATGTGACGCACCGAGTGAATTGTTTTTGATCTGTTGATGTTGCATTGCCTCAAAGAAAAGTTATTTATTTGTCTATAAGGTATCTTAAATAATGTTTGGTGTTTGCTGTTTGGGTCAATGCTTTATTTTACTGAAATACTTGAATTTACAAAAGTGGTTCATAAAGCAGTGCCTTCTACATTCTTAGCTTAAATAGTTGAACAAATGGAAAAACGGAAGTGACATCATTTAAACAAGCAGGCGCATATACCAAAAAATTTTATTTTCAACATATGGTCACCACCATTTTCAATGCATTTTTGTAATGAATAATGATAAGCCTGCGTATCCCGCGCTGGTATAGTTTGTTTTTTCTATTGCGGTCCATTTTGTCACTGCATCAGTGTCAACGTTGTTGTAAATATAATTCTGTTTCTGAAATTCGTAAATAAAAACAGATCAAGATAAAAACAAGAAGACAGTTGACAGTTTTATCGTAGCTTCCTTGTACTTGCTCCTGTTGAACTCAAAACACAGCTTTATTTACTCTTCCTCGTACTTGCTCAAGTGAAAGTTTACAAAACAAACTTTACATGACACGTTTTAGCAATGTAATCCGTCTAAATGAAAATGAATATCAGTCATTCTCTTTGTTTCGCCATGGCTTTATAAATACCAATAAGCTTCTTCTCATGCCACTGTTGCCATTTAGATTTATAAAAATTAGAAGATATTCTGCTATGAGTTTACAGCGCCAATTTTGAGGACGTAACACGCAATCAAAAAAATGCAGCGATTGTCACGTATCAAGTAAAAGTAGACCCCACTATACGCACAAACAACAAAATCAAACATTAATTTAACCGAAGGTATAGAACCCCGGATTGTGATTTGGTAAATATTCTTAGCAACAGATGTTAAACAAGTTAAACCAACAGAAACAAAATTTTAAAATATGTGTTGCTTTCAAGTCCGCCAAGATGACTTTCCTCCACAACGTGGCTAACTCATGCTTTTATAGCAACACTTTTTCCTCGTTTTATCTATTTACCAACACCCCATATCGCTCACACATCGACTTAAATTGTAAATTGATACTAAGTTAAATTCTAAGAAAAATATGTCCAAACTGAAACGCAGTTTTATTAATTAAGTGATATTTTAAACAAATTCGAATAAAGCCAGACAAACTGGCATAAGGAACAAAATTGAAAACTGGTTCTATAACGAAATATAACAGGTGTAGTGCGATTCTTTAATTGCACACACATCTATGGTGACCATACGTCCTCTTTTTGGAGGACATGTCCTCCTTTTTAGTAAAAAGTAATTGGTCCTCCGAAGATGTTTATAAATGCCTCTTTTGTCCTCCCTTTTTAATAAAAACTAATTTGGTCATCCCAAGTCGTTCAAAAATTCTTTTTTTACATTTACCCTGTGATTAAAAAATTATGTCACTCCATATTAGTTCAAGTGATGATAAGTTTGACTAGTAAGGAATGATAAAAGGGAGTTTCCTAATGGTCTACCTCAGATTGACTGTTGCTTTGGGTTTGAAAGAGTAAGATTACATGGAAAACGGTACAAATACCAGAAGTTTCCAAACTGCATTTCTTGTATTTTACGCAGCGGAGATACGGAGATAAATTTTGCTTTGTTGTTCTGGTCGATTGACCTAATTTCCAAGAAACCATTTCGGTACATATTTATTTTAGTTTGAAAAATCAAACAATATTTTCAGTTGAACTGTTTATAATTATCATTGCTGTGATTTTTGAAAAACAAAACAAAAAGCTAAAAAATAAATGCGGTATGCCATAAAGAAAATCAAAGTTTACCGAAGAACTTCAACAGAAGTATCCATTTTTTAGAAAAGGACGAGGTGAATTCGAAGCAGAATGCATTACTTCTGGCTACGGAACTTTTGTTTCTGTAGCAAATAAAGGCAAACTTAGCCTAGACATGCATGTAGACAGTTCGAAGCATAAAAAAGCTGTCCGATTTACATTTTTTTGTTCATTGGCATAATAAATTAAAAAAAATAAACTGCTGTATTTGTACTAATTATCAAAATATAATTATCAAAAGCGGTCAGTGTCCAACAAAGGTCCAGAAAAATTTTCCCTGCCTTGTAGAACAACTTGTGGGGCTGATAATAATTATTATCAAAAAATGTCCTCCTTTTTGGTAATGAAAATATGGTCACCCTACATACATCGTTATAAACAACCTAACTTAACGACCAGCTGAAAAGTGTACAAGGCGAATACGACTAGAGTTGACACTAAGCATCGCATTGCAACAACACATTTTAACAGCTGCTGCTGCTGCAGTGAACAATTTCATTTGATGAAAGGCTTTGAATAAAATTTTCAAACTAAAGTGAATTACCTAGAGTCACGTTGCACCATTGTATTGATTTAGTACAAAGCGCAACTAAGACCAATTTGCTTATAACGCAAAAAATACAACGATCAACATAATCCAGCAACACATAGGTTGCAGGACGATGTAAGGTTGCATTAGTTTTGTACAGAGCGCAATTACCACTAATTTCCACATAACGCAAAAAAATAAAATACAACGATCAACTCAATCCAGTAGCACAAAGAGTCATCAGCTCAAAACTCATTTACATCTTTTAGATAATAACAAGAAAAAACGATTTGTGACATAACAATGACATTGCACTTTGCCTAAATTAAACTAATCGTTTGCTGCTTGTGCGCTTTCCCTGAAATATCAAATAAAATGTAAGAAACCCATAACACCACACAATCATTATCTACACTAATGGTTTTGAAATCATTTAAAGTTTGTTTAAAATTAATTTGATTACGCAATACGATTGTGGCCAACCTTTTCCAATATTGTGAATAAATCACGTCACTACCAGCTAGCAGGATTTCTTTCTTACTGTTACCACAAAGCAGAGCATCAAAAAAAACACGAGCGAACAAGATTTTTCATTGATATACCCGTGCCGATCCTAATTCACAGTTTTTATGAGGCATTGATCTCAATCGAAACTGAAGCGATAAAAAGTAATTTTGCTAAACGAAAAACTAAACATTAGCGTTATTACGTATATGCTTTTTTTAGCTTTGCATGTTGATTCGGAAAACTGGCATCCATAGTTGCATATGTAGTGGTGCGGACTTTACCTGATATCAGAGAGTACATTTTCGAAAATTAAGATAAGCAAACAAAGTTTTTTTTCGGGTTCGTACAAGAAAACAACGTAAAAATTGTTATTTTACTGTTCAGGACTTTTCTATTTGCAATTTACCTTGACGGTTGTTGTGCTACCTTATAGTTTGCTTTCTCTAAATCTGACAACTTATTACAGAAATTAGAACGGATCCATTTACAAAACCTGAAATCCACTTATTTGTTATCGCGCTTTTATGTGCAACATAAATTGTACAAGTCTTCGAAAATACCGACTTCCATACAAGTCTACGTTACAAATGTTTGGTTTGTTGGTTTAGTTGATTTCGTGTTTAAAATTTTTGATTATTTAAACTAAACCATTTGAGCAGCGTTTCTCAACCGGGGTTCCGCGGAACCCTAGGGTTCCGCAGACGATCATTAAGGGTTCCGCGAGAAAAATGAGATAAGCTATTACTCTTTTTCAGTCTTTTTCTAAGTGTGGTAAAATTTTGTCACCAGAATTTTGACTTTTTGACCTATTTCTAAGCCAGGCTCTTAAGAGAACTAATTAATCGTTCACATTTAATATTTGGGATTCCTAACTTCGCTTTAAGGGCTCTGTAGACTTTCGTACTCATGCTGTCGATTTTATATTGATCCAAACGTTCCCATGGCTAATTAAAAAAGAACCTGGGCGTGGGAATGTTAGTCATCGATTCAATTTCCGACTGAAAGTGTAGGGTGCACTCAACCGTAAACTCTGATATTTCTGACTAAGTTTACGACACACATTTAATTTCGTATTTGGGAATTTCATATACACAGTCTTGTCTTTCTCTTATCTCGAGGTGGGTTCTACTTTTTTTAGTTCTTTGAGCTCAAGTAAATCAATTAATTTTTTTCTATTTTTACAGAAATACCCAATCTATCAATGTGGCAATTTTTGAAGAGGAAACGTTCAGAAAATCATATCGAGGGTGGTGATGAAGAGTCACGGGCTCCTGATAAATTCCAAAGCACCAACAGTAAGTCAACATCGGGCATAAATAAGATTCGTCTTTACAATGAAAGTTATCTCTCAATGGGCTTCACATGGACCGGTGACCCAAGCTGTCCCATTCCATTGTGTACCGTCTGTGGTAAACGACTAGCAAATGCAGCAATGGCTCCAGCTAAATTGAAAAGACACTTTGCAACCAATCACAGTCATTTGAAAAATAAAAGTGTAGATTATTTTAAAAGGCTGTTGGAATCTCAAAAGAAACAGAGTACAGCTTTTTTAAATAAGGTTAGTGTAGGTGAAAAGGCTCTTGAAGCAAGTTATTTGGTAGCAGAAATTATTGCACAGAAAAGGAAAAGTCACACAGTTGGTGAGAACCTAATATTGCCAGCTTGTAAAATTATAGTCGGTAAAATGCTTGGACAAAATGCAGTACAAGAAATTGAAAATGTTCCACTTTCAGACTCTACAATAAGTCGACGTATTGATGATATGGCACATGACATTGAAGAGGTTTTGTGTGACAAATTGGAAAATAGCATTTTTTCTATTCAGGTTGATGAGTCAACTGATATTACCAATAAATGCCATGTTATAGCTTTCGTAAGATTTGTCAATGAGGGTAAAATTCAAGAAAACTTCCTATGTTGCAAAGAACTGTCAGAGACGAGCAAAGGAATAGATGTATTTAATATTTTGTCCTCTTATCTGGAAACAAGAGGTCTCTCCTGGAAAGATTGCGTTGACATCTGCACTGACGGTGCTCCATCAATGGTTGGCTCCATGAAAGGGTTTGCTTCTCTTGTAAAACAAGAAAACCCTAACATAATCTCAACACATTGCTTTCTTCACAGGGAGGTGTTGATTTCAAAATCTCTTGGAGATGATCTGAAAAAAGTTTTTGATGATGTTATAAAAATGGTAAACTTTATTAAACAAAGACCAGTTCACTCCAGAATGTTTAGAAGATTATGTGAAAACCTGGACACAGAACACATTAATTTATTGCAACATACGGAAATCCGGTAGCTGAGTAGAGGAAGAGTTCTAGATAGAATGCTTGAGCTGAAAGATGAGTTGCACAAATACCTTCAAGAAACAAATAAGCAAGATTTTGCCAAATGCTTTGAAGATGAACATTGGCTACAGAAACTAAGCTACTTAGCAGACATTTTTTATCACATGAATCAACTAAACAAGTCACTGCAAGGCCCCAGAGAAAATATATTGACTTCTAGTGATAAAATTCTTGCATTTAAAAAAAGACTGGATTTGTGGAAAAGCCATGTTGCCATGTTGCAAAATTTTGATATGTTTCCGCGATTTTTGAAAAGTAAAAGTGGAGATGGATGTAAGAAAACTTCATGTCTTATTGAATCCCATCTTGAGGAGCTGTATATCAGAATTGAAAATTATTTTCCTTCCCTTTCAACACAGGCGTATGATTGGATACGAGATCCTTTCTCAGAATCTGCTTGTCATCCTGAGAATCTGACATTAAAAGAGGAGGAAGAACTTTGTGAGCTGCAGTGTGATCGTACACTAAAGATGAGATTTACAGACCTGTCTTTGGACGAGTTCTGGATTTCTGTGAAAGAAGAGTTTCCTACTATTCATAGGAAAGCAAGTAAAATATTGCTGCAGCTTTCAACGTCTTACATGTGTGAACAAGCCTTCTCTTGTTTAACGAGTATTAAGAGTAAAGACAGAAATCGTCTTCTTTCAGTTGAAAATGAAATCCGGGTGTGCTTATCTAAAGTTCGACCTCGAATTAAATATTTGTGTAACAAAAGACAGGCACAGGTTTCACATTAGAGAAGCATGTTTCACTTTATCAAATAGTTCTGAGAGTAACAATTTCATAGCCCATTTATTGCTTCACAGGACATTTTGGCTTGATTTTTGTATGTCTTCTCAACATTGTCAGTCACGGATGAATAAATGATAAACTGATGCAGCAATTGTCTGTTTTCTTTTTGTTTTCATACATTTGAGTAGGTAGCTTTATGATGTTCGTTGGCTACTTGTATATTTATTCTTCACGTTTAAGTTTAGAATTGTTGTGAGAATGAAATCTCCCTGATAAAGTATTATAAACAAACATTACGAAAAAAATTGACGAAGAAGTATTAATTTTTCCTTAACCTAGTTATTCAAAAATAATGGAATATTCACCACGTGAACTACGATGAAAATAAGATGAGAAAGAATGGTATTTATTATTTTTTTGCGCAAGGGTTCCGTGAGACATGGGATATATTTTGAGGGTTCCGCAAGGGAAAAAAGGTTGAGAAACGCTGCATTAGAGGGTTGTTACATATTGTTTGTGGTGTTAGGTTGCGAGGCTAATAATTATTATTCTACTTTTGAAGGTGTAGTCAAACTTGAGCTGAAATCAATTTTTATCCTTTTTCCAGCCAATTACAATCATAAGAAAATTTGTTTTTACTTGTAAATACAATGACACCAAAATCCAGATTTGAGCACATGAAAAAAATAATGAAGCGCAGCGTAAAATTCTCAACCGAAACTTTAAACCTGCTGAGCACAACCGCAATTTTTGCAGCTGATGTTTTTTTAATCTGCAAAGCGCAATCACAAATTTTGTAATTGTTTTTCAAACTAGGAGTAAGCAGCTTTTTTGCAGATGGTCCAATTTTACAGTAGTGGAAAATGCCACAGGTTTGTCCGATTAAATATTGAAGTGAGACTGTGTATCGTATCTGCAGGAGCTTGGAGATCTAAAGGCTAGGGGGGTGACTGGATATTTCCGAGGTTTCCAAGCGTCCTTGTTTATGCATTAGTCGATATGACTGCTTCGTCAAGTGCGAAAGTGCGGTTGCACATTGTTTTCATTTAATTGGTCTGATCGACTACAACAAAATTTTGTATATACAGGGTGGGCCAAAAGTAGGTATACAGTTATTAAAAGTAGGGTTTAGGTTTAAAAAGTAAGTTTGTAGTTCTCATTTAGGCACTTTTAAACTTCAAGATGCTAGTTATACCTTAGACAAAACTATTTAATCTCTTAAGTGCTCAAAATCTCCTCCGCCAACATTGCAACATTCTTCACACCTGTCCAAAACACTCTGACACCCATTTTCTTTGCTCTTCATTTAAATTATTTGCCATTAAACCTAAAATAATCAAGATTTACAAAACTGTACTACCTTCCAACCAGCTAGAAAACTAATGTAAATTTAAGTTGGAATTATTATCTAAAAAATAAACAATGTTTGTGCTACTTAGCAAGTAGCATAAAGTACACTGCATAGAACTTCAAAGCATATAAAAAATACTTTAATAACTGTATACCTACTTTTGGCCCACCCTGTATATTCTCAGTTCCAAAACGCGGCCCCCAAGTCAACTCAAAGCATACTGTTAAGTTTCTATCTCTTAAAGTCTTAGTTAATTAATTCGAGTACGAGTAAAAAAGATTCGAATTAACTCGATTCATTTGTACAAAATCACTCGACTCGATGTGGGACTCGAAACCTGTGACTCGAGACTTGACTCAAGACTACAATACTCTGACTTGAGACTTGAGCCACGACTCGATTGGTCCACCGAAACAAAAAATTGAGATCTTTGTTTTATGACAACGGTTATTCAAATTGGTTTCTTGATAAAGTTGTGAATAAGTTTTGTCACCCTGTTACTATTCAAAATGATGATGTGCCTGTAAGTGAAAAATTCATCTTGTTTGAGGTAACTTTTGTGGGAAAACCATCATATCGATTTTACAAAAACATATCTAGGCTGATTTTAAAAATGTCAGATGTTAACGGTAGGTCCATTTGTAGAACATTTAAAGTATGAAATAATTTTAATTTAAAGTCTCTTAGTTCTTTGCCTTTGCTGTCTAATAACCTATATCGATTTACATGCCGTGTGATAAGAAAAGAACATACGTTTGTATGTCATTTAGACATTTGTTCACCATGGCAAGGAAATATTTGAACCTTGATAACTGTAGAAAATGTGCCATTAAGAATCATTTCAACAGTGTAAATCTTGTTCAAAATGTGAATTAATTTACACTCGTCATTTACGATTTAAAGAAATGTTCATTTGAATGTAACGCAAAAATTCATGACGCTCTGTTAATGAAAAAAAGCATGCCAATTCTTAATAAACTGTTATATGCAAATGGTTGTTCTGTTTTGCTATAAATATTTCATTTAATTGTTTTATTTCGTCACAATCTATCAATTTATTGTATTTGCCGTTATTTTGTTAAGTTATTGGTCATCATGTAGTCGCTGTTTTGTCATCATTTGTCGTGACTTTAAGTTTGTTTTAGTTTAAAATGTTTAAATGCCCAAGGCCTTCAAAAGTTTTCAAAATTCAAAAGTTTGATGTTATTATTATGTTTCATGCTATTCCCAATTTTGTTCGATAAATCCCTCAGCGTTTACTGATAAAAATAGAACTTTACTCAAATAGAACTTTACTCAAAATAGAACTTTACTCAAATAGAACTTTACTCAAAAAAAATAGAACTTTACTCAAATTTTCCAAAGTGATTGTTAGCGTATTAGGTTACATGTACATGACAAACAAAGTAATATGGTACTTATACAAGGTGGAGCAATATGAATTACAAGTAGATTTATTTAGGTTATAAAATTTCATTGATGTGCTTTGTAAAAATCTTGTTGTGCAGCTGCAGCGTATCTGTTGTACGTGTAAAAATGCAAGCAGTTAATAATTTCTTAGGTATAAGAGTGACAAAAAGTACCTGAAAATTGGTTCCAGAAAGCACTAAAATTGCGCATATTAAAGTGTAATTTTTGCAAAATTTTACGGGGGATATGTCCCCGGACTCCTTAGATTAATCGTACCGTCTGCACATACAAAGCAAATATATGTCAAGCGGAAATTTTTATGCCTTATTAAAAAAGTTCTGCATATGCCCCTGCTGGCAACTGTGTTATTCCGTCAAAATCATTCAAATAATATGTTGCTCGACACTAATATTTTAACCGATTCATGTTTACCCTTCCTCTATTTCTCGGAGCATCACCAATTTGTTTGCTTGGAGTTGGCTAAATATTTAGATTTGTTGAGTTTTCATCTGTAGATGAATGTTTTTGAATATTTTGATAGATAATGGCACATTATCAAGGAAAAATAAACCCAATGTTACAAAGGACTTAGTTATTTTTATAAAAACTGCCATTTTGTGAAATGCAGGCAACCAAAACTGTGACTAGTTTTAACCCGTAGACTACATTTTATGAACATTTAGCCACTTTATTTTTTGAACAATTTTTCCGAAAACGTCGACAGATAATGCCAAAGAACCATGCTTGTGAGGAAAATAGTCAAAAAAGTACCAAAGGATTAACCTCGTTTGACAATTGCAAGTTTGTTAGGTCAAGTAGGATAAACCAAAGTGGAACATGATGTATGGCAACCAAATATTGGTCAGCCATTATAAACTAATCCTTAGCCCTAAGCTATTAGTGTCGCATATTGCTGGAAAGCAAATTTATTAAGCTTTCAAACCACATAATTGTTAGTACCGTAGTATAATCTTTTGCTTTAAAGTTATCTGTTTTTACTCAGTATATCACTTTTTGGAAAGAGATAAAACGTTACACTACCGATGATAAAGTTCCAGTATAAAAACAAATACTAAAGATACATATCATACTCTATGCCAATGGTTCTCAAACTTTTTTTAATGGAACCTTTTGACATTATTGATAACATAACGGGACCCTTGTTTAAAATAATACTTGTTACAATAAAAGAAATGTTTTATTTGACAAAGTTAATGTCATGTAGATTTTTTTCTTTTATTTTGGAAATCGACCGCTTTTCAACATGCAATTTTGGGATATAATCGCAAGATTGGCAGCGATACTCGGAATTTATTACGGAATTCCTTACGAATGTAGCTTTACGGAACCCCTGATCCTTGCTTGGTGGAACCCACTTTGAGAATGACTGCTCAATGGGAATTGCCTTTGCTGAAACAATTGTGAAAATCGGTTAAGAAATGAGTTTACAATCAGTTTATAAGTGAATTGATTTTGTAAAAATAATACAATTTTTGAAATCATCATCATATTGTGATCTGTAGTAGCGAGAAACTTGTGTTGATCGTAATAGACATAGTATGGTATTGTAGAGAGAAAGGTGTAAGCGTGCAAGAGGAAAAGAGCTAGAAGCATGCTTAGAAGACTTAAAATGCTTGTATAAAGAATCTGCTGCTGCATGGTTAACACTAAAACGACCAAGCGCGTCAATTGAGGCATTTTTTAAATTTTTTGTATCTTCGCCAAATATCAATCTTTTCTGCTGAAACACCTTGACATTTTTTATATTATTGCAACGTTGAGTTTGTGTGTTTTTTGAGGGTTTTACGACTAAAACAACAAATTTAGTCATATATCTACCTAGAACGACCAAGCGCGTCAATTGACCCACACAGCAAAAAATTTCATTTAGAGTTCATATAAAAGGTTAAAAGTCTGCAAAATTATTACAGTACATTGTGAAAAAGCAGACAACGTTAGAAAGTGGACAATGTGACAATTAGTTTTGTTTGAGAAACATTTGATTATTGAGAGGCCACAGCAGGCGTTCTACGCGCTGTAGAAATTTGGGCTTATTTAGTAATTTTATTTGAGACTAGCACGTGCTTGCAAACAGTAAACATTTAGAAGGAAAAGCAGGCATTACTATGGTACAGTGATTGCTGTTATCATCAATGTGTTATATTCTATGACTTATGCGATTTTTTATGATATGTTGCTGGTGCATACTGACTTGCCTTTGTCATTTCAGATTGCTATGGAAAAGTGTTTTGCTAGTAATAGTGCATCCATTATGTCAAGAAGTTTTATTGCTCCACAGGCTTTGTTACGTTTACAAGATATTTCAGTAGACTGTTTGAATCGTGAAGACTGCAACAGCGAGTTAGATGATGCTTTAGATAACGATTTAGAAGAAGTGGAGCTTGATTTAAGTGGAGAAGAATCAGGCGTCAATAGTTCTAGTGAAAACGATGACAACGATCCACCAAATCAAGGGCAGGTAAATCATGTCTTGATTGAAAAAGACGGAACAGTTTTGCAAGCTTTGGCTACGCCCCATCTACAACGTGAGCGCTTGCAACAGCAAAACATACTGAGCTTCAAGCCCGGTCCAACTGCATTTGCGACTAGCAGAATTATGGAAAGCAGCCCACTGTCATCCTTTCGCGTTTTGTTTGATGAGGAAATGCTCAGACATATAAGAAAATGCACTGTAGCTGAAGCCAATCGCATTTCTGACAAAATAAACAGGAATGTGACGCTCGATGAGCTGGACATCTTTATTGAACTGGTTATTGCGAGAGGAATTTTAGGACGGAGAGATTTACCTGTGGAAATTTTAGGGGAATCAACCTGGGAATTTCCGATGTTCAACAACACTCTATCAAGACAGAGATTGAAGGAAATAATGCAATTCTTGTGTTTCGACCTGAAGAGCGATAGGTGTCAAAGGGTGATATATGACAAGTTTTGCTTGGCTTCTTCGTTATAAAACCCTTTTATTGAGAACTGTCAGAAGGCCTATGCACCTGACCCTTACATTACTATTGACGAGCAATTGCTTCCATGTAAAGCTAGGTGACGATTTATTCAATACATGCCGAATAAACCGGATAAGTTTGGAATCAAGTTCTGGATGGCAGTTGACGCGGAGACAAAAGACCTGTTCAATAGCTTTCCGTATCTTGGGAAAGATGAGAACAATGACACCTCCGTAAGTCTGCCGAAATATGTCCTGACAAAGCTGATGTAACCGATTTTCAAACGTGACTATAATGTAACTTGTGACAACTTTTTCACAAATCTTGATGTTGCCCTACATTTAGCAGATCAAAAATGTAGTATGGTTGGTACAGTCCGACAGAATCGAAGAGAACTGCCAGAAGCTGCCAAAAAAAAAGTAGCAGCAGCACGAAACTTCCTTGCTTGCATCTGTTCAAACAATTATTGTTACTTTGACTTCATATCAGTGTAAAAAACAAAAGTCGGTAGTACTGTAATAATGAGCATATTACATCCTGATGTAGAGATTCCTTCCGACAACAACTCTAAGAAAAAACCAGAGACTGTTTTATTCTATCAGAAAACAAAGGCTGGCGTTGACGTCATTGATCAAATGACTCGGAAATACTCTGTAAAAGCTGCCAGCAGAAGGTGGCTTATTCACGTGTTTTACAATGTTTTTGATTTGGCGCAGATCAACAGCTAGATTCTTTTTCGAGATATTTGCAAGTCGGACGTCAGTCGCCGAAAGTTGGCACAACGTGTGGTTGAAGAATTTACCGGAACAACTCCAGGAGACACTGCTGGAAAAATGCAGTTGCGCAAAGAAATCTCTTCGAAACTAACGAACCTCCAGAAAAAAAGCAAAAAACATGAGCAACCTCAAAATGCCGCAAAAGAACAATGGATTCGTGCAACATTTGCAGGAGCACAATATGTGATAAATGCGCCGCAAAAATTTGCCCAAATTGTGTTGATCGAATGCAACTAACAAGTAGCTTACTTTTGTAAACTGTTACAATTATGGTTTTGTAAACAACAACCTGTTGATCTATTTTTTCCTTTTAGACGCTGCTAGTATCCAAAATTTGTGGTTTATGTATGGCAAATTGCGTTTTTAACTTTACTTTGTTCTTGCTAATTATGTGTTACATGATGTTTGATTATTTTTAAGGTGACACAAATAATATTTCGTATCAAGTGCATAAATTTCCCCATGTGGGAAAATTTATGCACTTGTGACTTTTGGTCGTTTCTAATCGGTCAATTTTAAAAACCAATTAAAAACATTTTGCACCCCCAGCTCTCTATCCCCCACCCTGTACACTCCCTTCCAGTGTACACTGCCCCGTACATTTACATACCGGGCCTGCCCCTTCGGTGTACACTGCCTTTCTTTTAACTAACTGGGGAAAATTTTGCACTTGTTGTTGTCTTGGGGAAAATTTTGCACTTGCTCCAATATTTCAACTTTGAGAATGTTTACTTGATCAAATAAATGAACAAAATAAAGCTTATTTACACATTGCGTCAATTGACGCACTTGGTCGTTCTAGGTAGTTTGAAAGCGCGGTCGTTCTAGTGTTAAATGAGTTTAAGTTTTTGTAGAGTTGTTTTTATTGAAATCATCTTATTAATATTTCCTAAAACTGCGTTTGATCGAGTTTCTACGAATAGTAGTTTTCAAGAAAATACAGAAAAAAAATTGTGCTATGAACTGTTGCTTTTGACGTAATTTTAGACCTCGAAGAAAAGATAGGTCGGATGCTAGCTTTTGTTTGCGCAGAAAATAGTTTTGGTCTGTTAAAAAATGTAAATTTAAAGAATCATCTGCGATTATGAGCCATCGTGACGTCGCGAATATTGTTATGACATATTTTGCTTTTGTCACCAGGCATCCTTTAACTTCTCAATATAGCTCTTCTGGTGTAATCGAAAGTTTAAATGATCTTTATTTAGATTTAAAATCTACACAAAATTCACAAAAACTCAACGTTTCGAAACACTAAAATCAGTTTTTCTTCGTCAGGAGTGACTAAAGTTTAAACACAGACAACGGTTACATAGTTACATAGTTATAAATTTACGGTTTACATAGTTATAAATCCTTGACCACCAGTTGTCGCTGCTGCAGTTGTTTATTGCCATAATTTTATTTTTCTCCTTATCGTCCTGTTGATTACTATGTAACCGTTGTCTGTGTTTAAACTTTAGTCACTCCTGACGAAGAAAAACTGATTTTAGTTTTTCGAAACGTTGAGTTTTTGTGAATTTTGTGTAGATTTTAAATCTAAATAAAGATCATTTAAACTTTCGATTACACCAGAAGAGCTATATTGAGAAGTCAAAGGATGCCTGGTGACAAAAGCAAAATATACATTGACATCAAAAACCAGTATGGTATGGAGACATTACGTGTTTTCCGTAAGTTAATGTCTCATGGAAAGAAAGTTGCTAAGCACAGAGGACATTTATTTTATAATCACAGTTGCATCAGGAAAGGTATATTACCTAGAAGTTTACAATTTAAATCTCCTATAAATACAGCAGCAGGAAAGAAATTGGCGAAGAAGTTTGGTTTCAAATATTTGAAGTTACGTATCAATGAATCGCATCATTGGATTAGAAATTATGAGGCCAGAATATCCAGCATACTGCATCAGTTTTCTGCTTTCATGCCAGAAGAATTTTTAAATGTGATAAAATTACGGATTGAATCAATGAAACAAAAGATCTATGCAGACTTGTTGTCTTATTATGAAAAAAAGCTTGAAAAACAACTAGGTACAAAGTCTAACGTTGTCACACCAAAGAACAAATGGGTGATTAACTTATCTAAACACAAATTGCTTGAAGAAGAGAATGACGTGTTATCACGTGGTTTGAATTTCGCAATCGTAACCAACCACATACCAAAACAACAAATTTTGGCTGAGGTAGAAACTGGAATACAAAGACTACCTGAAAACAAAGCAAATTTAATTCGAAACCAGACTATTAATATCCTAAATCAAAAACAAAAAATGCAATCAAACTTAACCTCATCTGAAATCAAAACGTTAAACAACTTAACGAAAAATGTAGAAATTAGAATTTGTAAAGCAGACAAAGGAAATAGCACTGTCATTCTTGACAAAACTGATTATGACCAAAAAATGTTGAGTTTATTGAATGACGAATCTACCTACAGAATTCTAAACCGAGATTCAACAAAATGCATTGAAAGACGTTTGAACAGCTTTATTTACAATTTATTTAAGTCACAACGCATTTCACAAATGCAATACTATCAATTACGAAGCACGGATGCCACAGCACCCCGGTTGTACGGTTTACCCAAAATTCATAAAAAAGATATTCCCATGCGGCCCATTGTGTCCTTTATAAATTCTCCATTATACAATTTGTCCAAATTTTTATGCAAATTGTTATCTCCATTAGTTGGCAATACTGAATTTACAGTAAAGAATTCATACGAGTTTGTTCAATTTTTAAATTCCATTGTATTAAAAAAGAATAAATGTATGGTTTCTTTTGATGTCGTTTCACTCTTTACTAATATTCCAGTAGAACTGGCAAAAAAAGTTACCTTTGATTTGTTAAATGAAGATGATACATTATGTAATCGTACCGATTTGACAATGGATGATATTGAAATCGCTTTAAATTTTTGCTTGAGTAACACTTATTTCACATTCGAAGGAAAATATTATCAACAGATATTTGGCGTACCTATGGGTTCCCCATTTCTGTGGTAATTGCAAACCTGGTAATGGAATATGTTGAACAGAAAGCAATCTCTTCGTCCAGTTCATCTCCTAAATTATGGAAGCGATTTGTCGATGACACACTTGTGATCATGCATACTAATGAAGTGAATAGATTTTTTGATCATTTGAATAGCGTGGACCCGAACATAAATTTTACAATGGAACTAGAGCAAGATGACAATTTAGCATTTTTAGATGTCCTAGTCATGCGAACGCAGGAGGGAAAATTGGCCACTAAAGTACACCGAAAACCAACCCACACCAATCGATACTTAAATTACCATTCAGCTCACTCCAATGAACAAAAACAAGGTGTTGTGATAAATTTATACAATCGAGCTCAATCGCTCACAACCAAATCAACAGACTGGAAAAAAGAAAAAAGTTTTCTGTCTTATATGCTCGCTGAAAATGATTATCCTAATTGGTTCATTCAAAAAGCACTAAAAAAAAAGAAAGACTCAAGCTCAAGTTAAATTACAAGAAGAAGAAAAACATATTGGATTGGTTATTTTGCCATTTATACCAGGAATAACTGAAAGATTGAAGCGTCTTTTGAAAAACCATCAAATCAAAGTGGCAACAAAGCCATTACGCACCGTGGGAAACATGCTGCCAAGTTTAAAAGATAAAATCAACAAATTTGATCAACGCGGTGTTGTATATAAAATTCCATGTTTAGATTGTACAGGTGTATATATTGGTGAGACTGGTCGATCATTTAAAACTCGACGCAAAGAACATCAAAGGGACGTCAAACCTGATATAATTGCCAAACTAACAAATGAGGAATTAAAAAAGAAATCTGCTCTAGTGAAACACGTTTGCTTAAATGGACACCGGATTGATTGGGAGAGCTCTGAAATTTTAGCTACTGAAAGTGACTATAAGAAAAGACGTTTTTTAGAATCATTTTACATACACAAAACTGATTTTTCTTTTAACGATAAAATTAACAGCTTTTATCCCGGATTGTACAAATTTATAAATTTTTGACCGCCAGTTGTCGCTGCTGCAGTTGTTTATTGCCATAATTTTATTTTTCTCCTTATCGTCCTGTTGATTACTATGTAACCGTTGTCTGTGTTTAAACTTTAGTCACTCCTGACGAAGAAAAACTGATTTTAGTTTTTCGAAACGTTGAGTTTTTGTGAATTTTGTGTAGATTTTAAATCTAAATAAAGATCATTTAAACTTTCGATTACACCAGAAGAGCTATATTGAGAAGTTGTTGTTATGACACTTCTCCCGAATTGGTGATGAATCATGCGGTGCTTGATGTTTGTACGTTCAGTAGTAAATAAGGCGTACGTACTTACGTACACGCGTACCGACAGGATTGCGCGTTATATTTTTTATCTGGTCGAGTAAATTGCAACACCGTTGGGTGTGACAGTGGTCTTGCGATTGAAACGGACGAAGCGCTTTTGTTTCAAGCATAACAAATATTCAGATGAACAAGGCGTTCCAGAAAATTGGACCTACTTTGAATGGCTTTTATTCGGACAGACTTTTAACAAAAAGCTTAATAATTGAGATACATGAAGTTTAAAAGGTTGGATTATGTTTGAAAGCCAAACAAACTTCTTTTAGTGAGCTGAGTCGGAATGAGTAATTGTGGTGAAAACCTTCAGATTTAGCTACCGGTTTGTTTTGCTCTTATCTTTAGTTTTTTTCTCATTTTCTCATTAACCAAAAGTTTCACATGAATATCGTCCTGATCTAAACCTCTACAATCTTTGTCCTCGAAACTTTACGTTAGGTTTAACATGGCTTGATGTAAGATGTTTGAAGGGCAAAGTTATGTAATAAAAGTGAATTTATGAGAGCATCAAATAAGAAAATATTTTGATTGTATGAACTTACTTTTCAATATAACCCTTCTGGTGTAATTAAAAGCTAAAATAATCTTTATTTAGATAAAATTCATAAAATTATCTAAATTCATAATTTTGTCTAGATAAAATTCATAAAAACTCAACGTTTCGAAAAACTAAAATCTGTTTTTCTTCGTCAGGAGTGATTAAAGTCCAAACACAGACAACGGTAGCACAATCAACAGAATGAAATCGAGAAAAAGAAAATTATGACATTAAACACGTGCGGCAGCGACAACTGGCGGTTAAAAATTTATAAATTGATACCATTCGGGATAAAAACTGTTAATTTTATCGTTAAAAGCAAAATCAGTTTTGTCTATGTAAAGTGATTCTTAAAACCGCCTTTTTTGTAGTCCCTTTCAATACCTAAATATGCAGAGCTTTCCTAATAAATTCGGTGTCCATTTAACAATAGCTGTACGGAGGGGTTGTTTTTGACCCTGGTTGTTGTTTATTTGCTTTATATCTTCTAAATGCGTGACCGAATATTAATGAACTGCTTTGACTTTTGCTAAAATTTATTTTAGATTACATTCCAGGTTTTGAAACTTTTAAAAAATTGCTTACTAGTTGAGCTTTTGCGTCTGGAAGAAAGCTACCCCTAGCTTAACGGAGAGGTCGTTTTCGACCGTTTATATATATATATATATTGCTGGTTCCAAGTGGTTACGATCGATAGAGAGCGTCTTATAAGCGAGAAACAAAACAAAGCGAGTCCTACAGGCGCGAGGCTTCCGAAGGAAGCAATGCTATTTAGAGATATATTTAAATTTACAAAGCCATCCCTGGACGCGTTTCGTCCTTTTGGACTCATCAGCAGGGCTTGCCAAGGGCCAAGAGGTCCCCCCAATAGCATCAACGTTGACTATTATAAAACAGACTAACACAAAACACAAGACTTACGTGCCGTTTACTATTGAGCGAGGTTCGTTTTGACGTAGTTCTAGCCGCTCGACTATGAATTGATACTGACATCCTTATGCGAAGTTGATCACACAAGCAGTGATTATGCATAAAAAGGTCTTCCAAACAATAGCTGGTCTGAAACTGTTGAAAATGTTACAATAATATTGAAAGAACCTTCTGAGTAAATACTTGTGACAATGAAAAGCAGGCACTAGTATTCTAACTCTGTTAGTCCATTTAGAAAGATCTTTTTAGAGAAAATGCTCTGTTTGTAGTGCATCATATCAGCTACAATTGAAATATTAGTTATTTTATAAATAAGGAAACAAGTGACAACAATCAAAAGAAAAAAGTAAATACCGCTGGTCAAAGGATTTTGTGTATAAATATACAAATATTTCATAATGATAATATGAATATAATGTTTTTATTTAAATTATAATTATAAATAAATATAAATATTTCACATTAGATTTCATTTTGTTACAGTAGTTGGTGTGAGATGAGTACCGCTTGAAAGTAGATATTTGCATTAGCCAATAATAACAAAGTTTTCGCTTTAGCCAGAATAGTTGCATTTATGAAACACCGTACACAATTAGCCCACAGCGCACCACAGTGAACAAAAGCTGTTTTGTGATTGTTGTTTGGTCATTCGTATGACTTTGGAGTCAATAAAAATGTCTTATTTTTTTCGCAGATTTTGTTTATTGTGTAGTCTAAAGCAAATTGTATAATAGATATGAACGCTAACTAAGTTGCAGACACAATCTTATCATGGCATACTTATGATAAGCTGTCAGATAAAGAAGAAATTTTTTCTGGTGCTGTTGCAGACGAAGAAGAGGTATCACCCGCAAACATAGACACTGATTCAGATTTCAGTTATGTTGAAGGTGGTGATAATTCAAACGCCCAGCCTACACCTTTTAAACAAGTATCTTCTGCGTGCTTGTTGAACTGAGACGGCACTCCGTGCAAATGTTCCAATCCATTCAGCAGTGGGCGTGCTGGAGCTCATAACGTGTTTATATCAAAACCAGGGGCTCCTCAAGATGTAGTTACATCAAGAAGCCCATAAGATATGTGGAAACATTTTATTTCTTAGCATATTTTTTGTATGATTTGCAGATGCACAAACGAAGAAGCTCAACGAAGAGGCGATAAACAATTTACGGTGAGCCTAGCCGACTTAGAATCGTATATTAAACTCCAGTATGCGCGAGAGATCTATGGTAAAGGTCATCTCGTAGCTTTCTTGTGGAGCAAAAGATGTGGCATTTCTATATTTTATGAAAGTATGAGCAGAGATTATTTTTCAAAAATCCTGAAATACCAGAGGTTTGATGACAAATCAAACAGAGTGAAAAGTGGACGCGGCGCTGAGAATTTTGCAACGATTGGACAAATATTTGTACATTTTGCTAATCACTGTCAAAAGAAGTATACTTATAAACTTTTACTAACAGTGGATGAACAACTGATGCTTTTGAAGTCGCGCTGTTCTTTTGTGACTTTTATGTCAAATAAGCCCGATAAGAATGGTGTGAAGTTTTTGATCCTGACTGACGTGGAAGCAAAGTATGTCTCAAACACTGATGATTATCTTGGAGCTCAAGAAAAGAAACAACGTGGTGGTGCTCCTCTTGCTGAATCCATGGCTGTCACTCTTTGCAAACATATCAAAGGAAAGGGTTACGACATAGCATGTGACAACTTTTTTATCTTCTTACCCGCTGCTAAAAAACTTGCGAGAAACAAACCATCTATTGTAGGAACAGGGCGAAAAAATCAACGTAAGTTGTGCAAAAAAATGACTGAACCAGAGAATAAAGTTACATACTCAAATAACTTTTATTGGCATGATCCCACAATTTGTGAAATATCAAGCAAGAGAGAAAAAGTTAGTTTGCTTGCTTTTCAGCATGCTATGCTCGGCAGATCTTCATGCGAGTAATGAAAAGAAAAGGCCGGATATGATTTTATTTTATAACGCAAGCCGAGTAGGCGTTGATTGCTTCAATCAAATGGCACGCTTCTACACTACAAGGTCATCGAGTCGAAGATGGCCAGTAGCTGTCTGTGGCAACATCTTTGACATAGCTGCTATCAATTCCTACGTATTGTATAAAAAAGTACCAAGCGAACGCACTACACGCCGGCAGTTCATGCTAATGCTTGTAGAAAACCTAATAGGCAAGTCAGAACCTTGTTCCAGCAACAGCAATAGGCAGTTCAGAGGAGAAAATGATGGAGTACGAAAGCGGAGGAAGTGTCATGGTGTATGCTGCGACAACAAGACAGTCTCAACATGTACTTTATGCCAAAAACCCACTTGTGAAAAATGTTTACAAAACAATTTTAGAGTGACTTACTTAAAGTGCTTAGCTTGAGTAAAACTGACTAGTTAAATGCTTTTATATTTTGTACAAAACGCTTTTTTAAAAGTAAAATCATTATTGCAATACTGCATACTAGCGTTTTAAAAACTAGTACAAGAAAAACGTAATGAGCGATTGTGCTCGATTGTATAAATTCATCACAACATCTTGTTTTTGTTCATTGGAGTGAGCTGAATGGTAATTCAAATATCGATTGATGTGGGTTGCTTTTCGATATACTTTGGTGGTCAATTTTCCCTCCTGCGTTCTCATGGTTAGGACATCTAAAAATGCTAATTTGTCATGCTGCTCTTGATCAATTGCAAAATTTATGTTCGAATGCATGTTATTCCATTAATCAAAAAATCTCTTCATTTTATTGGTTTGCATGATAACAAATGTGTCATTGACAAATCGTTTCCATAATTTAAAAGATGAACTGAACGAAGAGATTGCTTTCTGTTCAACATATTTTAATCACCAAGTTTGCAATTACCACAGAAATGGGGGACCCATAGGTACGCCAAATATTTGTCAATAATGTTTTCCTTGAAATGTAAAATAAATGTTATTCAAACAGAAATTTAAAGCGATTTTAATGTCATCCATTATCAAATTGGTACGATTACATAATTTATCACTTTCATTTAACAAATCAAACCTGACTTATTTTGCCAATTCTTCTGGAATATTTGTAAAGAGTAAAACTACATCAAAGAAACCACACACTCATTCCTTTTTAATGTAATAGAATTTAAAAACTGAACAAACTCCTAGGAATTCTTCACTTTATATTCAGTATTGCCAACGAACAGAGACAACAATTTGCATAAAAATTTGAACAAATTGTATAATGGAGAATCTATAAACGACACAATGGGACGCATGAGAATACCTTCTGTGTGAATTTTGGGTAAACCGCACAACCCGGATGCTGTGGCACCCGTGCTCCGTAAGCGATGGTATTGCGTTTGTGTTATACATTGTCACTTAAATAAATTCCAAATTAAGCTGCTCAAACGTCTTTCAACGCATTTTGTTCAATCTCGGCTGAGAATTCTGTAAGTAGATTCGTCATTCAACAAACGCAACGTTTTTTAGTCATAACTAGTTTTATCAAGAATGGCAGTTTTTAAATTCCATTGTATTAAAAAAGAATGAATATAGTTTAATAGTTTATTTTTGTAAATACATGTCAATCACTTTGGCGCCTTCCACAGCTTTGAATTAATGCTTTTAAGAAATTGGGTAAAAGTTAATAAAATTATTGGCTGTTGCAATTGTAAGCAAGTTTAGTCATCATGTATGACTATGCTCAAAACAGAGTGAATAAGACGCTCCCACAGATTCCAAAAACTTGGGGAAAATATAGCGGCTATGTGCAACCCCCTATAATGTTTTTTCAATTAGATTTCTTTCAAAACTCTGTACTTTTGATTTTGGAACGGGAATTGGCTAGGTCAAAAGCATTAACTTTTTGTTGCGTTTCTTATAACTGTCCATTGACCGATAACGTCTCAGTCGGCTGAAGTGGTATTCCTAACCCCGACATTACTGGTGTGGAGCTTGCTGGGTCCGCTGGCTAGTTCCCTATAAATTTCTAGCAAGATCTACGTACTCAACTAATTTAACTTCAAGCCAAGTCGATAAATCATCTCATCCAGCTAGCTCCTGGTGGTAGTGGTGGCACTAACGTCCGTGACGTCTTAGGTGGTTTTGAAAAATGTCACTCATTAACAAATATTACTTTCCCCAAATTCACTCATCCCTTAAAAAAATCTTAATCTAAATTTACTCCACTCTTCAAACACTTACTTTAAGATATGAAAAATACAAATATATGTTCTCAAAAAAAGTTTTCAATCCCTGGAATTATGTCATTTGAGCGATTCGACTGCCCAATAATGGCACCACTGTTAAGCGGCCAAGTAGGTTTTAGCACTTGGTGTAGCAAAAAAGTTTGATTGGTGAAGCTTGCGATTCAGAAGTGCAGGAATCAAAATAAAAAGTGCGACTGAGTAAGACCGTCACTGCTTGCGTATTTTGAGGGAGGGAGAGGCCCCAAAACGGCATGACAAAAGCAAAAACTGTAAAAAGGTGTTCATCTATGTTTGAAGGCCAAAATGAGGCGAAATTTTTGGTTTTGAAAAGTCGATTTTTAAAAAGAAGCGTTTATTTTTGCGAAATGTTTCGCCCCCTTCCTCAAATAAAAAATGTTTTTAAATACGTCAGAGCAGATTGACGTCTGCTCGTGGAAGACAAACCTCACAATTACAAACTTACTTTTTACTTTGCTATAAATCAGTTGATTTGGGTAAGTTTGAGAGACTCAAATTGTTTCCTTATTTATGGTAGACTAACTTACGCATTGTTGTTGAGCTAAAGTGTTACCGGTATTTAGTAGCATATTGTACCAAAACTAATGATAAAGGAGTTTTGCGAGTATTTCACAAAATATGATAGTGTGATTGTGGGTACTTGTGGTGCAATGTTCTTTGTCGTTCACGTAATTGTGCAAGGACATAAGCCTATTTATATACAGGAAAAAGGGTGGGAATTAAAATTCCTACAAAACGCTAGTTTTAGACTTCGAAAAATATTTTTTTAAAATATCTTTTTCTTTTAGTGCTCCAGTCTCTAATATAAGTTTTTAACAGCCACTGGCCTAGGAAGATCCCATCCGGTTGTCATCAACCCTTGCTTCAGAGCTCCATCAAATTATGCTTACACAGAAGGGGTCTTGTAGTTTCTACTCGCTAAGCGATATCAGATATGCCCTAGAATTGGCTATCGAAAAAGGCCTTTGTAAATTTTATAAAATCGGTGAAACAAATAATTGCATGATCTGTTCCGTTTACTTTCGACTTTTAGCCAGTTTAAAATAAAAGTCAAATATTTTTCTTTGTTTGCCTTTGGCGTATTTTAAAACATTAGCAAGCAGAAGTAATAACGCCGTGCCTACAAGAGATGTAAGCTAAATGTGAACGTGCGTTTACCAATCTGATAAAATCAAAATCGAAATATTTCTTGCAATGCATCGTCGGCTCTCGGCAGCCAACTTTGCAAAAATGAAGTTTGGTTTTATGCTGCCGATTGTCAAAACAATTGGTTAGAACAATGGTGTAAAAGCTTCTTTGTAAGCTGGCCAACTTCGTTCATCCGAATGATGCAGCGGGCCTAACCTCTGTATTTTTACAGGCCATTCTTAAATGATCGCGGTTTTGTAGAAAAGACCTTTTGTGCAGATGAATTTTAATAGAGCCGAGTTTTAAATCTCAAGACCATTTTTTTTAAACGTTAACCTTAAAATGGTAGAGTTTTGAAGTTTAACCCATTTTAATTGGACCAACGTGAAAAGGGCAGGAATTTTATCTATAGACTTTCTTTTTCGTTTTGGGTGATTAAACTGAGAAAGTGGATCACAAAGCATATCTTTCTGCGGCCCGCATTTTGTTCACCAGTGGATTAGAGGTTCTAATTTCTAGTCAGTACACTTGGTCCTGATTTGCTTATTAACTCGTACTAGATAAAATGATTTCTACTAATTCTATGCTTGCCGCCAAGCGACAGGGTTGGAAAAGAAACATATAGCTGATCACAATTTAAATAAATACAAGAAGCTAGCGATTTACTTTGGAACACAACTGCACAGTATGCCTATCATTTCAACTTAGGTCTCGGTCACCAGTTGCGCTGATTAGACCTCACCGTTAAAACGGTGTGCACGGTCTGCAGATACGTTCTGAACCTATCCGATTGCAAATTCATTCAGCCCTGATTCAATTGCTTTGGATTCAAGGAGGGCTGCAACCGGGAGTTTAGAAACTGAAGCCTCTCTTTAGCCATGCCACTTTGCTTCAAAAAACAAAGACTTATTTTCGGAGACACTTCACAATTTTTGGTTCGCCCCTCCTCACAAAGTTCTGGTTGCAAACCTGGCATCAAAATTCATCCACTGAATGTGAATAATATTTCAAAATTACAACTACACACTACAGCTAAATATTTAAGATCAGATCTCTATATGGTGTCGATAGTTTATCGTTTTTACAAATGACGCCTTTAATATAAACAAAACAATATCTGATAGCCCACGTCGAAATAGTGTAGTCTAAACGCAACAAGATGGTTTCTGCTTGCGTTGTAGCTTACGCTAAAGTTGGCCTACGATACTCGGAGTATTTCTTGTTTTTTAATCTTTTCGAAACAGCTTTCAGCCTTTAAACATTTAACCAGCAAAAATGTTTCAGTGGCGACGTATTTAAAAAAAATAAATTGCAGCAAAAAATGGTCATTCAAAATTGGGGGCTGAGGCAAATTCCTAATAAGGGGCTCCGAAGAAATGACGTAGCAATAAATAATTGCGATCAACCACTTAAACAATACCATCTTGATGCACAGAATATTATTAAAAAATTGATGCACACACATTAGTATATATTTATGATTAAATTTCTTTAAGTCATCTATTTATTATTTTTGTGGTGATATAGTGCAACCGTATTTATGAGTCATAGTTTCTCAACGATTAAACATTCTTTTTGAACGTGAATAAAATGTCATTCAAATTTTTCTTCGACTTTAGTATTTGGTAAAAATGATAATAGCAGCAGATTAAGAGTAAACGCAAACAAACCAATACCAGATGAAATATTGACCTCGTAAAATTGACAATGTTGAACGACTTTTTTGAGTCACCAATTACCGCATTTTCGCACTTCATTTTCCCTCAAAAAAATTTGGAATAATTTGATTTCAAACGCATTGCTACAACAGCACCAGTGTCGGGAATATTTCAATGCCATGCAGCAGCTCAAGTACCTTAAAACTGTGGTATAAATTAACTGCCATGAAGCGCACTTCAAATCAGGGCTGTCCAGAAGATTCAAATGTTTTGCAGCAACATAGAATATCTTTTTTGTCAAAACATCTGAAACAGCATAGGCCTACTGTGTAGTGATCACATAGAGTATAACTCCACCTTCATACTTTTTATCCGACTACGTCATTTACAACTGTTCGGTGAGAGATAATGTAAATAGCAAATCAGGTACCAGTGTCTTAATTGAACTCATAATTCACAAATTAATCAGTATAAACAAACTTTTTTGACACGGTAACTATAATTGTTA